>CM060461.1:27094726-27154726 GCA_030544235.1 Lepturacanthus savala
ACCTCTTCATGGTTTTTAATAAACTGGAATGAAGAGGAGCAGAGGTTTGAGTGTGAGGAAGAAATTTATTCATCATTTATTGTTTTTTATCTTCTTTAAGTAATAAACTCTTATATTAGTAAATTATTATAATTAAAGAGTCTTGAGGAGTAATTTCTACTCATATTCTTATATTTCACCTCTATCTGACCTTCTCTCCTTTATATTTATGTATATGACTGTATATATGATTAATTAAAAATCCCATTAATTCACTTTGTATTGGAGGAGATCAGAGATGAATGAATGTGAATTCAGAAATATATTCATCATTTCTTCCGCCCGTTCAATCATTTATTTTTAGATGTGAATCTAAACTGTGAAGAATGTGAAGTCTAAAAATATATTTGTTTAATTTGGAATAATTTAGGGTATTTTTTCCCATTGGAACTGAACTAATGCATCTAGATCAGTGGTTCTCATGTCAAAAAAGCAGTTTCAATGGTCAGAAAAACCATTGAAACTGCCATAATAAAAATAATTATTAAATAAAATAAATGAATGCCTCTGTAGATGAATAAATATACCAGTAAATGTCAATATTTACTTAATTTTCCATTTAATTAATTCATAAAATAAACATATTTGTCTATTATTTTCCCATTTATTTGATTTTGCATTTAAATTAATAATTTTATTTAAAATAATGTATTTGTTGTTCCATTTATTTTCAATATAATCAAAATGGAAAATAAAATTTTACATTAAATAATATTGTGCAAGGGGAAAATAATACACAAATAAAATACATAAATTAAATAGTTTATTTTTAATTATGGAAGTCCTCTATATAAATGGTCATTTTGTTACTTATGGATGGAATTATAGTGAAATTAGATTATTCACTTTTTTTCCTTGGACCCCCTGACGTCCCCTGAACGACCTCTGTGGGTCCCCGGACCTCACTTTGAGAACCGCTGATGGAGAGGATTTAAGTTTAGTTCGTTTTTTAAGAGAAATCAATGTTTAACTTATTATAAAACCTATATTGAGACTTTCTGTTTAAGCTGCATGGTTATTTAAGTCTTATTCAAACTCAACTTTATTTACACAGCCGCCACAAAGTGATATACGCAAGAATCCAGCAATTAAAAAAAATATAATTAATCAAAGTAATCGATAAAACACTAAAACCAGAGGAGAGTCTCTGTTTTAATGTCTGAATGTTTTAAGTTTTCATTCATTCACATTCTCTGTCTTCTTTTTTATTCTATCCTCTGTTGCCTAGGCGACGAGCTGGAGTGCATGAAGCCCAGTCTGTACAAGAATGTGGCGCGGCAGCTCAACATCTCCGTTGCCATGGAGAGCATGGTCTCCGACGCCTTCATCGCCGTGGCGACGGACATCTTCTCCACAGGTAGGAGGCCTCTTTCTGCAGCTGTAAACATAGTCTCAGGATAGTTGTGGGAATAAATCTATTTTAGCATGTTAGAAAAAAATGTAACGAGTTAAATTCAAGTTTAATGTTTTATTTGGTGTAAATTTTCCTAAACCTTCAGTTGTGAGACATTGATGCTCACATGTCAAATGTCCACAAGCAATAGGGATATCCCGGTAAATTTGATGTCCTTCAAAATAAAAGCCTCCTTTTCACGCCTAAATGTAAAAACTGTAGATTTTTAGATCACAGCGTTTTAGAAAAATGAAGATAAAGTGATTGTTGCCATGGCAACGCTAGGTAATAGTTTTTTTTTTATTACAAAAAGGTCATACTTGGATATTCTTGAACTGCTCTTATATGGTTTAACGGTAGAGATGCAACAAGTAGTTGATTAATCGATTATTCGCTTATCGATTAATTGATTTGAGTGATTTTAAAGTAGAAAATGTCCAAATTCTCTGGTTCCAGCTTCTCTTCTCTGATTATTTCCTGGTTTCTTTAATCTTCTATAATAGTAAACTGATGATCTTTGGGTTGTGGGCAGTAAATTGTGGAGTTTATCGTTAATTTAAACCAAACAGAAACTCAGGTCGTCTATCAGCACGTTTTTTTACACACTTTGAGATTTAAATCCTCTTTTTTTGGCTGCAAATTGTTGTCGGTGGGTGAAAATCACACGTAGGTGGAGTGAAACTTCATCCAAAACCCGTCGCTGCTCCATCTGTTCATCCACAGAATCTAAGTTTAGATTCTGCTGCAGTTTCACCAACACAGTCTGTGAATGTTAGTTCTGTCCTGTTGGAACTAGACCCTGATGCTTTGTTCTTTCTAGTCTCACTGGAGGTGTTTTACAGCCCGAAATACTTCAAATATTACATGAAAATAGCTGCTAATTGTTTGGGAACCTGTCATTTCTTCATAAAACTCTTTGACCTTTTCACTTCCTCATTTCTCTGGTTGAACTTCTCCTTTTGAAGTTGAGGAAGTGATTTATATAATAGTTTAATCTACATTTTACACCATTTTATGAGCCATAAAACCGTTTGAAAATGAAATTTAGGGCAGTGAAAATACAGCCACAAGCCTGTGAATTGATTAGTTGTCAGCTATTACATTCATCACCAGCTGTTTTGATAATTGATTAATCGATTAGTCGTTTATTCAGTAGAAAATGTCCAAATTCTCTGGTTCCAGCTTCTCTTCTCTGATTATTTCCTGGTTTCTTTAGTCTCTATAATAATAAACTGACATTTTAGGTTGAATCTTCATCTTTGGGAAACAGTAATTAATGATTTAATGAACCAAACATCTAATTGATTAATCGTTTCAATAATTTATAGATTTATCAACTATCAGAATGGTCGTTATATGCAGCCCTAACTAAAAATACATCAAAATTGTCCTGTATTGTATTGTAGTTTATATCTATGGTTGTCATTGGGTTTTTTAGCAATTAGTTGACAACTATTCTGATAATCGATTAATCGATTTGAGTCATTTTTAAGTAGAAAATGTCCAAATTCTCTGGTTCCAGCTTCTCTTCTCTGATTATTTCCTGGTTTCTTTATTCTTCTATAATAATAAACTGATGATCTTTGGACAAAAAAAGACATTTTAGGTTGAATTTTCAGCTTTTAGGAAACACTGATTCACCATTTTTTGAACCAAATAACTAATAAATCAAACACTGATAATTAATAGACCATCAGAATAATCATTATATGGATTCCTAACTGATAATATTAAGTAAAACTACCACAAAATTGCAAAATATAACCGTAAACTGGTTGTTATTGGGTTGTGGACCTGAACTGCAACAATTAATTGATTAATTGCCAACTTTTTACATTAATCACCAACTATTAATTAATCAATTTGAGTCATTTTTAATAAGAAAATGTCCAAATTCTCTGGTTCCAGCTTCTCTTCTCTGATTATTTCCTGGTTTCTTTAGTCTCTATAATAATAAACTGACATTTTAGGTTGAATCTTCATTTTACACCATTTAATGAACCAAACAACTAATCGATTAATCATTTCAATGATCTAAATACCTGATAGTTACAGCTCTAGCCTGTAACGCAGCTTCAGATAAACACTTTTCTGATGTTGGGAGTTCATTAGTTCATTAGAATCTTAGTCTAGTTTCTTAGAATCTAACAAACTGTCCAGAGTGAATCTTCAGGGACGGAATAATAAAACACTGCAGTGGTTTTATTTTATTTGGTTTCAGATTAAACACTTGTTTAGTCTCATATTTTAGCTTTTTATCCTATTTTGGCTCGTCTTGTTTTCCGTCGTCATGGCAACAGCTCGGGTTCGGACATTTTTTCAGCCTCTAAATAAAGATGGAGCGTCTGTTCTCGTCCTGTGGGGGAGATAAAACCGTCTGGACGACTCCAGGAAAGATAAAGAACTGAAGAATTTAATTTCCCCGATGTTTGTTCTGGTTCTGACGTCACGCTGATGCAGATTTAGGAAGCGGCGTGGGATTCCTCCTGAAGAGAAAACAATCAGCTGAACCCCGGCTGATCCCGAGCCCGATGGGATAAAAATAGAAAAACAACAAGAGTCTGCTTGTTTTCTCTGCCGGCAACCGTCGCTTTTAGTCGTTCTTTAACATGCCCCAAAGCTCTAAAAATGGAACTTTATTCATTCATGACCGCAGAGGAACGATGTTGTTGCTGAATCTTATGATCACGCTGCAGCACCAACGCTGGAAAATGTGTTTTGTTGAAACTTTAACACTGAAAATATAGAAGTTTTCAGTGTTTTTGGTGCAATTTGTCCAGTATTGAGTAGATAATTCAGCTTATTTCAAGATTCTTTTCCTTGATTTTAGTCAATTTGGTCTTTTTTTAAAGTAAATACTAGTAGTTTTCTTAAAAGACCTGATAAGGATCAATTGTTCTAATCTACATGTATGTTTATATATATATATAATTGATTTTATTAATTTTTTAACAGATTTTACTTATGTTTTTCTTGCCGGACAATTATTTTGTGTTAAATTTAGTCAAGAGTCTATTATAATAACAGTTAATGCATCTAATTTAATGATTCTACTCCATTAAAAATGTTTTGTTGAAATTACTTAATTTTATTATGTCAAGTAGCTGCACAAATTTATTAAAGTGATTTAACTCTCTCTCTCTCTATATATATATATATTTAAATTATAGTTATTTTTTAATTAATATTTTTAAGTTAATTATACTGATTTTTTTCAGTACTTGCAGATTAATGGTTTTTGGTAAAATTTACTTTAATTTCCCAACAGATTTCTACTTAAATAGGTGGAATTACTTCTACTTATTTTTGGTACTTTTACTGATATTTACAGAATATATTTATCAGGTTTTACTTATTTGTCACTACTTGTATGATAATTATTTTGAGTTAAATTTATGCAGAAATGCAAACAGTTAATGCATCTAATTTAATATTTATATATATAATTGATTTTATTAATTTTTTTAAACAGATTTTACTGATATTTTTCTTACAGTATAATTATTTTGAGTTAAATTTATGCATAAATGCAGTCAAGAGTCTATTATAATAACAGTTAATGCATCTAATTTAATGATTCTACTCCCTTAAATGTTTTGTTGAAATTACTTAATTTTATTATGTCAAGTAGCTGCACAAATTTATTAATTTAATTGATTTAACTCTCTCTCTATATATGTATATATTTAAATTATATTTGTTTTAATTAATATTTTTAAGTTAATTATACTGATTTTTTTCAGTACTTGCAGATTAATGGTTTTGGGTAAAATTTACTTTATTTCTCAAGAGATTTCTACTTAAATACATTAGGATGGAATTACTTCTACTTATTTTTGGTACTTTTACTGATATTTTAACTGATTTTACTCATTTTCTTTGCAGGACAATTATTTTGAGTTAAATTCATGCATAAATTTAGTTAAGAGTCTATTATAATAACAGTTAATGCATCTGATTTAATGATTCTACACCATTAAAAATATTTTGTTGAAATTACTTAATTTTATTATGTCAAGTGGCTGCATAAAATTAATTTATCTAACTCTAGATATATATTTAAATTATATTTAAAATAAAATGTTATTAACATGATTTACTTATATATTTTAAACTGATTTTACCTGATATTTTTAAGTTGATTGTACTGAATTCTTTTCAGTACATGCAGATTAATGGCTTTAAGTAGAATTTACTTTAATTTTCTAAGAAATTTCTACTTAAATAGTTGTTTTTAGGATGTATTTACTTCTACTTCTTAGTTTTGGTACTAAAATGAATTATGTAGATTCAGTTTAACTCTAACATATTTAGGTTTTTCTAAAATAAATTTACAATCAGACAAATATTTAACTTGTCTGCACATTATATTAAACTGTAGAAAAGTTTTTCTAACTACATTTAATTGAGTTAAATCAACTTGTTTTAAGGAAGGAACAACTTTAAGGAGTCCTGATTGGTTGAAATGTTCTATTTTGAGTTAGTAAATTCAATAGAGGCTTTAACTATTTAACTAGTTTGCATCATAAGTCCAATTAAAATACTCGTGTTGAAGAATCAACTCAAACTTTTTACTTTTTTCCAGTGTCTGACACATTTTTAGATGCAGGCGTCACAGCTTTTTTGTTTTTTCTCTCAGTAAAATCAACAGAATCGTCTTTTTTCTCCATTTTTTTCTTCCTCTTCTTCTTTATCCCTGACAACCTCCGGTCTATTCTGGTTGAGCAGCAGTCGTGTTGTGGATGTGACGTCTCCAGTGATCTGGTTTAATCTCTTTATAGCAGCAGCAGCAGCTCTGAGGAACATCCCTGAAGCACATAACGAGGCTAATTAGCTGCTCAATTACATCACTAATTAACCTACAAATCATTAATTACCTGGTTGTTGTAGGTCAGGTCGTCTAGCTTCTATATACTATATATAGTATATATATCTATATACTATAGTAGACAGGTTTTATTATAATTAGAGCTTTTAAAGTTAAATACAACTTCCCAGATGTGTCTGAGTTTAATAAGTTTATATGTACAGAACATTTCAACAAGGTCATTTATAGTTCTTTACATAAAGCATTAAAAGCACTGAGATAAAAAAAAATATAAAATTAAAATATGTGCAATCAGAAAGGAAAATTTAATTAAAATTAAATAAGATTAAAAATCTAAATAAAAACAAAAAAATTAAATAATTAAAAAAATGTTTAATAAAAGGAGAAACATCAGATATTTAAAATCAGAAATTAAAACATAATTAAATAAGATTAATAAATAAAAAGGAGAAACGAGTAAGGTATAATTTAATAATAGTTGATTAAAATGGGAAGAAATAAAAAGAACAATCAGACATTAAAATTTAAGATTAAAAAGGATTAAAATTCAAAATAAAAACAAAAAACAAGTGAGATAATTATAAAAAAATCTGTTGAATAAAAGGAGAAAAATCAAATATTTAAAATTAAAAAAGAGCAAACAGAAATTAAAACTTAATTAAAATTAAATAAGATTAATAAATAAAGCAGAAACAAGTATGGTATTATTTAAAAATAGTTAATTAAAATGGGAAAGTTCAAAAGTTTTTAATTAAAAAGAACTATCAGAAATTAAAACTTAAAATTAAATAAGATTAAAACTGAATTGAGATCATTTTAAAAGATCAGTTGAATAAAAGGAGAAAAATCAAATATTTACAAACATTAAAACTTAACTTAAATATGATTAAGAATTAAAAATAAAAACAAAAAATATAATATATATTATAAAAAATGAGTTGAATAAAAGGAGAAAAAATCAAATATTTAAAATTAAAAAAGAGCAAACATTAATTTTAATTAAAATTAAATAAGATTAATAAAGAGAAACAAGTATAAAATGGGAAAATTCTAAAATGTAAAAAAACAATTAGAAATTAATACTTAAAATTAAAATAAAAAAATTAAACAAAAAACTAACAAGGTTATATACATTTGATTAAAAGGGGGAAATTAAAAACTTAATTGTACTTTTAAATATAATTAGAGCTTTTAACGTTAAATTTTAAGAGGAGAAAACATCAGATTTTTTCTTTTTTCTATCTTTACCTTAACAAAGGAAAATCAATCCCTTATTTTACACGGATGTAGAGAAAGATGTTTTTCTTTGAGCAGCATGACTCTTGTCTTTAGTCTGAAATGTAAAATCATTTCCTGAAGCTGTTGAACGCAGCGTTTTTCTCCCGTTTCTTCTTCTTTTCTACAGAATCAGCTTCACTCCACCTTGTTTTCTGGTTTACAACCAGCAGAATGAAGCATCAACACGTTTCATCAGTTCATTTAACACCAACACTTTGACTTTTCATGTTTATTTCACCACAAAGTCCAGTTGTGTGTTTGTGGGTGGCATTGACTGCAGCTGGCACCATGACAACAGGAAGAACAGTGTTTATTATGGGATAAATATGGTGCTTTATCGATCCCAGGCAGGAAATTCTGCTGATATAGAAGCTTGAAGCTTCAAATCTTCTGAGGAAAAAGTCATTTTTCAACTAGTAGAAGATTTAAAACACGTTTTACTGCAAGTAAAAGTCTGTTTTATAGGTATAACCTGGGGAAAAGTGGTCTATATCTATGTTTTATAGGTATAACCTGGGGTAAAGTGGTCTATATCTATGTTTTATAGGTATAACCTGGGGTAAAGTGGTCTATATCTATGTTTTATAGGTATAACCTGGGGTAAAGTGGTCTATATCTATGTTTTATAGGTATAACCTGGGGTAAAGTGGTCTATATCTATGTTTTATAGGTATAACCTGGGGTAAAGTGGTCTATATCTATGTTTTATAGGTATAACCTGTGGTAAAGTGGTCTATATCTATGTTTTATAGGTATAACCTGGGGTAAAGTGGTCTATATCTATGTTTTATAGGTATACCCTGGGGTAAAGTGGTCTATATCTATGTTTTATAGGTATAACCTGGGGTAAAGTGGTCTATATCTATGTTTTATAGGTATAACCTGGGGTAAAGTGGTCTATATCTATGTTTTATAGGTATAACCTGGGGTAAAGTGGTCTATATCTATGTTTTATAGGTATAACCTGGGGTAAAGTGGTCTCTATCTATGTTTTATAGGTATAACCTGGGGTAAAGTGGTCTATATCTATGTTTTATAGGTATAACCTGGGGTAAAGTGGTCTCTATCTATGTTTTATAGGTATAACCTGGGGTAAAGTGGTCTATATCTATGTTTTATAGGTATAACCTGGGGTAAAGTGGTCTATATCTATGTTTTATAGGTATAACCTGGGGTAAAGTGGTCTATATCTATGTTTTATAGGTATAACCTGGGGTAAAGTGGTCTATATCTATGTTTTATAGGTATAACCTGGGGTAAAGTGGTCTATATCTATGTTTTATAGGTATAACCTGGGGTAAAGTGGTCTATATCTATGTTTTATAGGTATAACCTGGGGTAAAGTGGTCTATATCTATGTTTTATAGGTATAACCTGTGGTAAAGTGGTCTATATCTATGTTTTATAGGTATAACCTGGGGTAAAGTGGTCTATATCTATGTTTTATAGGTATACCCTGGGGTAAAGTGGTCTATATCTATGTTTTATAGGTATAACCTGGGGTAAAGTGGTCTATATCTATGTTTTATAGGTATAACCTGGGGTAAAGTGGTCTATATCTATGTTTTATAGGTATAACCTGGGGTAAAGTGGTCTATATCTATGTTTTATAGGTATAACCTGGGGTAAAGTGGTCTCTATCTATGTTTTATAGGTATAACCTGGGGTAAAGTGGTCTATATCTATGTTTTATAGGTATAACCTGGGGTAAAGTGGTCTCTATCTATGTTTTATAGGTATAACCTGGGGTAAAGTGGTCTATATCTATGTTTTATAGGTATAACCTGGGGTAAAGTGGTCTATATCTATGTTTTATAGGTATAACCTGGGGTAAAGTGGTCTATATCTATGTTTTATAGGTATAACCTGGGGTAAAGTGGTCTATATCTATGTTTTATAGGTATAACCTGGGGTAAAGTGGTCTATATCTATGTTTTATAGGTATAACCTGGGGTAAAGTGGTCTATATCTATGTTTTATAGGTATAACCTGGGGTAAAGTGGTCTATATCTATGTTTTATAGGTATAACCTGGGGTAAAGTGGTCTATATCTATGTTTTATAGGTATAACCTGGGGTAAAGTGGTCTATATCTATGTTTATAGGTATAACCTGGGGTAAAGTGGTCTATATCTATGTTTTATAGGTATAACCTGGGGTAAAGTGGTCTATATCTATGTTTATAGGTATAACCTGGGGTAAAATGGTCTATATCTATGTTTTATAGGTATAACCTGGGGTAAAGTGGTCTATATCTATGTTTTATAGGTATAACCTGGGGTAAAGTGGTCTATATCTATGTTTTATAGGTATAACCTGGGGTAAAGTGGTCTATATCTATGTTTTATAGGTATAACCTGGGGTAAAGTGGTCTATATCTATGTTTTATAGGTATAACCTGGGGTAAAGTGGTCTATATCTATGTTTTATAGGTATAACCTGTGGTAAAGTGGTCTCTATCTATGTTTTATAGGTATAACCTGGGGTAAAGTGGTCTATATCTATGTTTTATAGGTATAACCTGGGGTAAAGTGGTCTATATCTATGTTTTATAGGTATAACCTGGGGTAAAGTGGTCTATATCTATGTTTTATAGGTATAACCTGGGGTAAAGTGGTCTATATCTATGTTTTATAGGTATAACCTGGGGTAAAGTGGTCTATATCTATGTTTTATAGGTATAACCTGGGGTAAAGTGGTCTATCTATGTTTTATAGGTATAACCTGGGGTAAAGTGGTCTATATCTATGTTTTATAGGTATAACCTGGGGTAAAGTGGTCTCTATCTATTTTATAGGTATAACCTGGGGTAAAGTGGTCTCTATCTATGTTTTATAGGTATAACCTGGGGTAAAGTGGTCTATATCTATGTTTTATAGGTATAACCTGGGGTAAAGTGGTCTCTATCTATGTTTTATAGGTATAACCTGGGGTAAAGTGGTCTATATCTATGTTTTATAGGTATAACCTGGGGTAAAGTGGTCTATATCTATGTTTTATAGGTATAACCTGGGGTAAAGTGGTCTATATCTATGTTTTATAGGTATAACCTGGGGTAAAGTGGTCTATATCTATGTTTTATAGGTATAACCTGTGGTAAAGTGGTCTATATCTATGTTTTATAGGTATAACCTGTGGTAAAGTGGTCTATATCTATGTTTTATAGGTATAACCTGTGGTAAAGTGGTCTATATCTATGTTTTATAGGTATAACCTGGGGTAAAGTGGTCTATATCTATGTTTTATAGGTATAACCTGGGGTAAAGTGGTCTATATCTATGTTTTATAGGTATAACCTGGGGTAAAGTGGTCTATATCTATGTTTTATAGGTATAACCTGGGGTAAAGTGGTCTCTATCTATTTTATAGGTATAACCTGGGGTAAAGTGGTCTATATCTATGTTTTATAGGTATAACCTGGGGTAAAGTGGTCTATATCTATGTTTTATAGGTATAACCTGGGGTAAAGTGGTCTCTATCTATGTTTTATAGGTATAACCTGGGGTAAAGTGGTCTCTATCTATGTTTTATAGGTATAACCTGGGGTAAAGTGGTCTATATCTATGTTTTATAGGTATAACCTGGGGTAAAGTGGTCTATCTATGTTTTATAGGTATAACCTGGGGTAAAGTGGTCTATATCTATGTTTTATAGGTATAACCTGGGGTAAAGTGGTCTCTATCTATTTTATAGGTATAACCTGGGGTAAAGTGGTCTCTATCTATGTTTTATAGGTATAACCTGGGGTAAAGTGGTCTATATCTATGTTTTATAGGTATAACCTGGGGTAAAGTGGTCTCTATCTATGTTTTATAGGTATAACCTGGGGTAAAGTGGTCTATCTATGTTTTATAGGTATAACCTGGGGTAAAGTGGTCTATATCTATGTTTTATAGGTATAACCTGGGGTAAAGTGGTCTATATCTATGTTTTATAGGTATAACCTGTGGTAAAGTGGTCTATATCTATGTTTTATAGGTATAACCTGGGGTAAAGTGGTCTCTATCTATTTTATAGGTATAACCTGGGGTAAAGTGGTCTCTATCTATGTTTTATAGGTATAACCTGGGGTAAAGTGGTCTCTATCTATGTTTTATAGGTATAACCTGGGGTAAAGTGGTCTATATCTATGTTTTATAGGTATAACCTGGGGTAAAGTGGTCTATATCTATGTTTTATAGGTATAACCTGGGGTAAAGTGGTCTCTATCTATGTTTTATAGGTATAACTTGGGGTAAAGTGGTCTCTATCTATGTTTTATAGGTATAACCTGGGGTAAAGTGGTCTCTATCTATGTTTTATAGGTATAACCTGGGGTAAAGTGGTCTCTATCTATGTTTTATAGGTATAACCTGGGGTAAAGTGGTCTATATCTATGTTTTATAGGTATAACCTGGGGTAAAGTGGTCTATATCTATGTTTTATAGGTATAACCTGTGGTAAAGTGGTCTATATCTATGTTTTATAGGTATAACCTGTGGTAAAGTGGTCTATATCTATGTTTTATAGGTATAACCTGGGGTAAAGTGGTCTATATCTATGTTTTATAGGTATAACCTGGGGTAAAGTGGTCTATATCTATGTTTTATAGGTATAACCTGGGGTAAAGTGGTCTATATCTATGTTTATAGGTATAACCTGGGGTAAAGTGGTCTATATCTATGTTTTATAGGTATAACCTGGGGTAAAGTGGTCTATATCTATGTTTTATAGGTATAACCTGGGGTAAAGTGGTCTATATCTATGTTTTATAGGTATAACCTGGGGTAAAGTGGTCTATATCTATGTTTTATAGGTATAACCTGGGGTAAAGTGGTCTATATCTATGTTTTATAGGTATAACCTGGGGTAAAGTGGTCTCTATCTATGTTTTATAGGTATAACCTGGGGTAAAGTGGTCTATATCTATGTTTTATAGGTATAACCTGGGGTAAAGTGGTCTATATCTATGTTTTATAGGTATAACCTGGGGTAAAGTGGTCTCTATCTATGTTTTATAGGTATAACCTGGGGTAAAGTGGTCTATATCTATGTTTTATAGGTATAACCTGGGGTAAAGTGGTCTATATCTATGTTTTATAGGTATAACCTGGGGTAAAGTGGTCTATATCTATGTTTTATAGGTATAACCTGGGGTAAAGTGGTCTCCATCTACGCTGTAGCTGCAGCCCTTGCGGTGGATTGTGTCAGACAGGGTCATCCCACCTCAGTCCACGTCCTGGTGGACAGTCTGGGTCAGTTTGTCCGTAAATACCTGGTCCAGTGGCTGAAGAGACGAGGAGGATGGGTGAGTTACTGAATTATCTTTAACCTTCTCATTTTCCACATTATTTTAATTATATTTATATATTTGTCTTTGTTTTGCTTTTTGCATCGAAGGTTAAAGTAATTAAAGTAAATTCTACTCAAAATAATATAGTAAAATCAGTTCTATGACTCATATTTATGGTTTTTAATAATTCTAACATGTGCTTCCCTTCTTTAAAACAACCTATTTAATCTCAATTAAAGTAAAATAACAGACTTAAACTCTAATTGAAGTGAAAAGCGTGGAATCCTCCTGCATCTTGTTCATCTGGAGCAGATTAAACACAAGCAGCAGCAGGTCGTGAACTCAGTTTAATCTGTTGATGCATCAGCCTCAGCTCGTTGTGTAACTGCTGATAATTAAGCTGCATCTGATGCTGCAGGAAAAACACGTCGACTTGTTTCTGCATCAGTTTCCTGCTGCTTCATCTGATACCGACCAACTCCTCGCTGCTTTATTTCCTTCTGCAGCTGTTTGAAAGTCCTGATAAAGGCTGGACTTAGTTCCTGAAACAGCAGATACACAAACACGCTGAATGTTTTTGTTGCTTCAGACCAGAATAAGGACAAAATGTGCAGCTAAAGATTTAGCAGCTGCTTCCACTAATGAGTAAAATAAATCTCATTATCATATATATACAGATAAATAAATTAAAATACATGATAAATGTAGAAATAACTACAGTTACATTCATATCAAATGCTGAAGGAGTTTGACTATTTTTCTCAGATCTAGTTAATTAATCTATTGATTATTGAAATGATTAATTAGTTGATTGATTCCTGGAACAGTGTCAAATGTTGATTTGTTTCTTAAACCTGAAGATTCAACAAACGTGTTTATTTGTAAATGTTGTTTTTCGATTTCTAAATGAAAATAATATAAATCTTAGTTTGTATAACTTTGTTTGTTTTAATTTCATTTTTTGGATTGATTAATTATTTAATTGATTGATTAATAGATAATATATTTTATTTAATTTTAATTACTTGTTTTTTAATTAAAAATAGATTTAGATGTTTCCCCTTTTAATCAAATTAATTTAATTTTTTGGGACTTTTAATCTTAATTTGATTATTTTTTAAAATTTGTAATTATTTTTAAATTCTATAACTTTGGTTTTTAAATGAAATTCTTTTATTTTTAATTTTAATATTTTTAATTTTAATCTTATTTTTTTATTTTTTAATTAAAATTTGAGCTCCTTCCCCTTTTCAATCAACTGTTTCTAAATTGTGTGACTTTGTTCTTGTTTTTAATTAAATTTTGGGGGATTTTTAATCTTAATTCATTAATTTTTCTTCTTTCTTTTTTTTTATCATTTTTAATTTTTTTTATCCTTTCAATCGACTGTTTTTAAATTCTTTAACTTTGTGTTTTTAAATGAAATTATTTTTTAATCTTAATAATTTATTTTTATTGTTTTTGTAATTCATTTTTTTTCATTTTTTCCCTTTTAATCAACTGTTTAGTTAGTTAGTTTTTTCTTTTTATTTAGTTTTTTTTTTATTTTAATCTTATTTTAGATTTTTCCACTTTTCAATCCAGTTTTTCCAGTAACTTTGCTCTTGTTTTTGTTTTTAATTTTAATTTTTTTAATTTATAATCTTAATTTAATTTTTCTTTTTTTTAATATTTTTTTTACCCTTTCAGTCGAATGTTTTTACATTTTTTAACTTTGTTTTATTTTAAATTTTATTTGATTTTAATATTTTTTTTCTATTTAATTTTTTTATTCTATAACTTTGTTTTTATTATTTAATTTTAATAATTTTTTCTTGTTTTTATTAAAATTTTATATTTTTTAACCTTCATCTTGATGCTTTTAATGTTTTCTATAAATCACTTTAAATGATCTTCTATTATTCTACATATAAACCTGCCTTGTCTCAACCTAAAAGTTGAATATTTCCTCATTTCCTCCTGTTTTTCCAGGCGGACATCACTAAATGTGTGGTGAGGAAGGACGTGTCCCCAGAGAAACCCTGGTTCTCCTCCATCGTTGAGTCTCTGAAGTTTTTCCTCACCACGGTTTACGTCTACGTGATGAAGGAGGCGTGAACCACGTTAAAAACAACTCAGACATTAAAAAACCAGCTGAGACGCTGGTTCTGTTGCTGAATGTCCATCAGCGAGTGTTTCATCAGCATCGGTTTCCTGTTTCTCTGAGTGATTACCCTTCGACCCAATAGGAATCACAAACTGGACGTTTCCACGGCAACAACATCCTCCTTCATCTGATGCTTTAAAGTTTGTCTCTCAAACACAGAAATAACGGAGCTGCTGATTTCTGTGTTAATAATCTGCAGCCTCTTGACTTTTTACTGAATTAAAAGATGGATTCATGTCCAGAAATGACTGAAAATCAAACGGAAAACTAAAGAAGTGTGGATTTATTATGTTTATCGGCTTTAATCTACAGCAGAAAGCACATTAAAGTGTCTAAATATGATTTACGGAGGATTTTGGGGTTGATTTTTCCACAAGTCGTCGGTGCAGGTTTCGTTTTCATTCACTTTTTAACCTGTAAATAGTTTATTTATGATTTTATTTTTGTATTATTTCCTTTTCCCAGTTGAAGCCGCTGCAGTATAACGACCACCACAGGATGTCGGTGGCGTCACTTTCACACTGTTAATTTATGAATATGTGAGCGTCGGAATGTTTTTTAAAAATCCACAATAAAGTGAATAAAAGCTTCACTCGTCGTCTGATTTAATGGTTTTTAATCAGTGTTTTACCAGACAAATTGACAATAATAGCCTTTTTTATTGGCTGCTTTGTGCTTTTTTAGAATTCAATGTGCAAATTTAAATTCAGAAACAGACATTCAGGTTTTACATGATATACAAATGCAGCAGAAACAAATAAATACACTAAATATATCATTAAATATGATAAACTCTGTAAAAACTGTAAATTTCTAGCATGAAACATGAATCTCAGACTTCAGAATAAAAGCAGCAGCTGCTGTTTTACATTTTAGTGCAATAAACAAAGATAAAACTGTTATACAAGTAAATAAATATGCATTTTTGCACAAAATTAGCAATAAAAGTGTTTAAATCCAGCTCAGATGCTACCAGAAGTTCCTGCTTTTTATTGCGTTTAATGTATTTGAGGATAATTACTGATGGTTGCATTTAATTTTACTGATTAAATCAAATCTTCCTGTTTATATCTATAATTAAACCATCAGTCGTGTGTTTTTTTTATTCCTCCTCCGCCTGTTTCAGGTCGACCGGCGGTAGGTGATGAGAAGATGCTGCATCAGCGGCTGCTTGTCTGTCGCCATGGAAACCGTCTGCTCCAGCTTCCCGTCCGGTCGGAGCTTAAAGACCCGATGGATCTGCGGGAGGAAATAAAAACTCATGACTTTATCGGCTTTAAAGAAAAAAGAGAAGCGTGATTCAGGATTTCAGATTTCACCTGCTGCACATGTGGCTCTTTAGCGAAGGAGATTCTGGCCAGAGACCGACTCTGGAGGTTCAGCTGCTGATCCACCAGATCCCCCTCCTCTATCTCTACTAAACCTGCACAGGTAGGAGGAAAAACAGCTCAGTTCTACCTGTTCTGCTGTAGAAATAGAATAGAAAGGAAGAGATTTAAATGTCATGTAAACTTACAGATAGTTTAACTCTTAAAGGTTTAAGTCCAGTAGTTTTTATTCCAGGTGGATTAAATATATAAAAATTATTCAAAAATGACTCAAACAGATTATCAAAATAGTAAAAATAATAAGCAACTAATCAATCATTGCTATTCTAATTAAAGATGTAAAACTGCAGATTAAAAAGAAAAAATGAAGAAGTGAAGAGTGGAAAAGTCGATTTTTTTCTTGTTTATTTGGATATTTAGAGCTTAAATCAGTTTAATATTTTAATATTTATTATTTTATATTGTATATTTTAATATTTTGTAATATTTTGTAATTATATTTAATTAATATAAAAAGACAATGGTTTAATATTCTTATATTTACTATTTATTGTATATATTATATTTTTAATTAAATTTAATTAATATAAAAAGACAATGGTTTAATATTCTTATATTTACTATTTATTGAATATATTATATTTTTAAATATTTTTAATTAAATTTAATTAATATAAAAAGACAATGGTTTAATATTCTTATATTTACTATTGTATATATTATATTTTTAAATATTTTTAATTAAATTTATTTAATATAAAAAGACAATAATGGTTTAATATTCTTATATTTATTGTATATTTTAATATTTAAAATGTTTAAATTATATTTAATATAAAAAGACAATATTAATTTAATATTCTTATATTTATTTTATATTTATCTTATATTTTTTATATTTTTAAATTATATCTAATTAATATAAAAGACAATAATGGTTTAATATTCTTATATTTATATTATATTTATATTTATTGTATATTTTTAAAATATTTTGATATTTTTCAATTATATTTAATTAATATAAAAAGTAATGGTGAGACAGATGTATGTCGGATGTATAAAAATAAAAGAAATAATATAAATTGTGAAAACTACTTACACACACTGTATACATACACACACACACACTATATATATATATATATATATATATATATATATAAAAATAAATAAAATAAAAATAAGACTATAATTAGAATAATTAGATTTAAGAAGCTGGAACCAGAGAAATTGGACATTTTCTTCTTGTAAAAATGACTAAAATCAATTATTCTATATAATAATAATGCATCAAAATTAAAATTGGAAAGATTTTGGCTCAACACGTTTTATTTTTATCACATTTGTGTTTAAATGTCAGTCTCTCCTTCTCTAATGAATCCAAACCTCATTCTAGAAGCGACTATTATAAACGTCCAGGTTTTAACTTTAACCGTTTAAAGCTGCTAAAACTCCTGTTTGTTATTTTCTGTTTAATAAATGGATGAACCTGAGTTCTGAGCGATGATGAAGGCCACTCTGTTGGTTCCCGGCTGCATCCGGATGAATCCACACTCTCTGTGAAGAGGCTTCTTCGACTCGGACTGGAAGGCGTTGAACCTGGAAAACCAGAAACAGGAAGAGGTTTTACTCAGAAAACACACACAGACACAAAGATACGGCTCGGTTTGTCTCTGCAAAAGAAATTTACCCTAAAATTTAATCAAATCATCCTGAGAGCAGGAATTATTGGATCTAAAGATCATCAGTTTATTATTATAGAGAATAAAGAAACCAGGAAATAATCAGAGAAGAGAAGCTGGAACCAGAGAATTTGGATGTTTTCTTTGATTGATTAATTGATTATCAAAATAGTTGTCAATTAATGTGATAAATGGAAACTAATTGTTTAATTGGCTAATCATTGCAGCTTTAATAAAAAACAATTTACCACGACAACTTTTATGGATTCATCTGAAATAAATGTTTTTCACTGAATCAAAGTATTTTGATTTAATTTACTTAATTAAATTATGTGTAAATTTGCTGACAATCAGGTAAATTAAGTCCATAATCACATTAATGTAATAATTGGCAACTAATTGATTATTTGATTGATTGATTTATTGATCAATTAATTATTTTAGCTCTAAAATGTCCACAACCCAAAGATCATCAGTTTATTATTATAGAGACTAAAGAAACCAGGAAATAATCAGAGAATTTGGACGTTTTCTACTTAAAAAATGACTCAAATTGATTCATTGATTATCAGAATAGTTGGCGATTAATCTAATAATTGGAAACTAATGGATTAATTGTAGAGAGACACTGAGCTAAATTATTAATGAGTGACTATTTAGTACCTGATGAACCTATTGATTATTGAAATGATTAATCGATTAGTTTAGTTTATAAAATGATTCGATTAATATAATATTTGGCAACTAATCCATTAATTTATTGATCGTTGCAGGTCTGGAGGAGAGATTAGGAACAAGAAACTGAACTAAATTATTAACGATTAACTTCAAATAATGAAATTATTAATCGATTAGTTGTTGATCACTAAAGAAACCAGGAAATAATCAGAGAAGAGAAGCTGGAACCAGAGAATTTGGACATTTTCTTCTTTAAAACAACTTAAAAATCAATCATTGAAATAGTTTGTGATTCATTTAATGATTGTCAACTAATTAATTTCTGAAGCTTTATTCACGTTCAGGAAAATCCAAATGTCTTTTTCTATATATATAAAAACCTGCGTGTGATTCCTGATTGGTCGGGTTTCACCTACGTGAAGTTGATGACTGGTTGTCCAACGTGGCTGAAGTGAAGCGTCTCCGAGTATCGGAACGTTTGAATCGTTGGAAAACCTCCTTCTCCAGGTTCATCCGACTCCCAGAATCCCAGCAGCCAGTCCAGAGGCCGGAGGACTGGGTTCAGCTCTACGGACGCTGAAAAACACCAAACAACACGAAGAAATCAATCAATAAAGTAATAAAACAGGAATAGATCACAAATACTGAGACTTTTGGATGTAGAATGTATGTTAAATAGGAAAAACATGCATAGAAATACATGTAAAGTGAACATAATGACTTTATTTGACTTGCTTATAATAAACTTTGCTTATAATAAACATCATTGACATCATTTCCTTCAAGGTTTAAATAAAGGTTTGAATGAATTAATATTATTTATATATTATTACAACTTCTTTTATACTTAAATAATTACTCCCCAGGGAAAGAAACTGAAGAAACAAGGTCTGAAACGTCCAGTCATTATTGATTAATCTGTCATTGATTAGTCTGTCAGTGAACTGCTTAGTCATGTGTTGATTTGTTGTTTTCTCCTGACCAACAGTCAACAAACTAAAGATAATCACTTTACTGTCAGAGGTGAGAGTGAAGAGGAGAAAACCAGAAAATAATCATTTCAGATTATATTTCAATCAATTAAGAGACTTGAAAGAGAAGATTTAGACACTCTTGAGTTAATTCTCTCTATAAACTTTATTTATTTATTTTAAAGAGACGGTACACTCTAATGAACATCAGTTTGTCAGTACAACTGTAAACATGTCAGAGTTAGTCTGATAATTTACAGCCGTAATCCCTTTGGCAGGTAATGGACAACAATTAGAGAATAAGAGGTAGAATTTTAAGAATGAGAAATATATTGACACTTTCCCATTAAAATAAAGCTTTACAATTATGTAACTTACCTTTTTCTCCACCAAAAGAAATAAACAATGTGCCCAGTAATAATTACAATACCAATGACTGTATTTAAAACATATTTTTAAATGTAAAAAATCGAATCCAGCTCATGTTAATGTCAAGTTATTTTCTAATTTTATGAACAGAACCCTGGAATTACACTTTAAAACTCTCAAATGTGTAAAACCTTAATGTTGAAAATTCACTAGAGCTGTCAGATAAATGTAAAAGTAGCACAAAATAAAAAATACTCTATTAAAATACCTGGAAATAAAGTAAAAAGGTGTGAAATGCAGTGAGTGCTGTTCTCCTGTTGACCAGCAGGCGGCGGTAGCGCTGCGGTTTGTCGCAATGCGCCGAAGAAGAAGAATCTGCTGCATTTATATCCACCATAGAAGAAGACGAGTGTTTATATCTGACTCATTGGGGTTTTATTATAACTCTCACAGTTTATTTTTATCTATTCACGGAATATAAAGTTTATTTTAACTTCATGAAACCGTAAATTCAGGTTAAATGAGGCTGAAGTTTACCAACCAGTCAACGGTAGGTTTAAGTTTAAAGTGAAAAAACCGCTAAATTTAAACGAATTCGCACCTGTTTAACTTCACATTAATGATTCTCAGCACAATATTTCACTAAAAAACTTCTTTACGTAACATTATAACTACAATATCCGACATTATATCGCCACTGACAGTTTAAACAAACGTTTTCTTAAACTTAACGTTATAATATTTCTTATTTCTGATATAAAAATGATTAAATAACTTTACCTGAGTCACTAACAGGACACGCCATTAATACAACTGCAGCCAGTCGAGTGTGAAAAGAGTCAAATCAGGCTCAAGATTAAAGGACACAACATTAACGGAGACTGCGACAGTTTTAATTCAGTGTCGTACTTTTATAGACGGCCTGAATGCAGCGGGGGATGCTGGGAAATGTAGTTTATTATGTAACGTGACCTTGAACTAACGTGGTTCATATTAATAAATGCTGCAGTGATTCATCGTGATACAACAAAACAAGGCAGAATGTTTGATAAAATAATGCACATTTATTGACATATTATGTGACAATATTTGCTTCATTTTAAAACTATTCTACGTATATAAGGAATAACATGATTTGTGATTTACAAAATCTGCAGACAAAAAGCACACACACATATATATATAAATTATTGAAATATGTGCACTGTTCTAAATATCCTGCACTGGGGCAACATTGAAGGTTTATTTCCTTTATCGTGTGGGATTCTGGTGCTTTAAGCTTTGCTTTTTTTGCAGTTCTTGAGCGCGTCTGCCAGCGCGTTCAGCGCCAGGTCAGCATTGCTCTTCTCACAGTTGTATCCCATCAGTCCGATCCGCATCACCTAATGGAAAAAAAAAAAAACAGGGTGGCAAGCGCAGTGTATTAGTGTTGGCGCGTGAAACTGCAGTGACTCAGCAGGAGGATGCAGAAAACTGTAAAAACACCAAACTGATGACGCTGCTTCTGTGTTAACTGTTGATTTAATGAGAAAACACAATCTCGGGGACCAGTAGATGAGATATAAAACACATCTGAATGAGTTTAATCTATATTTAGTGAATTAGCTAAACACGACAACTCAAACAGATTGTTGAGTAAACATTTTGACGTTAAAAACCCACTTTTCTTCACTTTATTTTGCAGGCATTAACTCACCATGCCCACAGACGGACCGAGGCCTCCAGTCATCTCCATCTGGTGGTGTTTCATGATGTAGACCAGCATCTCCCTCCAGTCGTAGCCGTCAGGAATAGCGATGGTGGTCACTGAGGGAAGCCTCAAATCCTGCAGACGTTATAAAAGGAATCTCTTGTCATCACTATAAGGAATGTATGTGATATACATTAGTATATTAGTAATTATTTGTGTATATATCATTGTTCTTTATGGTTTTATCCTTGATTTCACACGTTTGTCTTCCTCACCCTGTCAGGGAGGAACAGTTTGATGCCCAGGTCCTCCAGGCCTCTGTAAAGGTAGGACGCCACCTCTTTGTGTTTCCTCCAGGACTCCTCCAGCCCCTAGAGGGAGACAGAGATTAAGGAAAAAAGATAGAAAGTTGGAGTGAAGGCGACTGCTTCTCTACTCAGAACTGCCAGCATCAGTCAAACCAACTCAAAACAACATGTTATCCACCCTTTTTGAGATTTGTTGCTTTAATTGGCTTCATTTGAGGCAGAGGAGTCTAACCTAATTCATTTTATGGGCCATAAATGGTGCAATTTGATCTCAAGTGATCCAGTTTTGGTAAAATATTGATTAGGATTATCTTGAAATATCATATTCCATTGGCAGATAATTTATCTTATTTCAATCAATTCTTTTATCTCATAATTCTGCCTTTTTTCTCATGTTTTGGAATAAACATGAAATAAGTTAAATTATCTGCCCGATAAAGATAATTCTACTCAAAATATTGGACTAATATTATTAAATTCAAGATATTTCCCCTGATTTTTCATGTTTGCAGTGCACTAAACATATTTCATCCCTCGAGCTCTAAAAGATCTTCAATGACTTCACATTTCTGTGAGGAAATACCAGTTTATACATTCATCCAGTGGTCCGAGCCGGTTCTGGACGCCTCTAGATGCATCTTTCCGTGAAGTAATGAATGTCTCTTCCAGTGAATTAATTAATTTTAGTGCTAAAGTGTCTCTTTACCCTCTCAGCGAGAATGGCCAGACTCTCTCTCAAGGCGAAGAATCCAGACACTGGACCAGTGTGGTGGTATCTATAACAAATAAAACAACACTTTTGATTAAATGCTGTTTTTATACCTCATGTAAAACAACCTTTCAATCAGTAAAACAGCAGCAGACGCTTTCTCCACGAGTCCCAAACTGAGTTAAACGCTGGTTTATCTGGTTGTAAAACGAGGAAATGAACTCACGCTCTGGCCGGTTGGTCGTCACAGCCCCAGTAGTTGGACAGATGTGTCATATCAAAGAGGTAGGACACAGGTTTTGTTTTCCTGTTGAACATCTTGTGGCTGTGTGACGAGTTAACAGAGACATAAAAACACGTCATTTCGGTTTATTTTTAGTTCTGAAACTGATTAATTCATGGAAACTGTCCGTCCTCACCAGGCTCGCTCATTAAAAGAGATGGGTGCGGTGCCAGGTGGTGCGTTCAGGGCCTTCTGAGCTCCAGTGTACAGGATGTCGATGTCTAGCAGCAGAATACAGGTTTAATATGGTGAAAATGGACTTTTGAGTATTTCATGATGGCAGAAAATGAATAATTTCAGTTGTGAACTGCTTTTTTCCCCACATCTTATTATACACTACTACTATTTGGTCAGAGTTTTAATGAAATAAGTAAAAGTTCCCATTAAAATTACTAATAATAAAGGAGCAGAAAGATAATTTACTTTATTTTTAGATTTATTACCCTCAGAAAATATGAGTCTCTCATTATCCGACTTATTGTGAGTAGTATTAACTATATTTTATAGTTTTTATGCACAATCGTGTTACTGTGTATAATGACAATGACAATAAAGGTTTCCTATTCTTTCTTTCATTCTATTTAAAGTAAGCACACGTTTGTAAATAAAAATCTACTTGAAACTCACTTTTGAGCCTCATATTATCATATTTCTTACTTTGTTTGTCCATAAAAATCGGAGCCGCCCCGAGTGATGCAACCGTATCGACCAGGAAGAGACAGTTATGTCTGCAGGGAAATAACATCAAATGTTAAATAATACAGATATTTTTCTGTTTAAATCCATGTAGACCGACTCAGTAACAGACTCACTTCCTGCAGATGTCTCCGATACCATCGACTGGATGACAGAGACCAGCTGACGACTCTCCATGTGTGAGGAAGAACAACACAGGCTTGTGTTTGGATATGGCCTGAAAACAGGAGAAAAGAGAGTTTAATTACATCCAGGTGAGTTTTTTATATTGAAAATGTAACCGATGACATGTTTCAGTCATATATTGGTGTAATAGTTATATATACACATATATATATATATTGTAGTAGTTTTACCCACCTGTTCAATTTCTGTCTTAGTGAAATATCCACCAGGTGCTTTTACCAGTCTATGTACATTGGCACCTAAATAAAAAAATCATGATGACTTAATATAGATAGATAGATAGATATATAGAGTGAGTATAACTAAGTATTTCCTTATATTCTCTTTCGTGAACTCGTGCGTAAAAACCTGTGCGTAAAACCCGTGCGTAAAAACGTACCCATTCTCTCCGCGATGTCCGCCACGCGCTCCCCCCATATTCCGTTGATGGCGATGAGCACGCTCTCCCCGGGCTCCACCGTGTTGAACACCGCGCACTCCATGGCCGCGTGTCCGGAGCCGCTCATTGATATAGTCATGTTGTTCTCTGTCTGGAAGGCGTAGCGGATCCCTGCCTTGATGTCATCCATAATCTGAGAAAAACACCAAGAAAAGAAGAAAAATACAAAGATTCTGACTTATTTGTCACTAAAAAAGAGGCATATAAATAAATATGACTGGGTTAGTGTAAGAAATCAAAGCCTTAATTTGGATTTAGCCTTTATTAAAACGCTTCACTCAAACAAAATGTACAGTAAGTAAAGTTTTAATTTTTTAACATGAAACGTCAGGTGTAACCGAAAAACAATGATCAATTTTAAATATTTAATTCACCTAGAATATAAAACGTGTTGATAGCATGTGGTTTGATATTTTAAAGCCCTTTGTAAGAGAGTTAAAGTGTCTGGTACCAGGATTTTAGGGTCACACCACATGCCAGTTGAATGCTAGTTGGAGTGGGCTGGGTCGGGAATTTGTTCGCAATTACGCAGCTGTTCCATGCGTAAACAGTTTTATTTCCATTAAATGCTGCAAACAAACTGCACAAAGTTGCGTTGAATGGAAACTCAATAAAAACTGAGAACAGAAAAAGCGATTATACCATAAATTGGAATAAAATGAAAAAACTAAACTTTAAGTAAAGTGTAGTACAGGTTGTTTTATCGCTCCTAAACGCGTCGTTTACCGTGTACATTTCTGGGTGCAGGTGGCCGATGATCGGCTTGGAGCCGGCGGCTAAGACGCGCGGGGGGACGTTGGAGGGTCCCGGTCCGAACAGGTACCGGTACGGCGCCTCCAGCGGCCGGAACATGCAGGCCGGCGGCGGGATGCTGACGGAGGACATGGCGCGTTCCTGCCGCCGCCGCGGCGCGCTCCTGGCGGCCAGAGGCGCGTCGGCGGCCGCCGCTGTCGCTGCTGTCTGGAGCTGGAGCAGCGCGCTCCGGCTGAACAAAGCCCGCTGCATCACGGCTATGAGGTCCTGGTCCTGGAAAACCTGCAGCGAGTCAGATGAGGGACTGAAGCTGAGCCCGAGCAGCAGATTTGGCTGAATATTTAAAACAAACAGGTCTTTGACCTTTTGGCCACGGAGCAACGTGCGTCATGACTGAACGGTTCGTTATGGAATATCAAATACTAAAGGGACACCTGTGGTATTTATATTCACTTTAATATATTATATATTAGTGGGGGAAAACATTAATATTTTAAGATTATTTTAAAACTAGAACCCTCAAATAGAATTTTAAGGTCCAGTTTTTACCCATTTGGATGAAATTATTAACATATAAACTGGAACAATCATGTAAATATCAACCAGTAAAGTGTCTGAACATCAAATCCCTGAGTCACATGCTTCACCTTGTTTTAATTTAAAACCTGTCATCAAGTTCATGCTCATTTAGTTTTATTCTGCATCCTCCAGGGCTGTGTTTTGTGAATCATTTCTGGTTTCTATCCGTGACCTCTGACCCCTGAAATCCTGCACTTGGCAGCTCCTAGCCGGTTCAGGTCAGTCGGGAGGTGGTTGGTTTAGTTCATGAAGAGGAGTCTCCTCTCAGAGCCAATCTGCTGCAGGAAGGGGGACAGGCAAACACACACACACACACACACACACACACACACCCACAGACACCCCCCCCCCCCACACACACACACATCAACACATCAGTACACAGCAAAGACAGGTTGATAAAAAGGTGCAGATCAAAAACTTCAACATTACATCATTCTCACATGTTTAATGTTAGTTTATAGAAGAAAACACAGATTTTACTAAAGTTGTCGGCTACATTTATACGTAGAAATACTAAGTCGTGTTTTATCGGACTCATTTTAGTTTTAATTAAAATAATAAATAAACCCACGTCTGGATGAACTTTTACCTGTTATGACTGTACTTTATGTAACAGCTGGTGGCTCCAGTATCTGATGCATTATATTTATAGTTTAGAGCTGCAATGATTAGTTGATTAATCGATTAGTCGCCGATTATTTTGATCATCAAATTCTCTGGTTCCAGCTTCTCTTCTCTTTTTATTTCCTGGTTTATTTAGTGATCAACAACTAATCGATTAATAATTTCATCGTTCTTTGAAGTTCACCATTAATAATTTAGCTCAGTTTCTTGTTTCTAATCTCTCCTCCAGACCTGAACCGATCAATTGACTAATGGATTAGTTGCCAAATATTATATTAATCGAATCATTTTATGAACTAAACTAATCGATTAATCATTTCAATAATCAGGTATTAAAATAGTCACTCATTATTTCTAATTTAGCTCAATTTCTCTCTACAATTAATCGATTAGTTTCTAATTATTAGATTAATCGCCAACTATTCTGATAATCAATTAATTGATTTGAGTCATTTTTAAAATAGAAAATGTCCAAATTCTCTGGTTCCAGCTTCTCTTCTCTGATTATTTCCTGGTTTCTTTAGTCTCTATAATAGTAAACTGATGATCTTTGGGTTGTGGACTGATTTTGAGCATGCTTTTATTTTGAAGGGGCCCTATTTTGACCATTTTCCCAGTTTAATATTTTAATTTTCATGGTTTATTCATAAAAAATAGCTGTTTATGGTCCTAAAGCACCTTTATTAACAATATAGTCAGCCTTAATCAATTAATTGATTAGTTACCAAATATTGCATGAATTGATTAATAGATTTGAGTCATTTTTAAGAAGAAAATGTCCAAATTCTCTGGTTCCAGCTTCTCTTCTCTGATTATTTCCTGGTTTCTTTAGTCTCTATAATAATAAACTGTGGACAAAAAAAGACGTTTTCGGTTGAATCTTCAGCTTTTTAGAAACACTAAACAGCATTTTGCTGCATTTTATGAACTAATCAATGAATCGTTTCAATAATCAATACATTAAATGATTGATTTATTAGTATCACGGGTCATTTCACAGTAGGTTTTAGCTTCTTCCAGAGGCTCATGAATATTAATGAGATGAAAAAAACCCTGTCCTGTCTCTAAAACTGCACTAAGTTTTGATGTTTTTGTCCTTTAAATAGCAAATACATCATGTCAGAGGGATAAAAAAGACATTTTATTTATTTTATTTATAAACAACCTCCAATCAAAGTGCTGAACATGTAAAATTAAACAAAAAAAACAAATAAAAAGGAGGCAGCAGACAAATAAAATACATAAATCAACCCACAAGTCATTAGAAGTAAGAGATTTACATCATAATTTAATAGAATTAAACCAACTGGACATTAAATACACACATTTTCCAGTTCAGTTCAGTACAGTAGTGACTTTTTCTTTTTTTTTTGGTGAATTTTAGGAACTTAAACCTCGTCCGTCATTGACACTTTAGTCAAAGTCCGACAGAGTCCAGAGAGCAGTCACTGGCCTCCCAAAGGTCAAAGGTCAGGCCGCAGCAGAACGAGCTTCCGTACAAACACAACAACAACATGTTACGGGACGTGACAACACGACTTGTTGTGTTTTCAGGAATGTTCTGCACCTGCAGGAGAATCTGGTGAAATAATAATAAATAAAATGATTATTTGTTTGCTGCTAAAACTAAAACAACTAAATTCAAACACGTTTCTTAACGGTCATCCCTTAAAAAATGCCCTTTTCCCCCTAAATGTACTGATGCTAATCATTTTAATTCCAGAGGGGATCCTCTTTATTTAACCTTGTTCCTTATTTGTAATGAATTTCCATTAATTCTAATTGTTTTTGCAGCGTCTCCTCTGGTGAATGCAGCTTCTGCTGATACTGGATCTCTCCAGGTTAATTGTGCCAAGTGAATTTGTGCCAAGGGACAAAGTCCATGATGCTGGTTATGTAAGAAGAGTCGTGTCCGTCGTCCCAAAACAAAACATTACAGCCACAAGGAAACAGGAGCTGGAGGCAATTAAATAGAATGGAGAACTTATATTTATCATGTTTTATTTATTAGGTATTTACAAAAGGCACAATGAGAGAAAATGGACATTATTTTAGCTGAAAACCATCCTCTACCCACCTTTAAAACTTTATTTAAAACGTAAAACAAGAACAAACTCAGTAAAAAAACAACTGAAATGAAAAATTATCTTATTAATTTATTATCTTATCTCTTATTTTCTTAAAAAAAAAGATAAAATTGACTAGAATTTAGAAAAAAAACTTTAAATTAGAAAATGGACATTATTTTAGCTGAAAACCATCCTCTACCCACCTTTAAAACTTTATTTAAAACGTAAAACAAGAACAAACTCAGTAAAAAAACAACTGAAATGAAAAATTATCTTATTAATTTATTATCTTATCTCTTATTTTCTTAAATAAAAGATAAAATTGACTAGAATTTAGAAAAAAACTTTAAATTAGCTGAATTATCTGCCAGGAGAATAAGATAATTCTACTCTATATTAGACTAATTTGACAAAAAGGAGATTTTCTTGTTAAGATTTCAAGTTTTTGCAGTCAATGTTTATTTTTCCTGCTATAAATGATAATCTCATTAGACGCTGAACTTCCATCTGTTTGTGTCCTAAAAATGTTCTAACAGCAAATAGAGTAAATAAAGTTATATTATATATAATAATGTAAAATAAAGAAATCTAACAGATAAACTTTATTTAAATCATAAAACAAGACCAAACTGACACAAATCAGTAAAAAACAACTGAAATAAGCTAAATTATATTTATTATTCTCTCATATATATATATATATATTGTAATATATCCTATCTATCTTATTTTCTAAAAAAAAGATAAAATTGACTAGAATTTCGAAAAAACTTTAAATTAGCTGAATTATCTGCCAGGACAATAAGATAATTCTACTCTATATTAGACTAATTTAACAAAATGGAGATTTTCACTTGTTAAGATTTCAAGTTTTTGCAGTAGATGTTTATTTTTCCTGCTATAAATGATAATAAATGTGGAATATCTCTATAACTACAAAGATTTATTGTAGTTAAACCTGGAATTAATATAAATCTACAACATGTGAGGTGACTACAGAAGAGTCAGAATCTATTTATGTTGCTGTTATAGAGGAAATATAGTTAGAATATTAGGAAAAAGGTATAAAATTGTGTTTTACTGCAGATAAAAATACTTTATTTAAAGCTCAAACAAGACCAAACTGACCCGAATCAAGAAAAAATAAATTATCTTTATTATTCTCTTATATATATGAGTTCAAATATCAATTATTTGCAATAACTGAAATTATAACAAGTGAAAATATCTTGATTTTGGTTCATTTTGTCCAATATTGAGTAGAATTATCTTATTGCACTGGAAGATAATTTAGCTAATTTCATGTTTTTTTCCCCTGATCTAGGTCAGTTTGGTCTTGTTTTAAGAAAATTAGACTGAAATATTGACTAACATTAAGACAAAATCTTGAAATAAGCGAAATTATCTACTCAATATTGGACTAATTCGACAAAAAAAGAGATTTTCACTTGTTAAGATTTCAGTTTTTGCAGTGTGGACTTATTTGTTTTTTCATTTTTCTGCTCTAAATATAAACTGACCCAAATCAGGACAGAAAAACTTAAAATAAACTCATTTATCTGCAATGAAAAGTTCAATAATTAATAAGATAAGAGGTCAAAGGTCAATTATTTATCCATAAAATCATATACATCACACTGAGGATCATTCCAGAACATGAAGAATATATTCTGTAAAATATTCCAATCTAAATTAAATATCTAAATAGTCTCTACTACTGATATTATATTAAACTATTGTCTTATTGTATTGATGATGTGGATATTGATGATATATATTGATGCTGTAACAGTAACGTTGGGTTTTACTGCAGATAAAATACTTTTTATTATTTAAACAGGTTATTTGGAACTTTCTCAGGTTTTTAATACTCTTAATGTGAGAATAGACAAATATTTAATATTTGAACAATGAGAAATATTAATAATAATCTATAATAATCATACTGACGTGTTGTAGCTGAGGTTTTATTATGAAATATATGAATAAAACTGATTTTATTTAGCGATTTTAACAGTTTAAATCCATTATATCTATGAATATCCATTAAACAGATTAACCAAATCAATTAATTTAGACTTTTCTGCTTATTCTAGAGACAAATACACATCCAATTTAAAATATTTACAGTAACATTGTGTTTTACTACAGATAAAATGCTTTATTTAGTGTTGGAGCTGAGGTTTAATACTGGGTTTTAAGAAGAAAACTCAATGCTGAAGCTGAATCAGGAGGTTTTGGATTTTAATATAAAGGAAAAAAAGGCTAAATATAATAAAAATTTGTCTTAAATGGTATTTAATTTCTTCAAAGTGCACAGAAGATGTAGAAAAAACAAGACAAACACAGTTTTTGAGTTTCAGTCTAGAAATTCCCAAACCAACCACTAGGGGCAGTGTTGTAAATCAATATTAAGAGTTCTGGACATGATTTTACCAAAATAAAAGACCAAAACCCCTTTATTTTGGCAGGAATAATAATAGAAAAGCATGTTCATGCTCAGGAGATAACCAACCATGAGTTTCCAAACTAGAACTTTATTTTTTTGTGAATGCAGCCTATAAATTATTAAGTATAACGTGTGTTTTTACTCACGTTAACGATTGAAGGAGTCATAAGTGACACCAAACATTAAAAATAGCTGTAAACTCCAAACCGGCCGGGTCAAGAAGGTTCCTCTCTGAGTCTGGTCAATAATTAGACTGGTGGTAAATAGTGTCTCCTCCCTACTGGTCCCAGACTGGTCCCAACACCCACAATCTGCCAAATTACAGCAGGAGGAGGAGCTGGGGAGGATAAAACCGGAGAGGAAATGCTGCTTCAGGCGTTTAGAAACCAGATATTACAGGCCGGGTTCAGACAAACAGGTCAAATAACGGAGTTTATGGATTTATTTAAGGATAATGTGAGAGTTACAGGCAAAAAATTACAGAAATTTAGATTATTTTTCACTTATTTTACATGATTTTATCTGGTTTATTCTAATATGTTCTGACCTTTGTTAAAACAACAACTAATTTAACTCAATTAAAAGGAAAAGTCTAATTTCCATCTTCTTTGCATGTGCAGACAAGTAAAATATTTGGTTTAGTTCATTATTTGAGATGCAGGAATGACTGGAATCCAGTAAAAAGTGAGTTCTACAAATAGAGCTGCATCGATTAATCGATTAGTTGACAACTATTACATTAATCAACTAATTAGTTTGATAATCGATTATTGGATTTAACTAATTTTTAAGAAAATATCCAAATTCTCTGGTTCTAGCTTCTCAAATGAGATCATCAAAGTATTTTAGGTTGAATTTTCAGCTTTTAGGAAACATTAATTAACGTTTTACACCATTTAATGAACCAAACAACTAATCGATTAATCGTTTCAATAATTGATTAATCGATTTGAGCCATTTTTAAGAAGAAAATATCCAAAATGTCCTGGTTTCTTTATTCTTCTATAATAATAAACTGATGATTTCTGGGTTGTGGACAAAAAAAGACATTTTAGGTTGAATCTTCACCTTTGGGATTGACATTTTTAAACGATTTAATGAACCAAACAACTAATCGATTAATCGTTTCAATAATCAACAGATTCATTGATTATCAGAATAGATGTTCTAAATACATCATTTATAATTTAGCTCAGTTTCTTCTCTCTAATCTCTTTTCCAGAGGTGCAACAATCAATCGATTAATCAATTAATCACCAACTATTTGATTGTTTCCATTAATTGATTTGAGTCATTTTTAAGAAGAAAATGCAACTGCAACTTATCTACTTGTCAGTTCATCTATTAAAATAAAACTATTGATTAGAGCTCCTATTTTCAGTCATAAATCTGTTAGACACGTGTGATTAAAGCTGCAACAATTAATCAATTAATCACTTAGTCACTAACTCTGATCATCAGTTATTTGATTTGAGTCATTATTTTAGGAATAAAATATCCAAATTCTCTGTTTCCAGCTTCTTAAATCTGATTATTTTATGGTTTCTTTAATCTTCTATAATAGTAAACTGACATTTTAGGTTAAATCTTCAGCTTTAGGAAACAGTGATTGACATTTTAAACCATTTTATTTTGAAATTTTCTGTATATATGCTTTAATTATATTGATCAAAGAGTCTTTGAATATCATTATTTGGGATTGAGAGCTAGTGATTAGTCGATTAATCAATTAGTTGCCAACTATTACAGTAATCACTAACTATTTTGATAATCAATTGGTTTTAGTAATTTTTAATAAGAAAATGTCTAAATTCTCTGGTTCCAACTTCTTAAATCTGATTATTTTCTGGTTTCTTTAATCTTCTATAATAGTAAACTGACATTTTAGGTTAAATCTTCAGCTTTGGGAAACAATGATTGACATTTTAAACCATTTTATTTTGAAATTTTCTGTATATATTTCAGTTATATTGATCAAATCTCCAATATTCAAGTCTTTAAATATCATTATTTGAGATTGAGAGCTAGCAATTATTCGATTAATCAATTAGATGCCAACTGTTACATTAATCACAGACTATTTTGATTATCGATTAATTGATTTGATATTTAAAACCATTTTATTTTGAAATTTTTCAGACATATTGATCAAAGAGTCTTTATCATTATTTGATATTGAGAGCTAGTGATTAGTCGATTAATCGATTAGTTCCCAACTATTGTTAATGTTTTAAAATCAATTAATGGATTTGAGTCATTTTCAAGGAGAAATCTTCTATAATAGTAAACTGACCTTTTTAACCATTTTATTTTGAAATATTCTGTATATTTATGTTCAGTTATATTGATCAAAGAGTCTTTGAGTGTCATTATTTGAGATTCAGACATTTTGACTGACATTTATATATATATATATATATATATATATATATATATATATATATATATATATATATATAATCTCCTCTCGTGCCTGATGATGCTGATGCTGATGTCATCACCTCCTCCTCCTCCTCCTCCTCCTCCTCCTCCCAGCATCCCTGGCCCAGCAGCAGCAGCAGCAGCAGCAGCAGCCATTTCCCTGTTTCCAGACTGGCGGACGGTGCCGGAGCCTCCTTCTGTCAGGTAGACTCCCTGCTCCTCCTCCTCCTCCTCCTCCACCTCCTCCTCCTCCTCCCCCGCACCTCCCTCCATTCTCCATGTATGGATGCGCCGCGCTGAGAGGATGCTGTAGCTGAGACGCTCGGAACTGGAGAGAAAAAAAACAACCCACTAAATAAATAAATAAAGCAGCAGGAGAGGAAGAAGCAGCGCCTCCATCCCGCGGAGGAGGATCCAGACGCGCGGCGCAGCGTTGATGCTCCAGAGTCTGAGCCGCTGAGGTAAGAACCGGGACGGGATTTGACGCCAACAACAACAACATCGGTGCCAAATCGGTGCGTCGTCACGCCTTGTTGTGTGTTGGAGATCAGGAGGCCTGCGGGGTTATTTATAACGTGAGGCAGGTAAATAAAGACGCTGCGTCAGCGCCGTTTTGGATGATTGACGTCTATATTTAAACATATTTGACTATCCATCCATCGGGAATCAGCGAGATTAAAGCGGTAAACGTCGCTGGAGCTGCTCCTGACGCGCTGACCCGCTTTCTGACGCAGTGTTTGTGGTGAAGCTGTGTTTACGCGGCCTGGTTTTGAGGCGCGGCAGGAAAACGCGAAACGGATGAAACCGAATTTACGCGAAATCTATTTGTCTAAAGCTTTTTTCCCCCTCTACACCGGTTTAATTGTGTTTATTCTAGGCGGAGAATCCCTTATAATAAAGATGGTTTTGTGAGGATGGATGAGGATGATGATGATGAAGATGATGATGCCGTTATGAAACCATCATGTCTTATAAACACAGAGGGAAAATACATTTACAGCAACAAAAAAACACTTTATTCTTAAAAAAACAGCGAAATTTGTAGTTTTATCCTCCTAAAAACGTGTTTTTCTAAGTATTTCTAGTTTAATCTCAAGGCCTCAGAGGATAAATGAAGCAAAGGGGATGATGCCAGTAGAATAAGCAGCCATTTTACTGTACAGGATGCTATAATAACAGCAGATCATCACTTTTACTCTATATTTAGCATCTAAATCTCACAATGACTGATTATATTTATATATTTATATATTTATTTATATATTTATATCGAGCCTGGACCTGAGAATCTGAAACCTGTCTTATATAATTAGCAACAACAAGTCATTCATCACTCAAATTATCATTATTAGATTAATATATTTATATATATGTTCGATATTTAACCTTATTATTCATATATAGTTTCCCCAGAGGTGATGTTTGGGTATTTAAGGTACCTATAGTATATGTTTTAATTATAATTAGGAGTTTTAAATTTAAATTAAATGCAGGGAAACAGTTTTAAATATAATTAAACTTTTAATTAGAATAAAAGTAGGTTTTACATGTTGCTCTACATGTCATGGTTTCTCTTTATAGAAAATGAACATGAAAGAAAAACAGGAGATTTTTTAATATCAGGTAAATAATTTGACTAGATTAAATAAAAGGAAAATAAATAATGCATTTATATTTGAGAATATAAAGGGACCCTTTATTTTCTTTATAAAATCCCATTCTGATCTGGTGGGATATTTACTGTAGAAGGAAATTAGGGTAAAAATAAAAGAAATAATAAAATAATTCAGAGAAATAAAGTAGGTGCATCATAAATAAAATAGTTTTAAAGCCACTAATGTAGAAACATCACAGATGTGTCCAGAGTAGGACTCATTACTCAGTAAATGTTAAATTTAACAAGTCAATGTGAAAAAACTTGTGAAAATATCTTGTATTTGTACAATTAGTCCAACGTTGAGTAGAATTATCTTGACTTGTCTGGTTCTGAGAGCAGATAAAATAATATTAAATGGAAAAATATGAGATAAAAAGTCACAAATATGAGATGAAAAGACAATATTATGATAAAAAGTCAAAATTATTATATAAAATATACAAAATATGATAAAAAAGTCACAAATATGAGATAAACAGTCAAAAATATGAGATAAAAGTCAAAAATATGAGATAAAAAGTCAAAAATGTGAGATAAGTCAAAAATATGAGATAAAAAGTCAAAAATATGGGATGAAAAGACAATAATATGATAAAAAGTCAAAATTATTATATAAAATACACAAAATATGAGATAAACAGTCAAGACATGTGATGAAAAGACAACATTATGATTAAAAAAGGAAAAATTATGATATGAAAAAATCCTAAATATGAGAAAAAACTCATTTATATTAAAAATATGGGATGAAAAGACAATAATATGATAAAAAAAGGAAAAAATATTATATAAAATATCCAAAATATGATAAAAAAGTAATAGATATGAGATAAACAGTCAAGGCAGGGATTAAAAAAACAATATGATTTTAAAAAGTTTAAATTATTATATATAAAAATCCAAAATATGAGAAAAACAATCATGAATTTGAGATAAATAGTCAATAATATGGGATTATTATGATAAAAATATACAAAATATGAAATAGAAAGTGACAAATAAACAATCAAGACATGTGATGAAAAAATAACCTGATTAAAAAAAAGCTAAAATAATTATATAAAAAGAAAATATTATTAAAAAACTCATAAATATGAGATAAACAGTCAAAAATATGGGATGAAGGGGGAACATTATAATAAAGTCAAAATTATGATATAAAATATACAAAATATGACATAAAAAGTCAAAATTATGATATGAAAATATCTAAAATATAAGAAAAAACTCATAAATATGAGATAAACAGTCATAAATATGGGATGAAAAGGCAATAATATGATAAAAAGACAAAATTATGATATAAAATATACAAAATATGACATAAAAAGTCAGAATTATGATATAAAATATACAAAATATGACATATAAAGTCAAAATTATGATATGAAAATATCTAAAATATAAGAAAAAACTCAAATATGAGATAAACAGTCATAAATATGGGATGAAAAGACAATAATATGATAAAAAGTCAAAATTATGATATAAAAAATGATAAAATAAGACGACAAACACACAAACAGCTCAAATCTACATTAAATATGTAAATAGTCTCTACTACTGATATTATATTAAACTATTATTGTATTGATGATGTGGATATTGATGATATATATTGATGCTGCAACAGTAACATTAGGTTTAATACAGATAAAATACTTTATTTAGTGGAGCTGAGGTTTAATACTGGAATTCATGAAGAAAACTCTTAAATTTATACATTTATAGATGTTATTTAAATGTTAATTCTTACTGGTTCTTACTGGATGTGGCCCATGAACTTTATTTATTATTATAATATTTAATATTACTGGAACAATGAGAAATAATCCTAAAAAACCTCAGTTCTGCTTTTAAAATGATTAAAAATTCAAGCTAAATTCAGGTTTTCTCATGTGATTTATGAATAAAACTCAATGCTGCTGCTGGATCGGGAGGTTTTGGCTTTTAACAGGTTAATATAAGAAAAAAAAGGCTCATAAATATAATAAAAATAGTATTTAATATAGTATTTAATTCCTTCAAAGTGCAAAAACCAGGAAAATATCACAGGAGATGTAGAAATTCCAAAACCAACCACTAGGGGCAGTGTTGTAAATCAATATTAAGAGTTCTGGACATGGTTTTAACAAAATAAAAGACCAAAACTCCTTTATTTTGGCAGGAATGATAATGCAAAAACATCTTCATGCTCAGGATCTAACAGATCATGAGTCTCCAAACCAGAACTTCATGATTTTTGTGTATGCAGCCATAAAAAATCAGAGTTTAAAGCTTTTATTCATGTGTTAAACCCTTCATCTTCTCACCTGTGCAGGTATCAGGCCTGTGTCTGAGCAGCCAATCAGATCCACTCCTCCTGCTCCCAGCCCTCCTTTAAAGATGGCGGGGGCTTCGGTCAAAGTGGCCGTGAGGGTCCGACCCTTCAACTCCAGAGAGATGGCCAAGGAGAGTAAATGCATCATCCAGATGTCAGGAAACACCACCAGTGAGTATGAATCCACTCGACTGGCTGATTTACAGCTGATTTTACTGATGGTAGACGTGAATTAAAGGTGAATTAAAAGATGGATGCTGTGATTTAACTGGTATATATCATGTTATAGGTGAATTAAATGATGGATACTGTGATTTAACTGGTATATATCATGTTATAGGTGAATTAAGTGATAGATACTGTGATTTAACTGTTATATATCATGTTATAGGTGAATTAAGTGATAGATACTGTGATTTAACTGTTATATATCATGTTATAGGTGAATTAAGTGATGGATGCTGTGATTTAACTGGTATATATCATGTTATAGGTGAATTAAATGATAGATACTGTGATTTAACTGGTATATATCATGTTATAGGTGAATTAAGTGATGGATGCTGTGATTTAACTGGTATATATCATGTTATAGGTGAATTAAGTGATAGATACTGTGATTTAACTGGTATATATCATGTTATAGGTGAATTAAGTGATAGATACTGTGATTTAACTGTTATATATCATGTTATAGGTGAATTAAGTGATAGATACTGTGATTTAACTGTTATATATCATGTTATAGGTGAATTAAGTGATGGATACTGTGATTTAACTGGTATATATCATGTTATAGGTTAATTAAGTGATGGATACTGTGATTTAACTGGTATATATCATGTTATAGGTGAATTAAGTGATGGATGCTGTGATTTAACTGGTATATATCATGTTATAGGTGAATTAAGTGATGGATGCTGTGATTTAACTGGTATATATCATGTTAAAGGTGAATTAAGTGATAGATGCTGTGATTTAACTGGTATATATCATGTTAAAGGTGAATTAAGTGATAGATGCTGTGATTTAACTGGTATATATCATGTTATAGGTGAATTAAGTGATAGATACTGTGATTTAACTGGTATATATCATGTTAAAGGTGAATTAAGTGATGGATACTGTGATTTAACTGGTATATATCATGTTAAAGGTTAATTAAGTGATAGATACTGTGATTTAACTGGTATATATCATGTTAAAGGTTAATTAAGTGATGAATGCTGTGATTTAACTGGCATATATCATGTTAAAGGTGAATTAATGATGGATGCTGTGATTTAACTGGTATATATCATGTTAAAGGTGAATTAATGATGGATGCTGTGATTTAACTGGTATATATCATGTTAAAGGTGAATTAAGTGATGGATGCTGTGATTTAACTGGTATATATCATGTTATAGGTGAATTAAGTGATGGATGCTGTGATTTAACTGGTATATATCATGTTAAAGGTGAATTAAGTGATGGATGCTGTGATTTAACTGGTATATATCATGTTAAAGGTGAATTAAGTGATAGATACTGTGATTTAACTGGTATATATCATGTTAAAGGTGAATTAAGTGATAGATACTGTGATTTAACTGGTATATATCATGTTAAAGGTAAATTAAGTGATGGATACTGTGATTTAACTGGTATATATCATGTTAAAGGTGAATTAAGTGATAGATACTGTGATTTAACTGGTATATATCATGTTAAAGGTGAATTAAGTGATAGATACTGTGATTTAACTGGTATATATCATGTTAAAGGTGAATTAAGTGATAGATACTGTGATTTAACTGGTATATATCATGTTAAAGGTTAATTAAGTGATGGATGCTGTGATTTAACTGGTATATATCATGTTAAAGGTGAATTAATGATGGATGCTGTGATTTAACTGGTATATATCATGTTAAAGGTGAATTAATGATGGATGCTGTGATTTAACTGGTATATATCATGTTAAAGGTGAATTAAGTGATGGATACTGTGATTTAACTGGTATATATCATGTTAAAGGTGAATTAAGTGATGGATACTGTGATTTAACTGGTATATATCATGTTAAAGGTGAATTAAGTGATAGATACTGTGATTTAACTGGTATATATCATGTTATAGGTTAATTAAGTGATAGATACTGTGATTTAACTGGTATATATCATGTTATAGGTGAATTAAGTGATGGATACTGTGATTTAACTGGTATATATCATGTTAAAGGTGAATTAAGTGATAGATACTGTGATTTAACTGGTATATATCATGTTATAGGTGAATTAAGTGATAGATACTGTGATTTAACTGGTATATATCATGTTAAAGGTGAATTAAGTGATAGATACTGTGATTTAACTGGTATATATCATGTTAAAGGTGGATTAAGTGATGGATGCTGTGATTTAACTGGTATATATCATGTTAAAGGTGGATTAAGTGATGGATGCTGTGATTTAACTGGTATATATCATGTTAAAGGTGAATTAAGTGATAGATACTGTGATTTAACTGGTATATATCATGTTAAAGGTGAATTAAGTGATGGATACTGTGATTTAACTGGTATATATCATGTTATAGGTTAATTAAGTGATGGATGCTGTGATTTAACTGGTATATATCATGTTATAGGTTAATTAAGTGATAGATACTGTGATTTAACTGGTATATATCATGTTATAGGTTAATTAAGTGATGGATGCTGTGATTTAACTGGTATATATCATGTTAAAGGTGAATTAATGATGGATACTGTGATTTAACTGGTATATATCATGTTAAAGGTGGATTAATTGATGGATGCTGTGATTTAACTGGTATATATCATGTTATAGGTTAATTAAGTGATAGATACTGTGATTTAACTATATATTTTTACTGGTTTCTCCCTTTTTATTTCTCTGTTTTTATATTTCGTGGCTGTAAAACACTTTGCAACAGTCCTATACTGTAAAATATGTTTATTATAACATTTCAGTTCATTTATTTTATTAGATTAAATTAGACAACAGATGAATTTACTTAAATTATTTAAAACCGAGTAAATGTCTGATGTTTCTGCCCCTAGTGGCCACATGGTGAATTACATCAACCCAGTCAATGAATTGATAAAACCTGCAGAATATTTAAAATAATAATGAAATACAATCATAGAAAATCACCCATATGGATGTTTATAGTAAATTATATATATATTATATTATATTATTTGACTTTATCTGTAAATTATTTAATGCAGCTACAATGTGTTGTGTGGGTTTAATCTATAAATTACTGCAGTTTCCTTTTTTAAATATAGTAGTGACAGATGTAGATGGTAGTGTAGTGTCCTTCCTTCCTTCCTTCCTTCCTTCCTTCCTTCCTTCCTTCCTTCCTTCCTTCCTTCATTTTTTAACCTCCATCCCCCTCCTCCTTTAGTCCTCCAAACCAGACTAGATGAGACCAGGTCTTAGTATGTAGACTACAGGAGAGACCAGGTCTCTGTGTGGACCAGATGAGACCAGGTCTCTGTGTGGACCAGATGAGATCAGGTCTCTGTTTGTGGACTAGATGAGACCAGGTCTCTGTTTATGGACTACAGGAGAGACCAGGTCGCTGTGTGTGGACTAGATGGGACCAGGTCTCTGTATGTGGACTAGATGAGACCAGGTCTCCCTGTATGTGGACTACATGAGACCAGGTCTCTGTATGTGGACCATATGAGACCAGATCTCTGTATGGTGACCAGATTAGACCAGGTCTCTGTATGTGGACCAGATGAGACCAGGTCTCCCTGTATGTAGACCAGATGAGACCAGGTCTCTCTGTATGTAGACCAGATGAGACCAGGTCTCTGTATGTGGACCAGATGAGACCAGGTCTCCCTGTATGTAGACCAGATGAAACCAGGTCTCTCTGTATGTAGACCAGATGAGACCAGGTCTCTGTATATGGACCAGATCAGACATATCTCTGTATGTAGACCAGATGAGACCGGGTGTCTGTATGTGGACCAGATGAGACCAGGTCTCTGTATGTAGACCAGATAAGACCAGGTCTCCCTGTATATAGACCAAATGAGACCAGGTCTCTGTGTAGACCAGATGAGACCAGGTCTCTGTGTAGACCAGATGAGACCAGGTCTCTCTGTATGTAGACCAGGTGAGACCAGGTCTCTGTATGTAGACCAGATGAGACCAGGTCTCTCTGTATGTAGACCAGATGAGACCAGGTCTCTGTATGTAGACCAGATGAGACCAGGTCTCTCTGTATGTAGACCAGATTAGATCAGGTCTCTGTATGTAGACCAGATGAGACCAGGTCTCTGTATATAGACCAGATGAGACCAGGTCTCTCTGTATGTAGACCAGATTAGACCAGGTCTCTGTATGTAGACCAGATGAGACCAGGTCTCTGTATGTAGACCAGATGAGACCAGGTCTACATAGATACGTGTTCCTCTGTAATAAAACAATCCCAGCAGTCAGATCCTCCTGCTGAATCCTGTCAGTGTTTGTGGGTCAGGATCCGTCTCTGCTCTCTGCTCCAATCACAGAACAGCAGGATCCAACAAGACCTCATTGTTCTGGTCCTGGTTAGACCCGGGTCAGCTGACAGCTCTGAGTCAGACCACTGTGCCTGTCGGCTTTTTAATCATCTCATTAGACGCTGAACTTCCATCTGTTTGTGTCCTAAACATGTTCTAACAGCAAATAGAGTAAATAAAGTTATATTATATATAATAATGTAAAATAAAGAAATCTAACAGATAAAAAAAACTTTATTTAAATCATAAAACAAGACCAAACTGACACAAATCAGTAAAAACAACTGAAATAAGCTAAATTATATTTATTATTCTCTCATATATATATATATATATATATATATATATATATATATATATATATATATATATATATATATATATATATATATATATATATATATAGTAATATATCCTATCTATCTTATTTTCTAAAAAAAAGATAAAATTGTCTAGAAAAAAAAACTTTAAATTAGCAGAATTATCTGCCAGGACAATAAGATAATTCTACTCTATATTAGACTAATTTGACAAAAAGGAGATTTTCACTTGTTAAGATTTCAAGTTTTTGCAGTAGATGTTTATTTTCCCTGCTATAAATGATAATAAATGTAGAATATCTCTATAACTACAAAGATTTATTGTAGTTAAACCTGGAATTAATATAAATCTACAACATGTGAGGTGACTATAAAAGAGTCAGAATCTATTTATGTTGCTGTTATAGAGAAAATAGTTAGAATATTGAATAAAAAACTTTATTTAAAACTTAAAACAAGAACAAACTGACCCAAATCATGAAGAAAAACCTTCTCCACATGCATTAAAACTGCTTCTTCTTTAAAAATAATGTCTCTATATTGTTCTTTGGTTAGAAGTAAAATATTTTCAATTGTAATTTCTTTGTTGATGATGCATTTTTATACTGATACATTGCATCTAGGATTAATGATTATAATATGAGGAGATATGGGCAAATAAACTAGAATAGAATCTCTATTTGAGCTGTAATTTATTCCCATTGATTGTAGAATTGTTATAAATAAAGTTTTGAATCCTTTATTTGAACGTGGGTGAACATAAAACAAGATAAATGTGTGTCTTAACCTGAACTTTGTGGATGAGTTCAGGTTTAATTATGTCCTTTTATATTTAATCAGATAAACTAATTGTAGATAATTAAGGTCATGAGACACGTTAACAAATATATAAACCTGGTTATTTAAATAGATTAAATAGGACGTGTGTGTGTTTGCATCCTTGAGGAAATAGTGTGATTATTTTCATTTTAATGTCTCTAACTCATATTTATGTGTTTTATTTTCATAGCGATCCTGAACCCAAAACAACCCAAAGAAAACAAGAGTTTCAACTTTGACTTTTCCTACTGGTCACACACCACGGTGAGTTTCACTGCATCATTCAGCTTTAAATACACAAATCCATCCATTTACTACTAGTCGGGTTAGTAATTATCATTAATAACTGATGGAAAGTGTTAATCTGAATTCTTGAATTGCTGTACAAATTAACTTTTCCCTGTTCCTTCATTTTCTGCAGCCTGAGGACCTGAACTATGCGTCTCAGGTGCAGGTTTATAAAGACATCGGAGAAGAGATGCTGCTTCACGCCTTCGAAGGCTACAATGTCTGTATATTCGCGTACGGACAGACGGGAGCAGGGAAAAGCTACACGATGATGGGACGACAGGAGACCGACCAGCAGGGAATCATCCCGCTGGTAAAACAGGAGAACACAGATCTATAAGAGCTGCAAACTATTACATTAGTCCCCAACTACTTTGATAATGGATTTGAGTCATATTCTCTAAATATGCGACTTTAACAACAACAACAACCTCCTTTTCTTTATTTTCCAGCTCTGTGAGGATCTTTTCACTAAGATCAATGACAGTAATAATGACAACAGCATGTCTTACTCTGTGGAGGTGAGTAGATAACTTCTAAAATCTTATATAACTCATGTATTTAAAAATCCATAGTTTAAATAATGAATTAAATATTTTTTTATTTGATCATGCACTCCTCATTTTATATGTATGCATATATAAAAACAATGATGTAATCTAATAGTCTCTTGCTGTTCACAGGTGAGCTACATGGAAATTTACTGTGAGCGGGTTCGTGACCTTTTGAACCCTAAAAACAAAGGTAACCTGCGTGTCAGGGAGCATCCACTGATGGGGCCGTACGTCGAGGATTTATCTAAACTCGCTGTGACGTCCTACAACGACATCCAGGACCTGATGGACTCTGGAAACAAGGCCAGGTAACGAGCTGGATCAGGACAGGTGAGGTACCAGATCAGGACAGGTGAGGTACCAGATCGGGACAGGGGAGGTACCAGATCAGGACAGGTGGGGTAACAGATCAGGACAGGTGAGGTAACAGATCAGGACAGGTGAGGTACCAGATCAGGACAGGTGAGGTACCAGATCAGGACAGGTGAGGTATCAGATCAGAACAGGTGAGGTATCAGATCAGGACAGGTGAGGTAACAGATCAGGACAGGTGAGGTACCAGACCAGGACAGGTGAGGTACCAGATCAGGACAGGTGAGGTACCAGACCAGGACAGGTGAGGTACCAGATCAGGACAGGTGAGGTATCAGATCAGGACAGGTGAGGTATCAGATCAGGACAGGTGAGGTACCAGACCAGGACAGGTGGGGTACCAGACCAGGACAGGTGAGGTACCAGACCAGGACAGGTAAGGTACCAGACCAGGACAGGTGAGGGACCAGACCAGGACAGGTGAGGTACCAGATCAGGACAGGTGAGGTACCAGATCAGGACAGGTGAGGTACCAGACCAGGACTCCATACAACAATTAAAGGAGAATTTCACCTTTTTTCCAGGACTGTGGCTGCCACCAACATGAATGAGACCAGCAGCCGCTCCCACGCCGTCTTCAACATCATCTTCACGCAGAAGAAACACGACATGGACACGGACAACACGTCAGAAAAGGTTCAGACACCAAACTCAGACCAGACCAATCAATAAGAAGAAGAAGAACAGTTCCTGTGTTCACAGCTGCTGTTAGAGCTGTTTATGACGTTTACGAGGCTGTAGATTTACTGCCGGTCCTCCCACTGCAGTTTCAGGTGAAAAGCTTTTTCATTTGGTGTAATTCATTTATTCACAGGTCAGCAAGATCAGCCTGGTGGACCTGGCTGGCAGCGAGAGGGCCGACTCCACCGGAGCTAAAGGAACCAGGCTGAAGGTATTTAATATGTATTTAATACCACAGTATTTAATATGTCACAGTATTTAATATGTCACAGTATTTAATATGTCAGAGTATTTAATATGTCACAGTATTTAATATATATGTATTTAATACTACAGTATTTAATATATCACAGTATTTAATATGTCACAGTATTTAATATGTCACAGTATTTAATATCACAGTATTTAATATGTCACAGTATTTAATATCACAGTATTTAATATGTCACAGTATTTAATATGTCACAGTATTTAATATGTCACAGTATTTAATATCACAGTATTTAATATGTCACAGTATTTAATATCACAGTATTTAATATGTCACAGTATTTAATATGTCACAGTATTTAATATGTCACAGTATTTAATATATCACAGTATTTAATATGTCAGAGTATTTAATATATCACAGTATTTAATATGTCACAGTATTTAATATCACAGTATTTAATATCACAGTATTTAATATGTCACAGTATTTAATATGTCACAGTATTTAATATGTCACAGTATTTAATATATCACAGTATTTAATATGTCACAGTATTTAATATATCACAGTATTTAATATCACAGTATTTAATATGTCAGAGTATTTAATATGTCACAGTATTTAATATCACAGTATTTAATATGTCACAGTATTTAATATGTCACAGTATTTAATATGTCACAGTATTTAATATATCACAGTATTTAATATATCACAGTATTTAATATGTCACAGTATTTAATATGTCAGAGTATTTAATATGTCACAGTATTTAATATCACAGTATTTAATATCACAGTATTTAATATGTCACAGTATTTAATATGTCACAGTATTTAATATATCACAGTATTTAATATGTCACAGTATTTAATATGTCAGAGTATTTAATATATCAGAGTATTTAATATATCACAGTATTTAATATATCACAGTATTTAATATATCACAGTATTTAATATGTCACAGTATTTAATATGTCACAGTATTTATTATAATCACAGTATTTAATATCAGTGTTTAATATATCAGAGTATTTAATACTACAGTGTTTAATATCACAGTATTTATTATAATCACGGTATTTAATATCACAGTGTTTAATACCAGTGTGTTAATACCAGTATTTATTATCATCACAGTATTTAATCTCAGAGTATTTATTATCACAGTATTTATTATTATCACAGTATTTAATCCCAGAGTATTTAATATCACAGTGTTTAATATATCACAGTATTTAATACTACAGTATTTAATATCACAGTATTTAATACCAGTGTGTTAATACCAGTATTTATTATCATCACAGTATTTAATACCACAGTATTTATTATCATCACAGTATTTAATACCACAGTATTTATTATCATCACAGTATTTAATACCACAGTATTTATTATCATCACAGTATTTAATACCACAGTATTTATTATAATCACAGTATTTAATCCCAGAGTATTTAACATGACAGTATTTAATACAATAGTATTTAATCCCACAGTATTTAATCCCAGAGTATTAAATCCCAGAGTATTTAATTTATCACAGTATTTAATCCCAGAGTATTTAATATATCACAGTATTTAATACTACAGTATTTAATACCAGTGTGTTAATACCAGTATTTATTATCATCACAGTATTTAATACCACAGTATTTATTATAATCACAGTATTTAATACCAGAGTATTTAATCCCAGAGTATTTAATATATCACAGTATTTAATACGCTAGTATTAAATCCCACAGTATTTAATATAATAGTATTAAATCCCATAGATTTCTCTCTGTTACTCCTGTGACTGACTTTCATGTCTTTGGACCTGCAGGAAGGAGCGAACATCAACAAATCTCTGACCACTCTGGGTAAAGTCATTTCTGGTTTAGCTGAACTGGTGAGTCCTTAAAAACTAAAAATAAATCATCTCTGCTGCTGCCGATTCTCATTTCCTGTTGGTCGAATAACACATTTTGGTGTTTTTCTCTCAACTAAACAGGCCTCAACCTCAAATAAGGTCAGTGAAACAAACTATTACACGTAAGAAATGGTATTATTATTAGAATTGTTTTATATTTTATACCGAATAAATTGTTTTTGTGTGCAGAACAAGAAAAAGAAGAAGGCGGAGAGTTTTATTCCATATAGAGATTCAGTCCTGACTTGGCTGCTGAGGGAGAATTTAGGTATGTAACACGAGTAGAGCTGCAATCATTAATCAATTAATCAATTAGATGTCAACTATTACATTGATCTGCAACCATTTTGATAATCGATTAATCTATTGGAGTCATTTTTAAGAAGAAAATCTCTGGTTCTGATTATTTTTTGGTTTATTTTCTTATATTTTTAGTAGTTTTCATAATTTATTTTTCATTTTTCTGTAATTATATAAATAATTCACATCTGTCTTCCCATTATTGTTTTTTATTCGCAAAATTGAAATGGTTTAAACTCTAAATATCCAAATAAAACAACTAGAAATCTACTTTTCCACATTTTTCACATGTAATTGTTCTAATTTTTGTTTAATCTTTGTTTGCAATTTTATCTCTTTAAATAAAGCTGCAACGATTAATCAACTAATCGATTAGTTGCCAATAATTACATTAATCTCCAACTATTTCGATAATTGATTTAAATCATTTTTAAGAAGAAAATGTCCAAATTCTCTGATCTATAGCTACAACGACTAGTTGATTCATCGATTAGTTGTCAACTATTGCATTAATCACCAACTGTTTTTTTATCGATTAATCAATTTGAGTCATTTTTAAGTAGAAAATGTCCAAATTCTCTGGTTCCAGCTTCTCTTCTCTGATTATTTCCTGGTTTCTTTAATCTTCTATAATAATAAACTGATGATCTTTGGGTTGTGGACATTTCAGGTTGAATCTTGAGCTCTAAACACAACAGAGAATCATTTCCTGCAACGATTTTGTTTTATTTACTGTTTTTCAGGAGGAAACTCTCGTACAGCGATGGTAGCAGCTCTCAGCCCCGCTGACATCAACTATGATGAAACCCTCAGCACCCTGAGGTGAGAAACTCTCTCTTTAATCAAATTTATTTATTTGATATTTTGATGATGTGACAGCCCAGAGGTCTGATGTGGATTCTGTTGCTGTAGGATGAACTCCTGACTAACTAGGTCTAGATCATGGGGTTCTGCTTAGCTCTAGAGCTCTAGTCCTAGAAAAGACCCAGACATCAGGCTTCATCCATGCTGATATACAGACGGGGGTTAATTAACCAGAGAAACTTGGTTGGATCAACTTTACACTTTATTTAAGTCTTTTTAGGGTCGTTGGGTAGTTAACTGATTATTTTTATACCATTTAAATGTCCCATATTCTACATTTCATGTTTTATATTTGGAATTTGAAGCAGCAAAGATCATCTCAGTATAGTTTTCCACTTCTTTTCTCCAGCTTCTTCCTCCTCCTCTTTAAATGGCTGTTGGTGGTGACTGTATAGTAGTGACATCACAACTTCACATAAGTCATGACTGCTTGTTTTAAGGCTCAGTTTCTGAATACAGGCTGTGTATGTTCCTCTGAAACATGGGACAGTATTAATACACTCTGCTGTCATATATACAGTAAATATATATATAGGGCTCTAATAAATCTATATTCATTGGAATTAAACTGATTAAATTTAAATAAAAATGTGTGTTCTAGAAGTTTTGACCTGTAGTGTATGAATGTGATTTTAAAGAATAAATACAGCTGTTTGTTCAGAGGAAACCATTGTGAAATTCCTGCAATCACACTTTTTTTGAAGACATTTCTCCTGTTTTTGTGAATTTAAGGTTAATTAATCCTTTTCTTTTATATAAATATGTAGGTTTTATTATTACTGGTCCAGCCCACTTAAAGATTAAATCACACTGAATGTGGCCCATTGAACAAATAGAATCACATCATCTGCAAAGAGTAGAACAATTCAGTTCTGAACGTCCTAAAACCAGACAGTATTAATACACTCTCTCCTCCTTTCATCGGTCGGTGAATGGAGGGTTGTTTCTTGACCTCTGACCTCCTCCTCCTCCTCCAGGTACGCCGACCGGGCCAAACAGATCCGCTGTAACGCCGTCATCAACGAGGACCCCAACAACCGCCTGGTCCGAGAGCTGAAGGAGGAAGTGGCTCGACTCAAAGACCTGCTGTACTCCCAGGGCCTGGGAGACATCATCGAGAGTGAGTGGAACCACAGAAAAGAGACAAAATAGAGTCAGGATGTAAAATATCAGGAGTTTGTAAAGATGGAAACTTTCCATGGGAAGTAAAGAAATCCAAAATTTACTAAACTGAAGGTTGGCCCTTAACTGGGGATTTAAATATAGTTGGGGCAAATATAATGTGGCATAATCTAAAACAACCAGATTTAAAGGGATAGTTCAACATTTATTTAAATTTTACCCATTGTCATGATTATCATAGTCACAGCAATAGATGATTTACCTTTTTTATCAATAGATGTTTTCAAAATCCACAGTATTTTAGTCTAGTTTTTGTTAAAGAAAATCCAAAGTATTTTAGTTTTAGTGAATTAAAATCCAAATATTTAATAAGTCCAGTTTTAAAATCCAAATTATTTTAGTCTTATTTTAGTCGACTAAAATTCCTAGTATTTGTCTAGTTTCAGTATTTAGTATTAAGTATTTTTATCTCAAATTAGTCAAAGAAAAATCCAACATATTTTAGTATTAATTAAAGAAAATCCAAAATATTTTAGTCTAGTTTTAGTGAATTAAAATCCATATATTTTAGCCTAGTTTGCCTTATTAATATTTAAAGTATTTTAGATTTAATTTTAGTCATGAAAATTGGACAAAAAAGGATTTTTAGTCTCATTTTAATCAAAGAAAATCAAAAGTATTTTTGTCTCAAATTAGTACAAAAAAATAATAATAATAATAATAAATAAAATAAAAAATATAAATAAATAAGTATTTTAAATTAGTTTTATTTAAATAAAATTAAAAAAAGTATTTTAGTCTAGATTTAGTTGAATAAAACACCTTGGATTTTAGTTTTAGTGAATTAAAATCCAAATATTTAAGTCCAGTTTTAAAATCCAAAGTATTTTATTTTCTTATTTTAGTCGATGAAAATTCCTTGTATTTAGTTTTAGCCAAAGAAAATCCAAAGTATTTTATTCTTATTTTAGTCGATTAAAGTTTTAGTAAATTAAAATCCATATATTTTAGTCTAGTTTTCGATATTAATATGATTATTATATTAAGTATTTCAGTCATGAAAATTGGATAAAAAAGGATTTTTAGTCTCATTTTATTCAAATTTTCAAATCTCAAATTAGAGAAAAAAATCCAAAATATTTTAGATTAATTTAAATAAAATAAAATACATTAAAGAAAAAAATTTTAGTCTAGATTTAGTTGATTAAAACACCTTGGATTTTAGTGAACTAAAATTAAAATATTTGAAAAAAAATAATAAAATTAAAATATTTTAAAATAAATAAAAATAAAATTAAAATATTTTAAAATAAATAATAATAAAATTAAAATATTTTAAAATAAATAATAATAAAAATAAAATATTTTAAAATAAATAATAATAAAATTAAAATATTTCAAAATAAATAATAATAAAATTAAAATATTTTAAAATAAATAATAATAAAATTAAAATATTTTAAAATCCAATGTATTCTAGATTAGTTTTAATTCAATAAAATAAAATAAATTAAAGAAAAGTATTTTATTCTAGTTTTAGTTGATAATAAAATAATTAGGCCACGCCCCCTTCATGAACAGATCATTTCTATGTCCCACATTTCTGAGTCCGAATCACATGACTATTGAATTGAATATTTCCAAAATACCCAAGTTTAACTTCCCATGGAAAGTTTCTGGTTATTTACCATAAATGTCCGGCCCCTTTAACTCATAGAAAACGTAACAGTAACACACACAAAGCTGCATCTGGACGTTCTTTCTGTGCAGGTTTGGTTCTTCCTCCTCCGTCCAGACGGCAGCTTTAACATCTAATATCAGTAAACGTTGGATTGTGGGTGTCTCTCACTCACAGTCTCTTCTCTCCTCTGTCCTATCAGCGTATCGCGGCCCCGGCCCGGTCATCGCTGGTTTGAAATGTGTGTATAACTCTTGCAAGCCTGCGCTTTGCAAAATAATAAGAAAAAAAAAAGAGAATCCTGAGCCGGCATTCCTCCTGCACCGCACCAGCGACTCATTAACCAGCCTCAGAGACTTTAAATCCAGATTACATAGAAAATATATCACGAGTATTTACTTTTTCTCAGAAATTCTGTAAAAATGGCCTCCTTTTTCTCTCCATTAGTTCTGGTTTCCATGTGAAGCCTTTTATCTTTTAATTGGCTAATTCATTAAGAAGATGTTCTGCTCGGTTAAAAAGCCAAAGCCGTGAGACACAGATTTAGTATTTTATTGGAGCTCATGGAATAAAGGACTGACTGGGAGGACGCCATTTTAGATGCTGAGCAGCTCGTTTCTCTACATCCGCTCTGTGTGTGGAGTTTAATTGAAGCTGAAGCTTTAGAAGCCTGAAACAACAAAAAACATGACAACACAGTGGTGTGCACAGACTTTCTGAAGGGCAGCGGCGAAAAGGAAGAAAAACGGCACATATAGCGTGTTTTCGCTACTGAAGAGGGCACTTTACACGCATTTTGGCTCCAAGAGGGCAGTTTAGTACATGTTTTAAATCCTAGAGGCCACTTTAACATGTGTTTTAGCTCCTAGAGGACACTTTAACATGTGTTTTAGCTCCAAGAGGGAATTTTAGCACATATATTAGCTCCAAGAAGGCAATTTAGCACACGTTTTGGCTCCTAGAGGGCACGTTAGCAAATGTTTTGGCTACTAGAGGGCACTTTAAGATGAGTTTTGGCTCCCAAAAGGACACTTTAGCACATGTTTTGGCTCCAAAAGGGAATTTTAGCACATATTTTAGCTCCCAAGAAGGCACTTTAGCATGTTTTGGCTCCTAGAGGGCACTTTAGCATGTGTTATATGTCTCCTAGAAGGCACTTTATCAGGAGTTTTGGTTCCTAGAGGACATTTAAACACACGTTTTGGCTCCAAAAGGACACTTTAGCACATGTTTTCGCTCCTTGAGGGCACTTTAGGATGCATGTGTTTTAAATCCTAGAGTACTTAAATATCCATTTTGGCTCCAATAGGGCAGTTTAGTACATGTTTTAAATCCTAGAGGGCACTTTAGCATGTGTTATTTGTCTCCTAGGAGGCACTTTAGCAGGAGTTTTGGCTCCTAGAGGACATTTAAACACATGTTTTGGCTCCAAGAGGGCATTTTAACAAATGTTTTGGGTCCCAAAAGGACATTTCAGCATGTGTTTTGGCTCACAAGAGGGTACTTTAGCACTTTTTTGTCTCCTAAAAGGAAACTTTGGCATACGTTTTGGCTCCTAGAAGTCACTTTTACACAGGTTTTAACTCCTAGAGGGCACTTTAACACATGTTTTAGATTTTAGAGGGCATTTTAGAGGGCGTTTTAGAGGGCGTTTTAACATTGGTTTTCGCTCCTAGAAGGTACTTTAACACATGTTTTGGCTCCTAGAGGGCACTTTAGCATGTGTTTTGGCTCACAAAAGGGTACTTTGGCATTTTTTTGTCTCCTAAAAGGAAACTTTGGCATGCGTTTTGGCTCCTAGAAGGCACGTTTACACAGGTTTTAGATTATAGAGGGCATTTTAGCAGGTGTTTTAGCTCCTAGATGACATGTTTTAGATTGTAGAGAGCATTTTAACATTGGTTTTCACTCCTATAAGGTACTTTAACACACATGTTGGCTTCTAGAGGGCACTTTATCACAATCCGGCCACTAGGGGGCGCCCCCTCTTCCTCCTCCCTGTGCACACCACTGTGAAAACCTGCCTCTAAACCAAACTACCGGTCTTTATGCATATTTCCTGATTTCTTTCTCATAACCATGCTTGCAAGCTTGTTGCGTCTGTCTAGTCTGAGATATATATATATATATATTAAAAAAAAAGAAAAAAAGAAAATACACATCAGCGTCTTGGCCTTTTCTGCCTTTTCCAGTTTGATTTGCTCGTTTCTGTCTGTTTGGCTTTGGTGGTTAAATCTGCTTCGATTCATTATTTGAGCTTTCTCTTCTTTCTTTTTTTTGTCGTTCCCCTGTCGTTTTGTTTCCTTCTTATCCTCCGTTTTTTGTTCTCTGCGTGTTCCTCTCATCTCTCCGCTTCCTTCCTTCCCTCTTTCCGTCCGTTCGACGCCTGTCTCTCTCTTCTCTCTCTGGCAGACCTGTGCGATTACAAGAACTTTGTGAATAATCGCCAGGCTGCCAGTCAAGGGGCTGATTTCTCCACAGTGACCAACGTCATGACGGGGATGAGCCCGTCCCCGTCGCTGTCGGTGCTGTCCAGCCGAGCCGGATCCATCAACAACCTCCACGACCGCATCTTCAGCCCGGCCAGCGAGGAGGCCATCGAGAGGCTCAAGGTCAGAGGTCAAGAGAGGATAGAGAAATAGAGTCACCAGAGGCTTGGATGTGTTTTTAAGGACCTTTAAACTCCCCCAAACTAGACCTGTGATGGTTTATAACAACCTAAACTGCCATAATTAGGACTTAATAACTGTATATATGGATATATAATGGAGTGAGTGAATGAATAAATAAATAAATAAATATATTTAAAAATAAAATTATAACTCAAAAGTCTAATAAATTGGGAAAAAATAGACAAATAAATTCATTTTATGACTTAAATAAATGTAAAATTAAATAAATATGGATCAGTGATATTTTAGAATTTTAAAACAGCAAAAAAATGTAAATTAAAGTAATTTTGTAGTTTCAGGTTTGCATATTCATTTATTTGTAATTATTTAATTATTAATAAATATATTTTAAAAATAAAATTCAAACTCAAAGGTCAAACAAATTGGGAAATAATAGACAAATAAATTCATTTTATGAATTAATTAAAAACTAATAAAATAAATTTAAAAAATTAAAATAATGTTTTAGTTTCAGGTTTTTATCTAAAAGGTCCCATGTATCTTTGGCATTAATTAGCAGCTAATTAATTATTATTATATATTAATTATTCAGACACTATAATGAGCAGAGAGGCAATTATTTAATATAATAATCTTTACAATCGGCCCTAATAGAGTTTGACTCCCCTGTGTTAGTGAATCTATGAATTTAATAAATCTGGTGAGTCAGAGAATTAATAAAATGATTATTTTTCTCTTATTTTTTTTTTTATTCGACCAACAGGAAACAGAGAAAATCATCGCTGAGCTCAACGAGACGTGGGAGGAGAAGCTGAGACGGACTGAAGCCATTCGCATGGACAGGTCAGAAAAACCAGACAAAAATGACTGTTTTTAATCATTAGACTCTTAAAAATACAGATACTAGAGCTTTATTTAGTCCACATCTACACATTTATACTGCACATGTTTTATTCCAGTGTTGGACTGCATTGAATCAGCTTTATTGGCCAAGTTTACACATTATAATAGTTCAAAGATGCTGGAGTGGGTTATTATGTACTGGAAGATTATTACTGGGATAATAATGTAAAAACATGGTATAAAACACCCTAAAAGTTTGGTTCCAGTAGTTTAACTCTCTTAAAAAGGTTTTAAAATATTAAAAACACATGTTATTGTCTAGTTTTATATTCTAGGTGGATTATATATTTAAAAAATCACACATTCCATCTGATTTTTGTATAAAAAAACAGTTTTCAAATGACATAAACCCAACATGAACACTAAATGTACATTTTGTGTTGAATGCTTTTAAAAATGTATTTTAAATCTGTCAATATCGATAAATATAAATAGCCTCTATATATCGGTATATATTATATTTGCATTAGGTGATTAATATAAAGACATTTATGGTGTTTTTTTGTTGTTTTTTACAGAGAGGCCTTATTGGCTGAGATGGGCGTCGCTATGAGAGAAGATGGAGGAACTCTTGGCGTCTTCTCCCCAAAAAAGGTCAAAAAGACGCTGATTTCTGCTTCACCTGTTTAAAATGATCAAAAACCTCTGGGTTTATCTCTAGGGTTTTGTTTTTCAGCAGCAGTGGCAAAGATTTTCATTGTTTGTCTAAGTGATATTATCAATATGATCATTAATGCTGTTAAATATAGGTGAAAATCTAATGATACCAAACAAGATATTTGACTTGTTAACCCTCTATTGCATTTAATGTTACTTAGACATGGTAAAATATGTTTTTTTTAATGTTTTTATTACTTAAAATGGTCTAAATAGATGTATTAAAACACATATATTAGAAATATTTTCATTCATATTTGCATTTTATCTATTTTAGCATTTTAGAAAAAAAAACTACAGCATCAAAATTAAATTAAATGTAAAAAAATATTTAAAATATTAGATTAAATATATTAAAACAAATTTAAAAAAATAGTTTACTTACCCTCAATAGTGAGTTTGATTTTTTTTATTTATTATTAATGTTTATTATATTTTTATTTGCTGAAAAATTTCCAAAATTCAGAATGTGCTCACATGTCAAATGTTTCATCAGCAATAGGGATATCCTGGTCATGTGACCTCATACATTGTATGTCCTTCAAAATAAAAGCCCCCTTTTCACGCCTAACTGTAAAAACGGATTTTATATCACAGACTTTTTAGAAAAATTAAGCTAAAATAATTGTTGACTTATGTAAACACTATGCAATAGAGTGTTAAGATTGAATTTATTTGAATATGGAATTATTACATCATATTTCCTGTTTTGTAATTTAATAGTAAATATTTATAATCTATTTCTTTGCATGAAAAGAAGACGTTTCTAGCTGTTATTTATGGTTTCTTTTACTGCTAATATTTTTAGTTTTACTAGTTTTTACTAGTTTTTTATGTGACCCATAAATTTGACTCCTTTAATTCAGAGGAAACTCTGACCTTAATAAATTTCCTCTTTTTTCAGACTCCACACCTGGTGAATCTGAACGAGGACCCGCTGATGTCCGAGTGTCTCCTCTATTACATCAAAGACGGCATCACCAAGTGAGTTTCAGTGTTCTCAGCCGTCAATCCACGGATTTATTGATCCGATTATAATCGTCTTAATCTCTGCCATCGTCAGGGTCGGCCGTGAAAACGCTAAAAGTCGCCAGGACATCGTTCTGAGCGGACATTTCATCAAGGATGAACACTGCACCTTCAGCAGCACCACCGGACCTCAAGGAGAAGGTAGAAGCTGCTGCTGCTCCGCACGTCTGCTTCTTTCAGTCGTTTCAGTCGTTTCAGCGGTGAACTGGTGGTTTTTCTGTGTATTCACCAGGCTGCGTGGTCCTGGAGCCGTGTGACGAGGCTGAGACGTACGTCAACGGGAAGAGGGTCACATCCCCCACCGTCCTACGATCAGGTAAACACCTCAGACGGTGCAGCAGGTTCATGCTGTCGCTGCTTCAGTTTTAGACATATTTAGTTATATTATATATTATATTATTATTATATATATATTATATATTAGTTATATATACTCTCTTAAGTTATATTCACTCAACGTGTGTTCTTTGTTGTTTAGTCATGTTTTAGTCGACAAAAAGTTCTGGTATTTTAGTTTTAGTCAAAGAAAATTCAAAAGTATTTTAGTCCGAAAAAAATCCAAAGTATTTTATTCTAGTTTTAATTAAAGAAAATGAAAAACTAGTTTCAGTCAGAAAAAAAATATAAGAAAAAAAAGCATTTTATTTTAGTTTTAATTAAAAAAATAAATCCAAAGTATTTTATTCTAGTTTTAATTAAAGAAAATAAATCCAAAGTTTATTATTCTAGTTTTAATTAAGAAATAAATCCAAAGTATTTTATTCTAGTTTTAATTAAAGAAAATCAAAAACTAGTTTCAGTCAGGAAAAAATTATAAGAAAAAAAAAGTATTTTATTCTAGTTTTAATTTAAGAAAATCCTAAGTATTTTATTCAAGTGTTAATTAAAAAAATAAATCCAAAGTATTTTATTCTAGTTTTAATTTAAGAAAATTCAAAGTATTTTATTCTAGTGTTAATAAAAAAAATAAATCCAAAGTTTTTTATTCTATTTTTAATTAAAGAAAATCAAAAACTAGTTTCAGTCAGAAAAAAATTATAAGAAAAAAAAAGTATTCTAGTTTTAATAAAAAAATAAATCCAAAGTATTTTGTTCTAGTTTTAATTTAAGAAAATTCAAAGTATTTTATCCTTGTTTTAATTAAAGAAAATCAAAAACTAGTTTCAGTCAGAAAAAAGTTATAAGAAAAAAAAAAGTATTCTAGTTTTAATTTAAGAAAATCCAAAGTATTTTATTCTAATTTTAGTTAAATAAAATCCAAAGTATTTCTTTAGCTGACTATATTCCAAAGTATTTTAATGTAATTTTGGTCAAAGAAAATTCAAAGAATAGTTTTAGTCAGAACCTTGACTGTTTTACTATTTTATTTTGAAAATATAACATTGCTTCTGTGGGGGAACAAAAGGAAGAAAACAATAGAAGAATAATCAGAGAAATGTCTTGGATCACGATTCAGTAAAGCCTTTCTGTGTATTTCTAATTTAATTTTTCCCTCCAGGGAACCGTATCATCATGGGGAAGAGCCACGTGTTCCGGTTCAACGACCCGGAACAAGCTCGACTGGAACGGGAACGGACGCCGTGCGCTGAGACTCCAGCAGAACCAGTGGACTGGGCCTTCGCTCAGAGAGAACTACTGGAGAAACAGGGAATAGACATGAAGCAGGAGATGGAGCAGAGGTCAGTTCACTGCAAGTAAACTGGAATTAAACTGGAATTAAACTGCAATTAAACTGGAATTAAACTGGAATTAAACTGCAATTAAACTGCAATTAAACTGGAATTAAACTGGAATTAAACTGCAATTAAACTGCAAGTAAACTGCAATTAAACTGCAATTAAACTGGAATTAAACTGGAATTAAACTGGAATTAAACTGCAAGTAAACTGCAATTAAACTGCAAGTAAACTGCAAGTAAACTGCAATTAAACTGCAAGTAAACTGCAATTAAACTGCAAGTAAACTGCAATTAAACTGCAAGTAAACTGCAAGTAAACTGCAATTAAACTGCAAGTAAACTGCAATTAAACTGCAAGTAAACTGCAAGTAAACTGCAATTAAACTGCAAGTAAACTGCAATTAAACTGCAAGTAAACTGCAAGTAAACTGCAATTAAACTGCAATTAAACTGGAATTAAACTGGAATTAAACTGGAATTAAACTGCAATTAAACTGGAATTAAACTGGAATTAAACTGCAAGTAAACTGGAATTAAACTGGAATTAAACTGCAATTAAACTGGAATTAAACTGGAATTAAACTGGAATTAAACTGGAATTAAACTGCAAGTAAACTGGAATTAAACTGCAATTAAACTGCAATTAAACTGGAATTAAACTGGAATTAAACTGGAATTAAACTGGAATTAAACTGGAATTAAACTGCAATTAAACTGCAATTAAACTGCAATTAAACTGGAATTAAACTGGAATTAAACTGGAATTAAACTGCAATTAAACTGGAATTAAACTGGAATTAAACTGGAATTAAAGTAATACACCACCGGGCAACAGTTTTAGAACACCTTGATTTATCAGTTCTTCTCTAAATGGTCCTAGTTTAATGTGTCATGTGACAGATGATGATGGTCTGATGTGGATTATGTTGCTGTAGGATGAACTTTTTCTGTTTTCTGAACTGTGTGATAGTTTATTCAGGGCGATAAAAGTGGATTTTGTTCTTGTAAATCTGGACGATGCACAAAAATTGAGTCGCTGTTCATTTATGAGATATAGAGAAAAAGGCTCTTTATCAAGAAAATGTATAGACATGTAATAGTTTTTTATTTTCTCTTTTAAAATGTGAATTTCCGTTTTGTTTGTGTCTTTTTTCTTCATGTTTTTGTAAAACCTGAAGATTCAGCTTTAAAAACTGAAAAATGATTGTAATTATTAGCATAAGATGTTGGTTTTAATGATGATTAATTCATGTTAAATGTCTTTTTTCAGGCTTCAGGAGCTGGAGGATCAGTATCGTAAAGAAAGAGAAGAAGCCAGTAACCTGCTGGAGCAGCAGCGGCTGGTAAATACCAGTCAATGATTATTATTATTATTATTATTATTATTATTATTATTATTATTATAAGTTTCCCTGATCCTGATCTGGATTCTGTGTTTTGTTCCTTCAGGACTATGAGAGTAAACTGGAAGCTCTGCAGAAACAGGTGAACTCACGTTACCTGGAGTCACCTGAGGAGGAGGAGGAGCCTGAGGAGGAAGGTGATATTATATATATATATATATATATTATATTTAATAAATCTACAGCTAAATTATATTCTCTTATGTTCTGGCAGATAATTTAGCTCATTGCTCAAGTTATTTTCATGATTTTCTTCTTAAAACAAGACTAAAGTTTTCTTTTAACAGGTGTTTAATATATATAATATTTGATTTGGGTCATTTTATTAAAAAAATGACTAAAATCAAGGAGAAAAACTTAAAATAAGTTAATTTATCTGCCAGTGGAATAATATTCTAAGTTATGTTCCTAAATTTCTGTTAAAGTCCAGTGAGTGACATGGTTACTTGAAAATAAAATATATATATAGAGCTTTTATTTAAAGATTCTATAAAATGTCAGCTACATAAATCAGGAAAATCACTGTAATTCATAAGATAATGTCTTTCCACTTAATTAATTTAATTAATTCTATTTCTATTTGACATGTTTAGACAGTTAAAGCTTCATATTATATTCAGATGAACTGATTTTTTTAATCAGACATCTGAAGATCTTTTAATAGTCAGTAAACTGCAAAAACTGAAATATTAACAGGTGAAAATATATTGTTTTTGGTAGAATTAGTCCAATATTTAATAGAATTATCTCATTCAATGGCAGATAATTTAACTTATTTAATTTTTTTCCTGATTTGGGTCAATTTGGTCTTGTTTAGGAAAAAAAACAAAAACATAAATTGACTAAAATCAAGAAAAAAATGAATAAA
>CM060461.1:27157226-27269726 GCA_030544235.1 Lepturacanthus savala
ACTGATGCTGTCTGCTGTGAACCTCCACTACACAGGACCCTATTTACCAGGGTCAAAATGGGAGGGAGGTCAAAATGGTTTTTAAGGAACATTTATGCCTATTTGTGTTGATTAAACACTCACACAACACAGAGGAAATGTTAGTGGTTGAATATAATCACATTAAAGACGAGCAAGACATTAAAATAAAGGTTTTAGAGAATAAAACTCTGGTTAATAAAGACAATGCAGCTGACAGGAGAAGAAACTAACTAAGAAACTAAGAATTTATAGAGAAACGTGACCCTTCATCACAATAAATGACACAGGCAGTTTATAGATGTGAAGAATGTGGTGAGTTTTATACGTTTCTTATTCACTTTTTAATGTTTTTTATATTTTTTAAAAGTAAAATATTTAGTTTAATCCATTTTCTGAATTTCAAATTTATTGAAGGTTAAGATACAGAAAAAAAACAGCTAAAATTGAGATTTAAACTATTAAATTGACTAAATCTATATAATTTGGGAGCCAAAGCATGGATAAACTGCCATCTTTGGAGTCAAAATATGTGTTAAAGTGCCCTCTACCAGGCAAAATGCATACTAAAGTGCCCTCTAGGTGCTAAAATGTGTGTTAATGTGCCCAAACATGTGGAAAAGTGTCTGCTTGGGAAACAAAAAGCATGGTAAAGTGTCCTCTCTGAGCCAAAACACATGCTCTAGGAGTCAAAGTGCCCTAAAGTGCCCTCTTGGGTGCTAAATAGCATGTTAATGTGCCTATTTGGGAGCCAAGGTGTGTTAAAGTGCCCTCTAGGAGCCAAAATGTGAGATAAAGTGCCCTGTAGGAGCCAAAATGCATGGTAAAGTACCCTCTAGGAGCTAAGATGTGTGTTAAACATCAAACAAAAAGCATGTAAAAGTATCCCCTCTGAGCCAAAACACATGCTAAAGTGCCCTCTAGGAGTCAAACGTGTGCTAAAGTGCCCTCTAGGAAGCTAAAATGCATGTTAATGTGCCTTTTTGGGAGCCAAAGCATGTTAAAGTGCCCACAGGAGCCAAAACAAATGCTAAAGTGCCCTCTAGGAGTCAAACGTGTGCTAAAGTGCCCTCTTGGGAGATAAAATGCATGCTAAATGCCCTCTAGGAGCCAAGATGTGTGGTAAAGTGCCCTCTAGTAGCTAAAAAGCATGTTAAAATGCCCTCTTGGGTGCTAAAATGTGAGCTAAAATGCCCTTTTTGCGGACTAAAACGTGCGTAAAAGCAGCCGTTTATAACATTTCCTTTTCAGCCCTGCCCTGCAAAAAGAAACTGTGCACATCCCTGATATGCACAGATATTGTTTTTTTTTTATTTCTTTCTGTTTAATTCCTGCTGCTGCTGCCCCCTGCAGGCAGCGTCTGGACCTGATGAGGGAGATGTACGACCGAGCTGCAGAACTGCCCAGCAGCGCCGTGGAGGACTGTGACCACGCCCTGACCGGAGGAGACCCCTTCTACGACCGGTTCCCCTGGTTCCGTCTGGTCGGCAGGTGACGCTCATTAATACAGTCATTAACTCATTAATACAGTCATTAACTCGTTAATACAGTCATTAACTCGTTAATATAGTCAATAACTCGTTAATACAGTCATTAACTCATTAATACAGTCATTAACTCATTAATACAGTCATTAACTCGTTAATACAGTCATTAACTCATTAATACAGTCATTAACTCATTAATACAGTCATTAACTCATTAATACAGTCATTAACTCGTTAATACAGTCATTAACTCGTTAATACAGTCATTAACTCATTAATACAGTCATTAACTCATTAATACAGTCAATAACTCGTTAATAAAGTCAATAACTCATTAATACAGTCATTAACTCATTAATACAGTCATTAACTCATTAATACAGTCATTAACTCGTTAATACAGTCATTAACTCATTAATACAGTCATTAACTCGTTAATACAGTCATTAACTCGTTAATACAGTCAATAACTCATTAATACAGTCATTAACTCATTAATACAGTCATTAACTCGTTAATAAAGTCAATAACTCATTAATACAGTCATTAACTCATTAATACAGTCATTAACTCGTTAATACAGTCATTAACTCATTAATACAGTCATTAACTCATTAATACAGTCATTAACTCATTAATACAGTCATTAACTCATTAATACAGTCATTAACTCATTAATACAGTCATTAACTCGTTAATACAGTCATTAACTCATTAATACAGTCATTAACTCATTAATACAGTCAATAACTCATTAATACAGTCATTAAATCATTAATACAGTCATTAACTCGTTAATACAGTCATTAACTCGTTAATACAGTCATTAAATCATTAATACAGTCATTAAATCATTAATACAGTCATTAACTCGTTAATACAGTCAATAACTCATTAATACAGTCATTAACTCATTAATACAGTCATTAACTCGTTAATACAGTCATTAACTCGTTAATACAGTCATTAACTCGTTAATACAGTCATTAACTCGTTAATACAGTCATTAACTCATTAATACAGTCATTAACTCATTAATACAGTCATTAACTCATTAATACAGTCATTAACTCATTAACTCATTAATTAATGCTAATGATTAGTGTGTTTTTCAAGATGAGAAAGTCAAAAACTTTAAAATCCACTTTTAAGAAGCATTTATCAGGTTTCTTGTCATTTAAAAGTCCATTTGTATAATTTAATTATATAATAATTATAAATAATTTAATTTAATTTTAATTTTATGCGATTTATTGACACCAAATGTCAAATGATATAACCGAAAAAAGAAATAAAATAAATAAATAAAATAAATTTTAAATATATAATATTTATATATTAATATTAATATATTGTTTTTTTTTATTTTTTTTTAAAACCTTTTCAAGAGAGTTTGATTATAGTTTCATATATAACAGAAAATAATACTATATATCATTGTAATTGAATTATATTTATTTTTTATTTATGTATTTATTATTATTATTATTATCAATAATATTATTATTGATAGTAGTAGTATTACTTTTATTATTATTCCTTTAATTAATAATTAGGTCATAGATACTATAGATACTGTATTTAATGGAGGGATAGGAAGGAAAAATAGAGAAAATTAATTTATCTTTTGTTTATTTACTACTTCCTGTCTTCCTCTGCCCTTTCATTCATCTATTTCTTTATTTTACTTGTATTTATTGTCTTTGGAGGTTGTAATAAACTGTCCATTGCTCACACACGTGTTGTAAATAAAGATTCACATCTAATCTGGTCCCTGATTGGTCCTCAGGGCGTTTGTGTACCTGAGTAACCTGCTGTACCCGGTTCCCCTGGTTCATCGCGTGGCCATCGTCAGTGAGAAGGGAGAAGTGAAGGGTTTCCTCCGAGTGGCCGTCCAGGCCATCTCAGGTCAGGATGAAACCACAGAAAACACTGAAGAGATGGTTCGAGAAGCTCCTACGGAGCCTCGTAGGGGTCAAAAAGAGACATTTCTGCTGATTTTCATTGGTATATCGACTTATACTGTGACATTACACACTGGAAATAACATTTATTTTTATTATATCAGTAGTAGGAGTAGATGCACAAATCTAAATTATCTAACTATAGAAATATATATTTTTATTGTAAATAAATAATGTAGATTCAGTCAATGTAATAGTTGAACTCCTACATATTTAGATAAAATCCAGTTCTTTAATTCTGTAGCTTCAATAACAATAAATAAGAATTTGATATGTCTGCATATCAAATTAAATTTTACAAACCTTTTTTTAATTTCTTTTAATTGAATTAAATTAAGGAACATCAAATAAATAATATTTAAAAATTAATAAAGTAATAAAAATGGAAAATCAAATAAATTAAAATAAATTAAAAAATAAAATAATATATTGTATAATATATTCTATTATAAAATAAATTATTGTATTAATTAATTAAAAGGGGAAATTAAATTAAACAACTTAAGTATTATTAAATAACACATTCAAATCTGTTACCTATAATCTAACAGTAAATCTACTGTTTTGTAAATTTAAGGTTAATTAATCATGTAAATGTATATATAATGTATTTCTTTATATAAAAAGGAAGAGAGGTGTTTTTATAGTTTAATTTTTAGTGAAATATTACATTTTGCTGAATGAACTAAATAGAGTTTGACTGATTTATGACTTTAAAACATAAGAATATATTCGCCTGAACTGTCCCCTTTCAAAATAAGAGCACGCTATTGTAGAAAGTACAATATACACTACATAGACCATCCATAATACAATCACACAAATAGCACAGCAGGATATAACAAGGGAAATCAAAAATTCTCTCTACCTGACTCCGATGAGGCTCCGTTGGCTTCATGTTTGTTTTAATTTTTTTTTATTTTGAAAATAATTGTAAAATAATTAGTGAACATAACATCTGTTTTATCTCTCTCCAGCTGATGAGGAGGCTCCTGACTATGGATCTGGTGTTAGACAGTCCGGCACCGCCAAGATCTCATTTGAAGACAAACAGTTTGAGAAGGTGATTAATGGAAATTATGTTTTATGACTATTCTCTTCACAGAGAATGAAAATATAGATGATTTTGACCATAAAATCTGTCATTTTGACCATAAAATCAATCAAAAATCAGTTTCAAAGGCAAAAAAGTAGAGGCTCAGAATGTGAATTTCCTCTTTTTGAAGAACTCACGGCTTAGTTCTAAACTATATACATCAGTGGTTCTCAAAGTGTGGTCCAGGGACCCCCAGGGGTCCTGAGGAGGTGCCAGGGGGTCCCCCAGAAAAAAAGATAATAATTTATTTTCACTATAATTCTACAATGACAGAATGTAGGACCATTATAGAGGGCTGTCATAATTTAAAATAAATAAATACATTTATTTAATATATTATTAATGTCTATTTAATATAGACATTTATTTAATATAGACAAATCATTAATGCTAATTTTCCCTTTGCATGTATTTTTTTATTTTTACATTTAATTTTGGATTTTATATATTAAGATGAAAATAAACAGTGTGAATGAATAAATAAATAAATAAATAACATTTAAAAATTATAAAATTAAGTAATAAAAAATGTAAAATCAAATACAATTTAATTTTTTATTAATTAATTATAAGGGAAATGAAATAAATATGGTAATTTACTGGTATATTTTTAATGTGCTGAGTCATTATTTATTTATTTATTTATTTATTTATTTATTCTTGATTATGGAAGTTTCAGCTCTCCATATTTGGCCTCAGGTTTCTGACATTTTCTTTTATGAAACATCTTATGAATTAATTATTTGTATATATCATGAATTTTATTGAAATGAAATTTATTTTATTTATTTAATTTTCGATTTTATATATTGAGGTTAAAATAAATATGGTGATTCAATAAATAAATAAATAAAATTAATAAAGTAGTAAAAAATGGAAAATCAAATAAACGTGAACAAATTACACAAAATAAATACATTTTTATTAATTAATTAAAAGGAAATTAAATAAATATGGTAATTTACTGGTATATTTATTTATCTACTGAGTCATTTATTTAATTATTATAATTTATTTTAAATAATACACAAATAAATTAATTTTTACTAATTATTTTTAAAATAAATATGCACATTTACTAGCATATATATTTATGTACAGAGTCATTATTTATTAATTAATTTATTTTTGATTATGGAAGCTTCAGTTCTTAATAATTTTGTTTCTGACATTTTCTTTTATAAAAACATCTTAAAGCACAAATCTTCTGGGGTTCGTGGTCTATTTTTCTGTGATTTTAAAGATCCTAGACGTGAATTAATTTGAGAACCACTGATATCCCTCATTTAGATGAAGGTGTTTCCTGTATTTAATGATTTTGTGTCTAGTTCCAGACGGAGACGTGCTCTGGAAGCCTGTCCCACTCGTCTCAGGAGGAGCTGAGGATCGTTGAAGGAGAAGGACAAAACGCTGAGATCGGAATCTCTGCAGATGAAGTCAACAACAACACCTGTGAAGGTGAAAACGTCACAATTTCAATACAGAATTCAGGAGGAAATGCTTTAAAATTCAATTTACATTACATTAAAATGCTATTTAATGTATTTGGAACCTTTCGATGAGTACAAGTAGAAATGCTGTCGTCAAAAAAGACTCAAAAATCTTAAATAAATTATGTTAATTAAGTAAAAGTACTTAAAGTATCAAAATAAAAGTACTAAGTATTATATTATATTATTATAGTATATTATACTACTTGCTTTGAGTCATGAATAAGTTTAAGATTATCAATGTGGATTAATAGTGATATTACTGCATATTATAAATGTATAATATGTTTTTATAATAATAATAATAATACACTGTATTTATATAACTTTTACTCAAATTGCATGTAAATTAATTATAAATAAAAATCTAAATGTATAAATAAGAATTAAAACACTTGTTAGAATATTTATATATAATCTTATAAACATTTTTATATGAAAACTTAATAAAAAACTGTACTTTGAGTAAATGTACTTAATTACTTTTCACCCCTGGCTACTTGTTTGATATTTAATGCTTTTATTGTGAAGCTCTTGTGACTTTTATTTTGAAAAGGTGTCACAGTTATTAATTTTCAGAGGAAAATCATCAAAAACAAGAACATTTTTGTTGGTTTCTTGATTTAATCCTGTGAAGAGCTTTGTGTTGTGTTATAACCCATGAAAGCTGCTCTATAAATAAAGTTTTATTCGAATTAAAGCGTCTTTTTGTGTCCTGCAGCCACTCCGGAGCCTCCTCCGAGTCCCCTGAAGGGTCTGGGTCTGGGTCTGGACCTCCCTCTGGACCTGTCCCCCCAGAAGGTCCTGTCCCACCTGAAGATCGGCAGCACCTTCACCTTCAGGGTCACCGTTCTGCAGGCGTCCAGCATCTCAGCAGAATACGCTGACATCTTCTGCCAGTTCAAGTCAGTCAGCCTCTAATCAGCTGTTTAGTCTCATTAGAATCCAGGGATTTATATATCTAGATTTATACATATATATATATATATATATATATATATATATATATATATATATATAGATATATATAGATCTAGATTGATACAATAATATACATAATGGAATATATAGCTTTGTAATATAGAAAATTTATATAAAATTACGTGATTCATATTTATGTATGTTTTATTATTAACTGTGTTATTATTGTAATTTTAGATTTTATTAAATATAAAAAATTATTTATTATACATATTAAATATGTATATAAATGTAATAGTATATAATATATATAGAAATTTGTAAATATACATATATATGAATATACTTATATGTATATTAACATTATTTGTATTTATATAGATTGTGATGACACTGTGTTATTATTGTTTAATTATAATATTTATTATTTATTAGTAAATATAAGAAATTAATAATATATTTATAATATTATATATTATATTATATTATATTATATATATATTATAGAGTATTTTAGATTGTATTAAATATAACAAATTATTTATTATACATATATATTTATATAAGTGTAATAATAATAAAATAATATATAAACTATAATATATTTATAATGTGAGTATTAATATAATTCAGTTTTACTATATATATATATATATATATATATATATATAATATCTTGACTTGTACCTTATATCTATTATTATATAGATTAATTATACTTGTATTATAATCTTTATATATTTATATTTAGATATTCATATTATATATATATATATGTTTTTAATATATGTGTATTTTAGCTTTTATATATATATATATATATATATATATTTTTATGTTTTCCCTCTGTAATTACTGAAAATATAATTTATTTTATTTATTATATATATTTATTATGTATGTATTTTTTTATTTTCACTGTTTTTTCTTCCTCTTACTATGTATTTATTTTTATTTTTTAATAACTTACATGTTCTAAACACATCCCAACACAGCAGAAAGAAACAGACAGTTTATATTTTCATTGTATATTCAAACGTTTACTGATGTTAAATATTTTTAATTTAAATTGATTTTTGTTGTTTGCAGCTTCATCCACCGCCATGATGAAGCTTTCTCTACTGAACCTCTGAAGAACACAGGCCGAGGTCCTCCGCTGGGTTTCTACCATGTCCAGAACGTAAGGATTAAACTAATGATTATTGATTATCTCTGATATAATCGCTGTGATAAAGTCATTTTAATGTTGTTTTCTAGATCGCGGTGGAAGTCACTAAGTCCTTCGTTGAATACATCAAGACTCAGCCGATCGTGTTCGAGGTGTTCGGTCACTACCAGAAGCAGCCGTTCCCTCCGCTCTGTAAAGACCTGATCAGGTCAGGAATGAACCAATAATCAATCAGCTGATGGCTGATTATTAGGGGCGTTTCATTCAATGTGTTGTTTTTGTGTTTTAGTCCACTGAGACCTTCCAGGAGGCAGTTTCCCAGAGTGATGCCTTTATCCAAACCAGGTGAGCGATGAAAACTGATGAAAACTGATGAAAACTGATGAAAACTGATGAACACATCAAAATCATCAGCTGATATGAATAAAAAATCTGAATTCAGACTTTTTTCTCAGAATTTTGAGGAAAAAAAGTCATAATTCTGATGTTTTTCTCAGAAATTTGACTAAAAAAGTCACAAATCAGACGTATTATAATAATTATAATTTAGTATAATATAATAAATAATTAATTAAATAAATAAATAAATAATTATAATTTTGAGAAAAGTCAGATTTCTAGAAAAAAATGTTTTCTCAGATAAAATAATTTAATTTAATTATTTATTTAATTATTATTATTTAATTCAAATTTTTTCTTAGAATATATATATAAATGATTTAATTTGTAAAAAAGAAGGTAAAATTCTCATAATCTTTGTATTCTGTTTTTTTTTCTAAGAAATTTGAGAAGGAATGTCAGAATTCTTAGAAAAAAGCTGAATTTTGACTTAAATTTCAGATTTTTGGGGAAAAAAGTCAGAATTCTGATGTTTTTCTCAGAAATTTGACTAAAAAAGTCACAAATCAGACATATAATAATTATAATTTATTATAATATAATAAATAATTATAATTATAATTTTGAGAAAAGTAAGATTTCTAGAAAAAAAAGTTAAGGAAATGTTTTCTCAGATAAAATAATTTAATTTAATTATTTATTTAATTCTTATTATTTAATTCAATTTTTTTTCTTAGAATATTTAATTTGTTTTAATTTGTTCCAGAAAAAAAGGTAAAATTCTCATAATCCTTCTATTCTGATTTTTTTTTCTCAGAATTTTGAGAAGGAATGTCAGAATTCTTGGAAAAAAAGCTGAATTTTGACTTAAATCTCATAATTTTTCGGAAAAAAGTCAGAATTCTGATGTTTTTCTCAGAATTTTGACTAAAAAAGTCACAAATCAGACTTTTTTTTGTCTGTAATATTTATATCCTACACTTTTATGTCATTTTAATCTGTGTAAATTGAATTCAAAGCATATAATAATCTATTTATAATCCATTTTATTTTATAATTCACTAGTTAGTTACTGAATAAAGTGTAGAAGAGTAGATTCCATCCTTTGCTGCCTGGATTAATGATTCAGCCTCAGTTTAAACAGTAAAATCAGCGTCTGTCACTCATGAATCTGTGTTTCTGTTTTATTTCATCAGTTCCAGCTACAAAGCTCAGCACCCTGACCCGCTCCACCGCCGGACCCTGCCACGCCAAATACGACCTCATGGTTTTCTTTGAGATCTGTGAACTGGAAGCCAACGGAGAGTGAGTCCAGTCTTCATGTTTTACCAGTTTGGTGCCGAAAAAACACAAAAATGAAGAGATATAAAGCGACGTGTTTACTTATTGTCTCCTTTCTAGCTACATCCCTGCTGTTGTTGACCACAGAGGAGGGATGCCCTGCCACGGAACCTTCCTGCTACACCAGGTCACAAAGTTAACCAATTATTATTATCACATTCATTAATTGATCAGTTTCTAGGTTCATAAAATGGTGTAAAATAACAATCAGTGTTTCCTCAAAGCTGGAGCTGCAACCTAAAAATGAGTCTGAGCTCATAAAAGCAGGGCTGCAACTACCAGTTAATAGTTGATTAATCTATCAATTATTGAAATAATTAGATGTAAGAAGCTGGAACCACAAAGTTCAGACGTTTTCTTTTTAGAAAAGACTCAAATCAATTAATTGATGATCAGAATAATTGTTGAATAATGTAATAGTTAAGTCAATCGATTAATCACAAGTGTCTATTAAATATTGCAGTTTTAAAATGATTGGAAATATATTAAATTATAGCAGTTCTAATCAATATTTTTATCTTAATGATAGATGAAATAATTGTATAGTTGCAAACCTGAATTGAGCTCAACAATTTTCTTCTTAAAAATGACTCAAATTGATAAATCAATCATAAAAATAGTTGTTTATTATAAACAGTTGGCGACTAATAAGCTTAATAGACTAATTGTTGTAGCTGTAGATCTCACATAATGATATTCAAAGACTTTTTGTTCAATATAACTATAATATATACAGTATATTTAAAAATAATTAGTTATTTGGTTCATAAAATGGTGTAAAATGTGGATCAGTGTTTCCTCAAAGCTGAAGATTCAACCTAAAACCCAAAGATCATCAGTTTATTATTATAGAGACTAAAGAAACCAGGAAATAATCAGAGAAGAGAAGCTGGAACCAGAGAATTTGGACATTTTCTTCTTAAAAATGACTCAAATCAATGAATCAACCTTTAAAATAGTTGGCGAGTAATCGATAAAATTCCAAAAATAAAAGTCGAAGGTCCATTTTATAAATAAAAGGATAAATAAATAATAAAATAATAAATTCAAGTTCAAGCTTTTCTTTTAATGTTTATTTAAAGCACTTTTATTTTTTTAAGTGCATTATTTTGATTTATTTGTATTATATAACAAACAAGAAGGAAAAAGGCAGCAACAAACATTGAAAAGTTGCCTTCCGTCTTCCATTGCATTTCAAAATAAAAGTCAGAAGTTAATTTTTGGTATTTTGGAATCATCTTGTCAATAACAATATTTTATATTTATATAAAATTTAATCGTGTTTCATTAAAACAAGTTTATTGTTTTATAATTTACCAAAATCAAGAAAAAAAACAGCTGGAATCAGAGAATTTGGACATTTTCTTCTTAAAAGTGACTCAAATCAATGATCTAAATAAAGATTAATGTACAATTGATCCATTCTATAGTATATTTAAATGTCAGGATGAATCATAACTAATAATAGCAATAATTTTCTTTTATTTCTGCTTTTCCTTGGCTGTGCAGGGGATCCAGAGGAGAATCACCGTCACCATCGCTCACGAGACAGGAAACGACATCGAATGGAAGGAAGTGAAGGAGCTGGTTATTGGTGAGTTGTCACAAAATCACCAAAATAAAAGCCTCAGGTTTAATTATGTGTAATTCTTATATTTAAAACCCAAACCCTTCCGCCTTCAGGTCGTATCAGAAACACTCCGGAGGCGGATGAAACCATCATCGACCCCAACATCCTGTCCCTCAACATCCTCTCCTCTGGATATTTTTGGCCAAAACATGACGACAAGTATGAATTTAATGCAGATTTTAAAATATTTCTCTGTTTTTACCTTTTAATACTGATTTGAATTGGTTTAAAATCCTGTGTTTTATGAACAGATGTTTTTTTTTTGGTATTGTTTAGTCATTGCTTCTTTTGTTTATTTTGCATGGATCAGTATTGTTTGCAGAGTTTAAACTTTTAACATCCACGGTTAAAAGTTTCTAACTCGTGTTCCTGTTTCTCTTCATTAACGGCAGCGTCTCTTTGGGAGTCGATCATAGGTATAACGATGACTTTTCTGTTGGTTTTTAATACTTTCTATTGGTTTCTGCTCTGGATAAATTTGCTGCCAGGTCCTGCATGAGCTTCACCTGTTTATTCTGCTTTTATTCTGACTTTTATTCTTCTAACGCCAGAACTTTCTACCGGTTTGAGGCGGCGTGGGACAGTTCCATGCACAACTCCCTGCTCCTGAACCGGGTCACTCCGTATGGAGAGAAGATCTACATCACCCTGTCTGCTTATCTGGAGGTAGCACACCTTAAAATATGTTTTACTGTAGGTAAAGTGGAAAAATAACAGTGAAAAAGTCAAGTTCTGTTGCTGTTGCACATTTTGTGCATTGAATTTCAAAATAAAAGTCCAGAAATAAAAGTCAGAGGTCCATTTTTGGTATTTTGGACTCATCTTTTCAATGATAAAAATGCTTATTTATACTTTAACCAGTTCTAAATAATTTTCATCCAAATTTGTGAATTTTTTTTCCAACAAGCTAGAAAATCCATTGCATTTCAAAATAAAAGTCCAGAAATAAAAGGTGAAGGTCCATTTTATTTCCATTGTATTTTGGACTCATCTTGTCACTGATAAAAATGCTTATTTATATAAAACTGTGATTAGTTCATTAATGGTGCAACATAATTATCATCTAAATTTGTGACTTTAATATTTATTTATTTATTTTTTTACTTTTTTTCAGTAAGCTATAAAATCCATTGCATTTCAAAATAAAAGTCCAGAAATAAAAGTCAAAGGTCCATTTTTGGTATTTTGGACTCATCTTTTCAATGATAAAAATGCGTATTTATACTTTAATCAGTTCTAAATAATTTTCATCAAAATTTGTGGCATTAATAATATTTTTTTTTTACTTTTTTTTTTTAAACAAGCTAGAAAATCCATTGCATTTCAAAATAAAAGTCACAGTTCACCCATGGTGCAAAACAGGATTTTTTACTTCATTTACTTCATTTATTTTGTAGATTTAAAGCACTTTTATTTTTTTAAGTGCATTATTTTGATTTATTTGTATTATATAACAGACAAGAAGGAAAAAGGCAGCAACAAACCTTGAAAATTGCCTTGCATTGCATTTCAAAATAAAAGTCAATAACAAAAATTTATATTTATATAAAACTGAAAAACAGCAGTTTTTAGCTGTTTTTATTAAAAAAAATAAAAGCACTTTGTCAAAACATAATAAAAATACATTATTTTATTATTATTGTGATATATTTATTTGTTTTTATAGTGTATTTTTATTCCTCTATTTATAATATATAATACAATAGGCTGAGGAAAATATTGAAATGGATTAAGAACATTGACATTGTAGCATAAGAAGTGAATTTTCCTTTTTTTAGTGTATTTATATTGAATTATTTGATTATATAACAGACTAGAAGGAAAAAGGCAGAGACAAACAATAAAAAAGTCAAATTCTGTTGAAGTGTTGCACATTTTGTGCATTGAATTTCAAAATAAACTTCCAAAAATAGAAGTTTTTGTATTTTTAGTGATAATTATAATAATTAGGCAGCTGATTTACCCCAAAAAACATATATTCTGTTTATTTGAATGTTGAGGAGCTGCTAAATTAGAAATTAGCATTAAGATTTGTTTCTTTATGATGTAATATGACACTTTTCCTTCACAAATATGTGAATTAAATTGCATTAAAACATAGAAACCAGTGAAATTCATCAGCATCTAAACCTCTGATGCTTAAATCCTCTGTGTTGTAACCAGACTCTTTATTTCCGCTAATGGATCCTGGTTCATTGATGTTATTTTACCTCCTTCCTGTTGAATCAGATGGAGAACTGCACTCAGCCGACTGTGATCACCAAAGATTTCTGCATGGTGTTTTACTCTCGTGACACGAAGCTTCCGGCCTCTCGCTCCATCAGGAACTTGTTCAGCACCGGCTGCCTCAGGCCCTCAGAGAGGTGAATTCATCGATTAAAACCCAGATTTACAACAATCATCACCTAAAATACTGAAATCTAACTGTTTGCATCCATTTCATCTCAGTAACCGCGTCACAGGAGTCTATGAAGTGACTCTCTGCCACGTGGCGGACAATGGAAGCCCAGGTAAGATTCTCTATTTCAAATGCCTTTTTACATTTTTGTGGATCGCATTTCAAAATAAAAGCCCCAAAAATACCAGTCAAAGCTCCATTTTTGGTCTTTCTAGTGCTAATTTGCTGCACAAATAACAGGAAACTGGTCACCAAATGATAGAAAGTTGAGATAAATCAAAAACATAATCAGTTTACTTTATGTAGAAAATGTATTTTATTATTTATTTTTATTTATATTTAAGCCTCTATCACTCATATCAATATGCAAATTATAGTAATGTAATTTTCATTAGTAGTTTTTATAATTACAGTAATATTAATACCATAAGTGATAATAGTAATAATATAATTATAAAACAAGTGTTAGATATAGGAGAGAAGTGACTTGAGTGTCCAGGGGGAATTAAAGAGTCGATCCTGAGTTTTTTCTGCAGAAACAACGGTTTAAAAATGAGGATTTAATGATTAAAAATGTTTTTGGTGTTATTCTCCAGGAATGCAGCGGCGTCGCCGGCGGGTTCTGGACACGTCGGTGGCGTACGTCCGAGGAGAAGAGAACCTGGCGGGATGGAGGCCTCGAAGTGACAGCCTCATCCTGGACCACCAGTGGGAGCTGGAGAAACTCAGCCTGCTGCAGGAGGTGAGATTATAGATGTAAAGAGGTGAGATTATAGATGTAAAGAGGTGAGATTATAGATGTAAAGAAGTGAGATTATAGATGTAAAGAAGTGAGATTATAGATGTAAAGAAGTGAGATTATAGATGTAAAGAAGTGAGATTATAGATGTAAAGAGGTGAGATTATAGATGTAAAGAGGTGAGATTATAGATGTAAAGGAGTGAGATTATAGATGTAAAGGAGTGAGATTATAGATGTAAAGAAGTGAGATTATAGATGTAAAGAAGTGAGATTATAGATGTAAAGAGGTGAGATTATAGATGTAAAGAGGTGAGATTATAGATGTAAAGAAGTGAGATTATAGATGTAAAGAAGTGAGATTATAGATGCAAAGGAGTGAGATTATAGATGTAAAGGAGTGAGATTATAGATGTAAAGAGGTGAGATTATAGATGTAAAGAAGTGAGATTATAGATGTAAAGAAGTGAGATTATAGATGTAAAGAAGTGAGATTATAGATGTAAAGAGGTGAGATTATAGATGTAAAGAAGTGAGATTATAGATGTAAAGAGGTGAGATTATAGATGTAAAGAAGTGAGATTATAGATGTAAAGAGGTGAGATTATAGATGTAAAGAGGTGAGATTATAGATGTAAAGAAGTGAGATTATAGATGTAAAGAGGTGAGATTATAGATGTAAAGAGGTGAGATTATAGATGTAAAGAAGTGAGATTATAGATGTAAAGAGGCGAGATTATAGATGTAAAGAAGCGAGATTATAGATGTAAAGAGGCGAGATTATAGATGTAAAGAGGCGAGATTATAGATGTAAAGAGGTGAGATTATAGATGTAAAGAGGTGAGATTATAGATGTAAAGAAGTGAGATTATAGATGTAAAGGAGTGAGATTATAGATGTAAAGAAGTGAGATTATAGATGTAAAGAGGTGAGATTATAGATGTAAAGAAGTGAGATTATAGATGTAAAGAAGTGAGATTATAGATGTAAAGGAGTGAGATTATAGATGTAAAGAAGTGAGATTATAGATGTAAAGAAGTGAGATTATAGATGTAAAGGAGTGAGATTATAGATGTAAAGAAGTGAGATTATAGATGTAAAGAAGTGAGATTATAGATGTAAAGAGGTGAGATTATAGATGTAAAGAGGTGAGATTATAGATGTAAAGAAGTGAGATTATAGATGTAAAGAAGTGAGATTATAGATGTAAAGAAGTGAGATTATAGATGTAAAGAAGTGAGATTATAGATGTAAAGAAGTGAGATTATAGATGTAAAGAAGTGAGATTATAGATGTAAAGAGGCGAGATTATAGATGTAAAGAGGTGAGATTATAGATGTAAAGAGGTGAGATTATAGATGTAAAGAGGTGAGATTATAGATGTAAAGAGGTGAGATTATAGATGTAAAGAAGTGAGATTATAGATGTAAAGAAGTGAGATTATAGATGTAAAGAAGTGAGATTATAGATGTAAAGAGGTGAGATTATAGATGTAAAGAGGTGAGATTATAGATATATATAATCTCATATATATATATATATATATATATATATATATATATATATATATATATAAAACAATAATAAGACAAGAAGGAAAAATACAAACATCAAAAAAGTCAATTTTCTGCTTTTTGTGCGTTGCATTTCAAAATAAAAGTCCCAAAATATAAATCGAAGGTATCGAAGCATCTTGCATCTGAGTTTCGAAACGTTCTATATAAATAAAGTTTATTATTATTATTTTACACAGATCTGAGACTCGGCAGTGCAGCAGATCTGATGTGAATCATCTTCTCTTCCTGAAACATCCTTTATTTTCTCAGTCGTGACCTGTGTGCTGTGTATTTTTATCATTTCCAGGTGGAGAAGACTCGTCACTACCTGCTGCTGAGGGAGAAGCTGGAGGCCACGCTGCAGGCTGGACAGGACGCTCTCTACAAGAACGGCGACATCAGCTCCTTCACCAGGAGTCCTGTCCTCTGCCACAGCCCCAGCAGCATCAACAGCAGCAGCAATAGTCCGGTCCCAGACAGCCCCAACCAGAGGCAGAGGGAGCTGGCTGCTAAGGTGACGACCTTTAACCTGCTATTTCAGCATGCAAACACCCCCCGATGCAGCAGCAGCAGCGTTGAGTCTTAGTCATAAATCACATGAGAAAACCTCAGCTCCAACACTAAATAAAGTATTTTTATCCAGTAGCATCATTTCAGTTTAAGGAACTCACCCTCTGGGGGTTACAGGGGTTTAAAAAAATATAAATTTAAATGTAGAAATCTAGTCAATCAAAGTTATAGACTATCAATAATCACTATTAATGCATAATATCAGCCTTCAGATTAAGAAACTCACCAATTTTTATCTGTTTTTAATGTAGTTTAAAGGGATATTTAGCAGCTGTAATATAATAAATTTGCCCTTTGACCTTTAAAATCTAATATGTCAATAATGTAATAACCTGCTATGCTATTGGCTCAGTTATTACATTTGCAAATATTTCTATTTTTTCCACCATGTTAATAATAATTGACCTTTTACATTGAGTTTTCTTCATTCAAATGTATTTTTTTCTTAACACAAGAGCAAATTAACCCGAACTAATTGTTCCAAAAACAAGATTTATTCACTTGTTAAATTCTATGTATTGAGGTGGAAATGCAGGGATAAATACATAAATAAAAAATCGAATAAATGGTGCATATATGTGCAAAGGAAAAACAATGCACAAATAAAATTAATGAATTAAATGTAAAAGTTTACTGGCATATAGTCATTTATTTATTTTTGATCATGGAAGTTTCAAGTCATAATAATTTTGGCCACTTTCTGTTATAAAACATCCAAAAAGCAACTGTTCTCGACCGTTTTAAGTTTTAAATAAAGTTTTTTTTAATCTATTATATCTTTTTTTTTTCAATATTCTAACTATATTTTCTCTAACATAAATAGATTCTGACTCTTCTGTAGTCACCTCACGTGTTTAAGTCCAATAATCTGTGTTATTGTAGAGATATTCCAAATTTATTATCATTTATAACAGGAAAACTGAAAAATCAACTATTAATTAATTAAATTAATAATGAATAAACCTATCTCTGATCTTTATTAATCATTGAACTTTGCATTACAGATAATTTACCTTATTTCAAGTTTATTTTTCCTGATTTGGGTTTGGTCAGTTTGATCTTGTTTTAAAGCATTTTTATCTGCAGTAAAAGACAATTTTAGATTATTTTTTGCAATATTCTAACTATATTTGCTCTATAACAGCAACATAAATTAACTCTTAACTCTTCTGTAGTCACCTCACATGCTGTAGATTTATTTTGATTCCAGGTTTAACTACAATAACCTTTGTGTTTGTAGAGATATTCCACATTTATTATCATTTATAGCAGGAAAACTGAAGAAAAATAGGTTTAAAGTTGAAAATGCCTTCTAGGCACTATAATGTGTACAATGGGCCATTTGTAGGAGCCAAAACATGTGCTAAAGTGCCCTCCAGGAGCTAAAATGTGTGTTAAAATGCCCTCTAAGAGCTGAAAAGCCTGTTAAAGTGCCCTCTTAGGAGCCAAACATGTACTATAGTGCCCTCTAGGAGCTATTTTGGGAGCCAAAAGCCATGCTACAGTGCCCTCTATGACTTAAAAAGCATGTTAAAGTGCCCTCTTAGGAGCCAAAACATGTGAAAAATGTCCTCTAGGAGCTTAATCGCATGCTTAAGTGCCCTCCAGGAGCCAGAATGTGTGCTCTAAATTAATTTAAATAATTTATAAGAGGAAAACTGCTAAATTAATGTAATTTTTCTCTGTGTTTTCAGTGTCTGCGTCTGCTGATGCACACCTTCAACAGGGACTACAGCCAGGTGAGCAGCAGTGCCAGTGAGAGCAAGGTGAGCCCCAGCCTAGACCCTCTAACCCCGCCCCCCTAACCCTGTAAACCTCTAGACCTGTTTTACTGTTAGACAGCGCCCCCTACATCCATTACTATTGATTTATTCACAGAACACTCCTGATTTTCATTCATTATCTGATTCCAGTCGTCTTCACCTTTTTTAACTGCTAACTAAAAGAAGAAGAAGTTAATTTAAAGAGGTTTTTCCTGCTGTAATATTTGTTTTCTGCTGTTTTTGGTTGATTAATGACTGTTTTGATTAATTTATAAATTATTAAATCGATTAGTCTTTGTTTCCCAAACCTGGAGCTGCAACCTAAAAATAAAAATGAGTTTTAAAAAGTGATTAAGAAGGAGTCTGAGCTCATAAACACAGAGCAACTATCAATTAATAGTTGATTAATCTATCGATTATTGAAATTATCAGATGTAAGAAGAGAAAAGACTCAAATCAATTAACTGATTAATAACTGATTAATCACAAATGTTGATTAATCACACTTGTTACACTTGCAGTTTTAAAATGATTGAAAATATATTAAATTATAGCAGCTCTAATTAATATTTTTATTTTAACGATATATTAATAATTGTATAGTTGTTACTTTTCTCCTTAAAAATGACTCAAATCAATAAAAATAGTTGTTTATTATAAACAGTTGGCGACTAATGAGCTTAATAGACTAATTGTTGTAGCTCTAGATCTCACACTCTGTTCACTGTAATTAAAATATATGCAGTATATTTAAATAAATAATTAGTTATTTGGTTCATAAAATGGTGTAAAAGCTGAAGATTCAACCTAAAACCCAAATATCATCAGTTTACTATTATAGAGACTAAAGAATAGAATAGAATGTGGATGTTTTATTCTATAAAATGACTTAAATCAATTATTAAAATAGCTGAAACTCTAATAGTTTAATTATTTGTATTATTGGTTATTGCCTCTTTTCATTTTTACCTCTTATCTGGTTCCACATCAGGTTAATTGATTAAAAAAAAAGTAAATTAATGTCGTTAATAAATAATTAGAGGCTAATAATTAGATTATTAGAGGAAAGTCAGAATTTGAATTTGCTGATAATTGCTGCTAATAATTATTAATCAGATCACATCATTTTTATTATAATTTCCCATTAACATCCACCTCATTCCTGCAGTTTAATTCTTCTAAAAACTAAAACATCCACATTTCACCCCCTGACCCTTGACCCCTGGACCCTGGATCCTGGATCCTCCAGGCTCCACTAACCTGGTCTAACTCCTGCATGACCTCTTCACCCTAACGAACCAGCCAGGGGCTCCTAGACTTAATGAGGATTTGCGTTGCCATGGTTACGCAGATTATTCTCCACTGTTCCTTCCTATAAAGTGACAAACTGTTCTGTGAATGCATGTCTGTGTCGTTCGTGCTTAAATCGTCTGCTGGTTTGTTTTTGTCCGTCTTCGTGTTGTTTGCGTGTGCTTCTCCGGGCATGATTTGTTGTGTGTGTGTGTGTGTGTTTCCATGTGTGTGTGTGTGTGTTTTAGCTTTCTGAGATATCTGCATCATTAATGAGAGACTCGTCCTCTTCTGGACTGAGTACGTTGACTCCGTCCTCGACCTGCCCCTCACTGGTGGAGGGACATTATGACATGAGGTCAGTTACTAACATATGTAGAATTCACACTTATTGATACGTATTGATGCTGATTGATATTGATTTTGATGATTTTTCTGCTGTTTTACTCTAATAACACAGCAATTAAAGAGTATTAGAGTCAGAATTCTGAGTTAAATGAGAATAATGATTTTTTTCCTGGAATGACTAAATTATAATAATAATTATTATTGATTTATTTGCAGAAGAGTATTAGTATCACTGGGAAAATTCAATTAAGAAATACATTTTCTTTTAATTTGTCCTTTTCTTGAACTTTATTTTCTGTAATTCTAAGAATAAAGTCAGAATTCTGACTGAGTTTCTACAGATTTTTTATTTTAGAATGGATTAAAAATGTACCCTTTATAATATTTACCCCCAAAAATTAAGGGTGAATTAAAAAAAATGAGTTCTATCTCTGAATAAAAAGGTAAAAATTCTGTTTTTTCTCGACTTTTTTTTCAGGAATTCTGAGATAAAGTCAGATTTCAGGGATTAAAGTCCAAATTATGACCTTTTTTTACTAGAAAGAATGAGAACAAATGAATATTTCAACTTATTTACTCATATAGATTCATTAATAATTTAGAGAATTATGCCAGACAGATAATAAAAAACCCAAACTTCTCATGATATTCCAATAATTTCCTGAGCTGCAGCTGTAGAAAGTTCAAAAAATATAGTACGATTCAGGCTTTAATGCTGAAATCTCTACTTCCTTCCTGTCTTATTATAACAACTTGTTGTTAATGTGCAGACACACTGATCCCAGTTCAGGAGCATCAACCCCAGACCTGGACCCGTATAGTCCAGTAGACCGCAAGAAGACCCTCAGAGGGTGCAGCTTCGTTCCAGACATCCAGGAGATCCGCGTCAGGTCAGGACCTCATCATTATAACACGTTTATATATATATATAATATGACCAAATAATGTTCCAATTTTTGTTTCAGGGAGAATCTTTCAGGTCTATAAGGCAGGAAATAACTTCACCTGCTGCTGAAAATACTAATTATTGTAATAAAACAAGAAAATCTGCACATTTTGTTCATTGAATTTCAAAATAAAAGTCTAAAGTTAATTTCTCCTGTTTTCAATCAAATTTCTCTGAATGTGAACCATGAGTTAAATAAAGTTTAACAGTGATTTAGCAGCAGTGGTGGTCAGGTTTCATTAGTTTCTCTTTGTATTTAATGTGCAGCCCCATCGTGTCTAAGAAGGGTTACCTCCACTTCCTGGAGCCTCACACCAGTGGCTGGGTGAAGCGCTACGTGGTGGTGAGGCGGCCGTACGTCTACCTGTACCGCAGCGAGAGGGACAGCGTGGAGAGAGCCGTCATCAACCTGTCGTCAGCCAAGGTGGAATACAGCGAGGACAAGCAGACTTTACTGAGGGTAGGAGGCCGTTCTTAGCATTTTACCATATATTTTAGCTCCCAAAGGGCACTTTAGCACATGTTTTGGCTCCAAAAAGGGCAGTTTAGCATGCTATCAGCTCCCAAAAGGGCACTTTCACACACATTTAAGCTTCCAAGAGGGCACTTTCACAAACATTTTGGCTCCTAGAGGGCACTATAGCACGTGTTTTGGCTCCTTGAGGGCACTTAGCATGCATTTTAGCTCCCAAGAGGACACTTTAGCACACATTTGACTCCTAGAGTGCACTTTAGCATGCATATTGGCTCCTGGAAGGCAATTAGGCACCCTTTTTGTCTCCTAGAGGACACTTTAACACACATTTAAGCTTCCCAGAGGGCACCTTAGCACACATTTTGGCTCCTTGAAGGCACTTTAGCACATGTTTGGCTCCTAGAGGGCACTTTAACATAGTTTTTGTTTCCCAAGCAGACACTTTACCATGTGTTTGGGCACATTACCACACAATTTAGCACCTAGAGGGCACTTTACTATGCCTTTTGGCTCATAAAGGGCACTTTAGCACCGTTTTTGTCTCCTACAGGGCACTTTAACATGTGTTTTAGCTCCAAAGAGGGTACTTTAACATGCTATCAGCTCCCAAGAGGGCACTTTAACACACATTTAAGCTTCCAAGAGGGCACTTTAACAAACAATTTGGCTCCTAGAGGGCACTGTAGCATGTGTTTTGGCTCCTCGAAGGCACTTTAACATGCTTTTTGCTTCCAAGAGGGCACTTTAGCACACATTTGACTCCTAGAGGGCACTTTAGCATGCATATTGGCTCCTAGAAGGGTGCCCACTTGGGCACCCTTTTTGTCTCTTGGAGGGCACTTTAACACATGTTTTAGCTCCAAAGAGGGCACTTTAACACATGTTTTAGCTCCAAAGAGGGCACTCCAATATGCTATCAGCTCCCAAGAGGGCACTTTAACACACATTTTTGCTCCTATAGGACACGTTTTGGTTCCTAGAGGGCACTTAAGCATGTGTTTTGGCTCCTAAATGGCACCTTAGCACACATTTTGGCTCCTAGGAGGCACTTTAATATGCTTTTTAGCTGCCAAGAGAGCACTTTAGCACAAGTTTGACTCCTAGAGGGCACTTCAATACGTTTTTTTGTTTCCCAAGAGGACATTTTACCACATGTTGGGGCACATTAACACACAGTTTAGCACCTCATCCTCCCATATAGGCACAACATGCTTTTCAGCTGCCAAGAGGGCACTTTAGTATGTGTTTGGCTGCTAGAGGACATGCATTTTAGCTCCTAAAGTGCACTTTAGAACATGTTTTGGCTCCTTGTGGGCACTTTAGCACACTTTTTAGCTCCCAAGAGGGCACTTTTAGCTTCCTATATGGTGTCTTCCTGTGCACGCCACTGTCTAAATAATAAATCGGTGCATAAACGCTAACAGGAAGTGACATCATCTCGTCCCCAGACTCCCAACACCTTCGCTGTGTGTACTGAACATCGTGGGATTCTGCTGCAGGCGACTAACGACAAGGAGATGCATGACTGGCTGTACGCCTTCAACCCGCTGTTAGCTGGGACCATCAGGTTAGTTCTATTATTATAATATAATATAATAATACAGAATAAACCTGCTGTTAGCTGGGACCATCAGGTTAGTTCTATTATTATAATATAATATAATAATACAGAATAAACCAGCTGTTAGCTGGGACCATCAGGTTAGTTCTATTATTATAATATAATATAATAATACAGAATAAACCTGCTGTTAGCTGGGACCATCAGGTTAGTTCTATTATATAATATAATATAATAATATAGAATAAACCAGCTGTTAGCTGGGACCATCAGGTTAGTTCTATTATTATAATATAATAATACAGAATAAACCAGCTGTTAGCTGGGACCATCAGGTTAGTTCTATTATTATAATATAATATAATAATACAGAATAAACCAGCTGTTAGCTGGGACCATCAGGTTAGTTCTATTATTATAATATAATAATACAGAATAAACCAGCTGTTAGCTGGGACCATCAGGTTAGTTCTATTATTATAATATAATATAATAATACAGAATAAACCAGCTGTTAGCTGGGACCATCAGGTTAGTTCTATTATTATAATATAATATAATAATATAGAATAAACCAGCTGTTAGCTGGGACCATCAGGTTAGTTCTATTATTATAATATAATAATACAGAATAAACCAGCTGTTAGCTGGGACCATCAGGTTAGTTCTATTATATAATATAATATAATAATACAGAATAAACCAGCTGTTAGCTGGGACCATCAGGTTAGTTCTATTATATAATATAATATAATAATATAGAATAAACCAGCTGTTAGCTGGGACCATCAGGTTAGTTCTATTATTATAATATAATATAATAATACAGAATAAACCAGCTGTTAGCTGGGACCATCAGGTTAGTTCTATTATATAATATAATATAATAATACAGAATAAACCAGCTGTTAGCTGGGACCATCAGGTTAGTTCTATTATATTTATATATACATAATATATATATATATATATATATATATATATATATATAATACAGAATAAACCTTTCATAGTTTTATAAATACATGTTTCTGTGTAATTTTATACTTATTATTATGGAAATTATTGTTTTATTTTCAATAAATCAATCAGTGATTCCAAAGCCTCTTTTTGAAAATGAAACCATGTTTTCCTGTGGAAAACGTCATCATGTTATATCTGAATTTTCATGTTTAAATGTTTCATTTAAAGGATTTTTAAGGCGACAAGAGGAGAAATTATCAAATATTTCACAGAAACAAGGGAAAATATCTGAAATAGATTCAGTATTTTGTCAGTAGGCAGCTGAAGATGAAAAATGCTGATTTTTTTTTATTCTTCTCTAGATTCCTTCCTTCCTTCCTTTGCTTCCTTCCTTTCCTTCCTTCCTTCCTTCCCTTGTTTCCTTCCTTCCTTCCTTCCCTTGTTTCCTTCCTTCCTTCCTTTGCTTCCTTCCATTCCTTCCTTCCTTTCCTTCACTCCTTCCTTCTTTCCTTCTTTCCCTCCTTCTTTCCCTCCTTTCCTTCCTTCCTTCCTTCCTTCCTTCCTTCCTTCCTCCCTTCCTTCCTTCCTTCCTTCCTTCCTTCCTTCCTTCCTTCCTTCCTTCCTTCCTTCCTTCCTTCCTTCCTTCCTTCCTTCCTTCCTTCCTCCTTCCTTTCCTTCCTTCCTTCCTTCCTTCCTTCCTTCCTTCCTTCCTTCCCTCCCTCCTTCCTTCCTTCCTTCCTTCCTTCCTTCCTTCCTTCCCTCCTTCCTTCCTTCCATCCTCCCCTCCTTCCTTCCTTCCTTCCTTCCTTCCTTCCTTCCTTCCTTCCTTCCTTCTTTCCTTCCTTCCTTCCTTCCTTCCTTCCATCCCCCTCCTTCCTTCCTTCCTTCCTTCCATCCCCCCTCCTTCCTTCCTTCCTTCCTTCCTCTCTAAACTCCACATAATAACTTACATATTGTCTCTTTCTTGTTATCTATCTCGTTGTTTTTTCCTGCTAAACTCTGATATTTCCTCTGATCCTCAGATCCAAGCTGTCGAGGAGGAAGTCTCTCCAGTCCATGCAGCCTCCTGCTCAGAGGATGTGAGACGGAAACAAAAAAAACACCAGAACAATCTAAAAAAATCTCTAAACTCTCATCATCCTGCTCTGATCCCCATAAACCACATAAACCATTTAACTAAATAAGAAACTTCCTGTAAACATGACGACGCTCGTCCCCCAAAAACCTGAAAAAAACCTTCCTGCATGGAGTTCTTCTCCCTTTAGATGGAAAAAATAAACCGACTAACGACCCAAACCGGCTAATTAACTTTACCTCTGCTGGCCATAGGGACTAGTTCAAGTTCACGTTAGTTTTAGGTCTTTTCATATACTCGTAGAGCTGTAATCTGTGCGGAAAAAACTTCGTTTTACTCGTCTTTCCTGATGAAAAAGTCCCAGTCGTGAACCACCATTCATGTATTTCTAATTAAACAATTAAAAGGTGAAAAAAGGGGGAAATAAAAGCATCAACCGTGATGTTTAGGGTGTAAAAAGCGTGTTAAAAGTGCAGCCACATGTGTATATTACCTCAGTTTTACCGGCTCGGTGCTCTACAGCAGAAATATATTTATTAGTATTGGTTTTTCCCTGCAGATATTTCACATAACACGAAGGTAAATGTTGCTGTCGCTGTTTTATTTTCACTTTAAACTATGAAAGTAGCAGGATTCATTAGCAAAAATAAGGGAAAGTTGCTGTTTCTGTTTTTGAATCGTCGCAAAATAATCAGGAGAGAAAAAAAAACGTCTTTGCCTTGTTGTTCGGCATCTGCTTTTTTAAATTCTGTTATTTTTATTTGTGTAATAATGCGTATTATTAGCATAAAGGATAATATATTATTTATCGTTCCTCTCATGCTGCTTTGTGATATTTATTTCATGTGACTGGACCACTCAACATTTCTGTTGCATCGCACTTTATCGTGAGTTTTTTTTACCAAAGCTGTTGTTTTTTTTCTAGTTTTAAAACAATTTATCTTTTTTTTTTTTTGAGGAATAAATAGGATTTTAAAGGAATAAGTCAATAACTTTTCCTTTAAACCAGGGGTGTCAAACTTAATTCATCGGCCACATTCAAGCGTAATTTGATCCCAAAATACAGATTTATATTTAATATATAATAGAAATAAATGATATATAAATATCTTTGCTTTACCTGCCTATAAATGTACTTTAAATAATATAATTTACACAAAAATAAGAGATGAAACAGTGAAATTACAACAATAAGAAGATTTGAAGACAACAGGAAAACATTTTAATATATAATTTATATAAATCAAAGGTTCTAAAATGGAATATGATGATGAAATAATTGGTATTTACTCTATTATTTAATTTTATTGATTTTTCTTTGTTTGGTTTCTTAACTTAATTCTAATATAGACAGATGAAATGAATTTGGTTTATGGGCCAAATTCATCAATTTCTGTATAAATACCTGTGATATTCACTCAGTTTACTGTTCAAATATTATATATTTAATATAATATTTCATATTTTAGCAGCAGGTGAAGTTATTTCCTGTCTTTACAAATCAAAATGATCCATATTTTATCTCTTTAACCCTGAAAGATTCTTACATTTCTGTGAAAAAACAGGAATTGGACCGGATTGGACCCTTTCAGCGGCCTGTTTGTGGCCCCCGGGCCGCGTGTTTGACACCCCTGCTTTAAACTTAACCAACGTGGCCGAAGATATTTTATACACCGGGAAGAAAACTGTATTCAGTTTTTAATCAAACAAGCACTTCCAGTATTCTGTCTATTAGCGGAGTTAAACACATTAAATTGTTGTAATTGAGCTCTAATGGACCTTTTATTTTGGCGGGTCAGTGTGTTTTCTGAGCACCAGCTAGTGCCTCCCTGCCTCCTCCTCATTTATTTAATCCTTCATTAAATTAATTAAAAACACGTCAGAGAAGAAGAAGCAAATCGACGCTATGGATCTTTGGTTTTAGATTTTTTGGGGGGAGAGTGAATCTTATCAAAGATCCTCTATAGTAGGATGGGTTAGCTCTTAAAGGAGCAGTACACTATTTTATTTTCCACTGTTTAAAAAGTCAGTTTCCCTCTTTTAGCTGCTAGATAATCAATATTCAATAAATTTAGGTTCAGTCGGTTTAGATTCTAGTTTAATTTATTTGTCTGAACTGAGCCGAGATGACCCAGAACCTTCTGAACCCATAACTGGTGTTACCGCCCCTTTAAATGTTCTGACCACAAGTCTATAATAAATAAAATATAGGAAAATAAAGTGGTGATATGAGGCTTTTAACCTTAAAATAGTCATGGAAAACGCTAATTTACTTATTTTGTTTAAATAATTAGACCTAAAATGCAAATTTATAACTTATAGGAGAAATTAATCCAAGTTCTTTTGGGTTAAAATGAACAGAAACTTAATCTTTATTTGTTAGAATTAGAATTTTATTTAATGTTTGTTTTAAATTATTTTATTTTTTACTTTTTATACCAGAATAAAGACGTGGTCAGCCAACCACTGTGTCTTTTCTCATTCCTGACTGGTTCTAATCAGCATTTTAAATAATATATTAAATAAAAATTATTATTATTTATATTCAACATGAAGTACTGAGGACTCTGTTTATACCACAGGCCAAAAAACCTGTTGAGTTACACAGCCTCATACAATTATTACAATTAATTTAAGAATTTATTATTATTTATTAATTTCACATTTAATTTTTTTGGACAGAAGATCTAAAAATTCTTAATTTTTTGTGTAAATTTATTGTCATAATTAAATAAACTCAACTATTTATCTTTAAACAACTGGATTTAATAACTTTAATTAGCTTTAACGAGCTTTAATAACTGAATAATTTGATTTCATTATGACGTTAAATCACATTTTTTCACTTTATTTTCCGGGTTGTGATTTGATTTTAATATAAAATAATACAAAATCAGCTAATGCACCACATAAATTGCATATTTTAACTGTAAATTCACTGTTTTTCTGACAGTTTGGGGTCATCTTGGTGAAATCAGCTGTATTTTTTGACTGTTGCTGCTGGAAACAAAAACAGCAAATGGAAAGTTTTCTTCATAAACGTCTTAAAAACGCGTTGCACTACTTATGGAAGCCCCTGATCATGCACAGAGCATCTTTTTCTTTTAGTTATGGGATCGTAGCATGCGGATCCTCTTCTCTCCTGCTAAAATCACAGCTTCCCCCTGAAGTCGCTGCTTGTAAAGTATCGTCTCCATGATCCTTGTAAATGATTTGAACTGGAAAAAACTAAAAACAACCTCCTTCCTCTCGGCTCTGTCTTGTATATAAATGGAGATTTGTGTGTCGGGTCAGATCATGTTAACTTTCTTCTTCTTCCTCCGTAAAACATCATGAAAACAGAGGCGTCGCTTTGGTTCGTTAAGGTTCGACTTTCACCTCGTTCTAATCAGAATCAGGACTTTTAAAGTGGATTAAAACCAACCAGATGGTAAATTTAACAGCTGAATATGACAAATGAAGCTGGTTTAGTTTGTATTCAACACATTTTTGAGCAAAACTGAGGTTTAACGTTATTATTGTGACATGATAAGATGTAAAAATATCCTGTAACAGCTGATAATATAATGAATTTAGGTTTATTTCTCAGTTTTCCTGCTATAAATGATAATAAATGTGGAAAATCTCTACAACCACAAAGATTATTGCACTTAAACCTGAATTCTAAAGAAATCTACATGTTTAAGTCCAATAATCTGTGTTATTGTAGAGATATTCCACATTTATTATCATTTAGAGCAGAAAAATCAACTATTAATTAATTAAATTAATAATGAATAAACCTATCTCTGATCTTTATTAATCATTAAACTTTGTGTTACAGATAATTTAACTTATTTCAAGTACATTTTTCCTGATTTGGGTCAGTTTGATCTTGTTTTAAACTGTTTTTATCTGCACTAAAAGACAATTTTAGATTATTTTTTTCAACTTTCGAACTCTATTTGCTCTGTAACAACAACATGAAGAAGAGTCAGAATTAAAAAAAATTCTAAAATTGTCTTAAAAATACTTTATTTAAAAGAAAAAAGTACATTTTCAGTGTAGATTTACTCATTTTTATCTTGTAAAAACATTTTCCTACATAAATACACAATGTCATTGTGCTTTTTTTGGTTTATCTTTTAACCACGGCTCTATTTTTATCAGTTTTCCTGCTGTAAATGACAATAAATATTAAATATCTCTACAAACACACAGATTTATTGGACTTAAACCTGGAATTAAAATGAATCAACATGTGAGGTGACTACAGAAGAGTCAGAATCTATTTATGTTGCTGTTATAGAGGAAATAAAGTTAGAATATTGAAAAAAACTTTATTTAAAACTTAAAACAGTCAAGAACAGTTGCTTTTTTGATGTTTTATAACAGAAAGTGGCCAAAATGATTCTGTTTTAAATAAATGACTCAGTACATGAATGAATATACCAGTAAATGTTCACATTTAATTCATTAATTATATATATTTTTATTTTTCCTTTGCACATATATGCACCATTTATTAGATTATTTATTTATTTATTAAATATATTTTTTATTTATGTATTTATCCCTGCATTTCCACCTCAATACATAGAATTTAACAAGTGAAAAAATCTTGTTTTTGGAACAATTCGTCTGATATTTAGTAGATTTACTCAGATTTATTGTTTATTTAAATGAACTGATTCGGGTTAATTTGATTAAAGATTAAATAAAAAAATATCTTCCAGTGGAATAAAATAATTCTACTCAATTCTGGACTAATTATACTAAAAACAAGATATTTCCATTCATTAACTTGAGATTTATGAAGAAAAATCAATAGAAATATTTGCAAAGCCAATAACAGTAGGTTATTATATTATTGGCCTATTAGATTTTAAAGGTCAAAGGGCAAATTTATTATATTATCAGCTGCTAAATCCCTTTAAACTACATTAAAACTGATAAAATGTGATTAATTGGTGAGTTTCTCAATCTAAAGGCTGATATTATGCATTGATAGTGATTATTGACAGTCTATAACTGATATTATACATGAATATTGATTATTGACAGTCTATAGCTGATATTATGCATTAATATTGATTATTGAGTCTATATCTCTCAATTTACTGCATTTAAACTTGTCATTTTCTAATTTTCCAACCTTCCTATGAGGTTGAGTTCCTGCCTTAAACTGAACCGACGCCTCTGGTTGAATCAGAGTAAATCGTGCTGCTGATTCTCAGATCCTCAGATTATTGATCCAGGATCAGATTTTACAGGATTCCTGATCCTGGATCAGTGACGTGGGACAGAATCAGCGTCACGCTGACGTCTCTGAGTGTTTCTGGACTTTCTTTCCCATGTTCTGTGGACACGTAACAAAAGTTGTCAAGAAGAAAAAAAAAAAAAAACAAGGCGAATAAATAAATGAGTGTTGAAACTTATGCAACATTTTAGTGTCGTGTGTTTGATTCTTTGGGTTTTTGTTCACATTTAAGTTTAATATCACAGTGAAGTAGAAATTTGATGTTTCTGTTCTTCACTGGAGTCATTTTACTTCTATTTCTTACATTTTCACACAGTTATCTATATTTTCTACTCTTTACTCACTACTGCTCTTTCTTTCCAGCTTGTTGTCATGACAACCGTGGAGCCAGAAAGCGCATTATTTGTCCTAAATTATATTTGCTGTAAAAATACCTTTAAAATGCACAAATTACGCATAAATTTCCCTGATGTGGGATCAATAAAGCTTCTAATTTAATCTAGAAGAACAAATCAACACATAAAACACATGTTTTCTCTTGTTATATGTTGTTTTAGCTTAAAAATCACTTGTTCTCACTCTTAAATGTTATATTTAATAGATTTTAGCTTCAGTCATTCACTATTACCTGATTTAAAGGGACATTACAACATATAAACTGATAAATATCTGAAAAAAACTCAAATATTTTGACTCATTTGTTTCATTGATTTTAATTTTATTCTTTAAATAGTTTTGAAACCAGAACTTTTACACTTTTAATTTGGTAAAAACTACTACTAGAGACTAATATCTATACTTCTACCTGAGTAATCAATATAAAGACTTTTGACATCTTTGTCATTATGAGTTAGTTGCACATCTTATTTTTTAGATTTATAATGATATCGTCCCAAACTACAGATTTACTCCCTTGAAATATACAAGAAAATGCTATAAAACATAAATATTTAACATAATCTACATATAAATTATAGAGAAAAGACAGTTTCCTCAGGATAATAACTAGTGTTTTGAAATAGTGAGGTCAAAGGTCAAATCCATAATTAATTTAATATATCTTCATGTTATAATTTTAATGCAATTTACATAATTTGTGCTGTTTTACTGCTGCTTTCCTTCTTATTATATCATGATTCCAATAAGTAAATCTATTGATCTGCACATTCTGCAGCATAAATGTCTAAATCTATCAGTAAAATAGATAAATTATCACGTTATGTGCAAATAAATCAGGATTAGCTTCAGTCCAAAGTCTGATAAAACACAATAAATCACAATAAATCACAATAAAACACAATAAAACATGATAAAACTTGATAAAACTAGGTAAAACTTGGTTCTATCGGAGGCTGTTGTGTAACGGTTTGTTCTCCTGCTTCAGTTGAAGCTGCTTCTATTATTGATTCTATCCTGAGTCAGTTCCACTAATCCTCTGTAACACAGGCAGGAGAACTGGGCTCAGACAAAGGCTGAGAGTCAGGAGACAGACGCCATTCATCACTCTGACAATAAACTTATCTGTTCAATAGTTAAACTCGTCTGTTCATCTCTGGGTCGAGCATCTTACATCATGAACTTCATATACAAAAAAACCCTCGTTGTTTAACCTTCATGTTCTATTTAACCTGTAAAAACCTGAACAGACCAAACAAAAAGATTTATGAAACTAACCCAGGATCAGAGTGACGTGCACAGATGATTTAAAGGGTGAAAAGAAAGAAAAAGGCACATATAGGGTGTCTTTGCTACTGAAGAGGGCGCTTTAGCACAGGGTTTGGCTCCTAAAGAGCATGTTAGCATGTTTTAGCTTCTACGGAGCAAATTAATGCATGTTTTGGCTGCTAGAGGTCATTTTAACATGCCTTTTAGCTCCTAAAGGGCATGTTTACATGCCTATTACTTCCTAAGAGGGCACCTTTCAGCTCCCAGGGGGCACTTTAGCATGTTTTAGCTTCTAGGGGGCACTTTAGCACACATTTCGCCTCCTAGGGGGCACTTTAATACAAATTTTGGCTCCTAGAGGGCACTTTTACATTCCTATTAGCTGCTAATAGGGCACTTTAACATGCTTTTTAACTCCTAGAGGGCACTGTACACACACACACACACACACACACACACACACACACACACACACACACACACACACAGTATCTCCTCCATACATCCATGTGTTGTATACTTCAGGTTCAGGTCATTCTATCCACCTGGTTAATTATGCACAGGAAGAGGCTCCAGCTGAGGTTGAGCTCCAGGATGAAGATGATGATGATGATGATGATGATGAAGGTGATGATGATGACGATGATGATGATGACGATGAAGATGATGAAAATGATGGTGATGATGAAAGTGATGATGATGATGATGATGAAGATGATGGTGATGATGAAAGTGATGACGATGAAGATGAAGATGAAGGTGATGATGATGATGAAGATGATGAAGAGGATGATGACAATGATGAAGGTGATGATGAAGATGATGATGATGATGAAGAGGATGTTTTTTTTCATCATTCATCATCAGTTAGTGGCTAAACTGTAAGCATCACATGTTTATATATATTTATATATTAAATCCTATTATTATTATTAATATTAATATTAAATATTATTATGTTAAATTAGTGAATGTTTCTGTAAATTATTATAATTATGGGAAATAGTGTTGGTATCTAATTATTATAATAATCTCCAATGACTCTTTTTTGCTTGTTCTAGTTATTATGAGCTGTAGTAATAGATAATATAATATATTATATATTATTATAATATGTTATTATTATATGTTATTATGTTAAGTCAGAACATTGTCCTGTTCAAAGCTGTTTAGTTGAGTTTAGTCTATTATACTAAACTAATATATATTAGTTATATTAATATAGTATATATTAGTATATTATACTAAACTAATATATATTAGTTATATTAATATAGTATATATCAGTATATTATACTAAACTAATATATATTAGTTATATTAATATAGTATATATTAGTATATTATACTAAACTAATATAGTATATATTATAATAATATAATATATAATAATATAATAATATTAGTTAGTTAATTATATATTATATACTATATAGTATATATAGTATAATACTATAAGTATAATAGTATAATAATATAATATAATATAACAGCATAATATAATACTAATATATACTAAATATATACTAAACTAATATATATTAGTTAGTTAATTATATAGTTAATTATGTATTATATACTATATAATATAAATTAGTTAATTTTAATTATTATACTTAACTAGCATACTTAGTTAATTATATAGTATATACTAGTATATTACAGGATTGTTTGAATGTATATAATTCATTATCAGTAAATAGTGGAATAAACAACGATTACACATATTTTTAGAAATCCTATTAATTTGCGCCTGTTAATTAGTGATAAATAATATAATTAACACTATTAATTATGTAAAATACACTGTAATCAATCCATAATTACAGGTTAAATTAATATATTATTGAATATATTGTTATACTGCATGTTTCAATACATGTTTCATGTGTTTTAATTCATTTTCATCCTGTTGTTATTGTGTCTTGATGGTAAATTGTGAATGTTTTTAGATTTTATTAAACAAAATAAATGAGATTTATCTATTTTTCTGCATATTTACAGCCATTCAGAAGACACATGACGCATTAAACTGGTAAAACGTGTAATATTATTGTTAATGATCATTCATGTCACCTGAAGCTCTCTCTGTGTGTGGGATTCTCTACATTCAGGCTCCGGGCTCCAGTTTCACCATCTTGTTTCTTTAGGCTAAGTGTGTGTGTGTGTGTGTGTGTGTGTGTGTGTGTGTGTGTGTGTGTGTGTGTGTGTGTGTGTGTGTGTGTGTGTGTGTGTGTGTGTGTGTGTGTGTGTGTGAGGGGGGTCCCGTCCTCTTAGAAGATTACTGTCAGCCTGTGTATAAAGAGGCTGAAGCTCCTGCTGATGATCACTTTACCTGCTGCCAAGTCCACGTTTTTTAATTCTCATCCTCCTCAGGAAGAAGAATCTGCTGCTGAGACGTCACTGAAGAATCAACATGGAGAACAACAAGGTGACCACGTCAGAAATATTACTTATTACATCAAGTTTCACCTTTGACCTGCTCTGTTTCCTAACTTTTATGCTGTTAAAACAACAATTTAACACATAAAATACACTTTTCTTTTGCTAAAAAACTCTGTTTTAGTCATAAAATCACTTGTTCTCATTCTTGAGTGTCATATTTAATAGATTCAAATGCTTTTAAAGGGATATTACAACACAAAAACTGCAGCTAATCACTATTTAGATATTAAATTTAGATTTGAGCTGTTTGTGTGATTATTTAATTGGCTCCTTTTTAAACATCTTACAGTAGTGGTTCTCAAAGTGAGGTCCGGGGACCCCCCGGGGTCCTTGAAGAGGTGCCAGGGGGTCTTAAGAAATAAAGGAGGATGTAGGAGAATTTATATAGAGGAGTGCCAAATCTATTTTTTAATATAAATAAATATATGTATTTATTTATTTTATTTTGTATTATTAATGTTGTGATATTTTATTTATTTATTCCCTTTGTAAAAATGTATAAAATATCACATCATGAAATGGAAAATTCAAATTAAATATGGACATTTACTTGTGCATTTATTTGTGCTGAGTCATTATTTATTTATTTATTTATACAAAGGGAAATATATGAATTATTTCCCTTTGTAAAAATTAATTTAAAAAAAATCAAATAATAAAATGGAAAATTTAAATTAAGTATTGACATTTACTTGTATATTTATTTATGTGCTGAGTCATTATTTTTGTATTTATTTATTCTTGATTATGTCAGTTTCAGTCCATTTTTACCTTGTTTCTGACACTTTTTTTTATTATAAAACATCTTAAAGCACAAACTTATGCGATATGTGATATATGATATGCAATGTGCCATTTTAGGAACCAAAACATGCACTAAAGTGCCCTCTAGGAAAAAAAATGTGTGTTAAAATGCCCTCTAGGAGCTAAAAAGCATGTTGAAATGCCCTTTTGTGAGGCAAAGGGAATGCTACAGTGTCCTCAAGGAGTTAAAACATGTGCTAAAGTGCCCTCTAGGAGCTAAAAGTGTTTAAAGTGCCCCCTAGAAGCTAAAAGTGTGTAAAGTGCCCCCTAGAAGCTTAATCGCATGCTAAAGTGCCCTCTAGGAGTCAAAATGTGTGCTAAAATGCCATCTAAGAGCCGAAAAGCATGTAAAACTGCCCTCTAGGAACCAAAATGTGTGTAAAGTCCCCCCTACGAGCTTAATCCATGCTAAAGTGCCCTCTCTGAGCACACATCTTGTGCTAAAATGCCATCTAAGAGCTGAAAAGCATGTTGAAGTGACTTTTAGGGGCCAAAACATGTACTAACGTGCCCTCTAGGAGCTAAAAAAGCATGTTGAAATGCCCTTTTAGGAGACAAAAGGCATGCTACAGTGCCCTCTAGTACTTAAAAAACATGTTAAAGTGCCCTCTAGGAGACAAAATGTGTGCTAAATTGCTCCCTAGAAGCTAAAACATGCTAACATGCCCTCGACGAGCTAAAAGGTTTGTTAAAGTGCCCTTTAGGAGACAAAACTTGTGCTGAAGTGCCCTCTTCAGTGGCAAAGACACACTGTATGTGCCTTTTTTTAATGATATAAGATGCTTGACCCAGAGATGAATAGATTTATTTTGATACCAGGTTTAACTACATAACTCTGTGGTTGTAGAGATGCTTTATATCTATCATCATTTACAGCAGTAAACCTGATAACCTGTGTTTTTATTAATTAATATTATCTCCTCCTGCTGTGTGTGTTTTCCCAGCAGCCAGTGAAGGAGGTGCTGCCCCTCCCTCGACACCCGGCTCCACTTCCTGTTCCTGCTTCAACTTCCTCTGTGACGTTGAAAAAGCCGACAGCAGGTCACATGCAGAACGTCCAGGTGGCGTCTTCAGGTGAGTCTTCATCTTCCTGCAGCCTGAGGTTGAATCTCCACGTTTTCCTGCTGGTTTTGACCTTTTATTTCCTGACTTTGTGCGTCCAGTGGTGACGTCGCTGCAGCACCTGAAGCCTCCTCAGCAGGACCTGACCCTGATGGCCCACATCAAGTCCATCAGGTCTGCTGCTCTACAGTAATGTATCATGTGCAATGATCTACATGTGTAATAATCTACATGTGCAATGATCTACATGTGCAATGATCTACATGTGCAATAAGCTACATGTGCAATAATCTACATGTGCAATGATCTACATGTGCAATGATCTACATGTGCAATAATCTACATGTGCAATAAGCTACATGTGCAATGATCTACATGTGCAATGATCTACATGTGCAATGAACTACATGTGCAATAATCTACATGTGCAATGATATATGTACATGTGCAATCACCGACATGTGCAATAATCTACATAGTGCAATGATCTACATAGTGCAATACTACATGTGCGATGAACTACATGTGCAATAATCTACATGTGCAATGATCTACATGTGCAATGATCTACATGTGCAATGATCTACATGAGCAATGATCTACATGTGCAATGATCTACATTTGCAATAATCTACATGTGCAATGATATACATGTGCAATCACCGACATGTGCAATAATCTACATAGTGCAATATCTACATGTGCAATGATCTACATGTGCAATGATCTACATGTGCAATGATCTACATAGTGCTATTATCTACATGTGCAATGATCTACATGTGCAATGATCTACATTTGCAATAATCTACATGTGCAATGATCTACATGTGCAATGATCTACATGTGCAATGATCTACATAGTGCAATGATCTACATGTGCAATGATCTACATAGTGCAATGATCTACATGTGCAATAATCTACATAGTGCAATATCTACATGTGCAATAATCTACATAGTGCAATATCTACATGTGCAATAATCTACATAGTGCAATATCTACATGTGCAATAATCTACATAGTGCAATATCTACATGTGCAATGATCTACATGTGCAATGATCTACATGTGCAGTGATCTACATGTGCAATGATCTACATGTGCAATAATCTACATGTGCAATAATCTATATAGCGCAATGATCTACATAGTGCAATACTATTTGTGCAATGATCTACATGTGCAATGATCTACATGTGCAATGATCTACATGTGCAATAATCTACATGTGCAATAATCTACATGTGCAATAATCTACATGTGCAATGATCTACATGTGCAATGGTCTACATGTGCAATAATCTACATGTGCAAAAATCTACATGTGCAATGATCTACATGTGTAAGAATCTACATGTGCAAAAATCTACATGTGCAAAGATCTACATGTGCAATAATCTACATGTGCAATCATCTACATGTGCAATGATCTACATGTGCAATCATCTACATGTGCACTACTATACACTACATCTATCTATCTATCTATCTATCTATCTATCTATCTATCTATCTATCTATATTATATTCTTGCTAATGCAGTTTCCCCACTATGGGACAAATAAAGGATTATCTTATCTCATCTTATCTTATCGTATCTCATCTTATGTTATTTAGTCTTATCTTATTTTATTTTATCTTATTTAGTCTTATCTTATCTTATCTTAGGTCTCTGAGACAGGCTGGATTTACTGCTGTTTTTACTGGACAGACGGTGAGATTTAACACACTAAATAACCTCCAAAAACACATAACTTTGACACAATAAGAAAAATGATCTATACTTTACTGGACTGAAATTTTTACTTCTACTTCTTACATTTGCACACAATTATTTGTACTTTATACGCCTCACATTTTAAAAAATACCATCCTTACATGTTGTTTTCATGACCAAAAAGTGATTTTCTGCCATAAAATGCATTATTTGACCTGGTCTGTGGCCTAAATTATAACCAATCCAGACCTTTTTGGTGTTAAAATACCTTTAAAAGGACAATTTAACACATATAAGATATTTTTTCTTGACAAAAAGTGATGACAGCTCATATATTGGGAATTAGAGGCTGTTCTTTTACCTAGAAATCACTTTTTGAATGTTATACTTAACAGATTTTAGCTTCAATCACTCACACTTACCCATGAATGTGCTTTTAAAGGGATAATTCACTCATAAACTGTAATGTTTCTGCCAAAAATGATCACAGCTCATATATTTTTGACTGAATCTATTGTTGTTTCTCACTATAAAAACTATAAATATTGTAAGAATGCAGTATATAAAACAGTAGTGAGTTAATTGGTCAGCAAACATTACACTTATTAGTGTTTTTAATGATAAAATCACCATGTTATTCATAGAAGTGTCTCCAGGGTCAGATCTCATCGCTCCGACTGTTTTTGGTACAGAAACCTGACAGTGAGGAGACTTTAGAACAGGAACCGATCATAGATCTGATCCTCGCCGACATCGACTCTCTGGTTCCGACCCACGATGAAGCGGGTCGACCCATCGCTGAGTGGAAGCGACAGGTGATGGTGAGACAGCTGCAGATCAGGCTGCAGGACGAGGAGGAACACAGGAGACAGGTGAGAGAGATACAGGTGTTCAACACAGCCTGAAAGATGGGATATTACTGAACACGAATTATAGAATATACACTACAGATCAAACGTTCTAGAACACACATTTTTATTGAAATTTAAGCAGTTTAATTCCAATGAATACCTTCTAGATTTATTAGAGCCCTATATATATATTTACTGTATATATAACAGCAGAGAGTGTATTAATACTGTCTGGTTTTAGGACGTTCAGAACTGAATTGTTCTACTCTTTGCAGATGATGTGATTCTATTTGTTCAATGAGCCACATTCAGTGTCATTTAATCTCAAGTGGGCTGGACCAGTAAACATGTCTGTAAAAATAATAAAACCTACAAATTTATCCTCATTTTTATGTAAAGAAAAGGATTAATTAACCTTAAATTCACAAAAACAGGAGAAATGTCTTCAAAAAAAGTGTGATTGCAAGAATTTCACAATGGTTTCCTCTGAACAAACAGCTGTATTTAGTCTTTAAAACACATCAGCAGTCACATTCATACACTACACAAAAGTTCTAGAACACACATTTTTATATTATTATTGAAATTTAATCAGTTTAATTCCAATGAATATAGATTTATTAGAGCCCTATATATATATTTACTGTATATATGACAGCAGAGAGTGTATTAATACTGTCCCATGTTTCAGAGGAACATACACAGCCTGTTTTCAGAAACTGTGCCTTAAAACAAGCAGTCACGACTTATGTGAAGTTGTGATGTCACTACTATACAGTCACCACCAACAGCCATTTAAAGAGGAGGAGGAAGAAGCTGGAGAAAAGAAGTGGAAAACTATACTGAGATGATCTTTGCTGCTTCAAATTCACAATAAAAACAGTAAAGTGTAGAATATGAGACATTTAAATGGTACAAAAATAAAAAGATATCAATTTTCATGAATCCAGTACTAGTTAACAACTTAGACATCCATCTTTTCGGCAGTAATGGACTTAAATAAAGTGTAAAGTTGCTCCAACCAAGTTTCTCTGGTTAATTAACCCCCGTCTGTATATCAGCATGGATGAAGCCTGATGTCTGGGTCTTTTCTAGGACTAGAGCTCTAGAGCTAAGCAGAACCCCATGATCTAGACCTAGTTAGTCAGGAGTTCATCCTACAGCAACATGATCCACATCAGACCATCATCATCTGTCACATGACACATTAAACTAGGACCATTTAGAGAAGAACTGATAAATCAAGGTGTTCTATAACTTTTGGTGGTGTATGGTAGGTAATAGTTGATTAATGTATGTATGTATTAATGTAGTTAGTGACTAATCGATTAATTGTTGCAATTCTTGATTATTTGTGTTACTGGTTAAAGCTTCTATCCATTTTCTTTACTTGAGATCAGACTGTGTTGGATGTGGCCAACACATCACATCTTCACTATAATCTGGTCCTGCTGCTGTTTCTAACAGGATCTAACCGATGGTTTCCCTCCTGTGGACGACTGGACCTTCTCCCGAACCCACAACGCCGTCCTGGGGCCGTTTGGTGAGCTCCTGACCGCTGACGACCTGCTGTACCTGCAGCAGCAGATGGAGAACGTTTCCCTTCAGAACCGCTGCCGGGCCTACGAGCTGGAGCTGTCCCGGCTCACCGAGGAGCTCCGGTCCATCCTGCCGGACCCCGTCGTCAGCATCTCGCTCAACCGGGACGTTCTGACGGACGCCGAGGGCCGCCTGGCGCTGCCCGGCTGGTGCAGCCGCGTCTCCGAAGTGGTCCGGAGTCTGTCGCTGCTGGTGGCGAACCTGAACCAGAATGCTAGGGAGGGGGCTGGCGTGGCGGACGGGATGAGGGGTCTGGTCCAGACGTCCGGCGGACCTCGGATACCCCACGTGGGGATGGCGTCGGCGTTCGGCCAACGCCTGGAGAGCAACGGCTGCAGCAGGACACGGCGGGAGAAGGTGGAGCGTGAGATCCAGCAGTCCGGCGTGTCTGTCCGGAACCTCAGGTCCAACTTCGAGGGTCAGATCGGGAGCATTTACCCCTTCGCCGGGGTCAAAGCGGGTCAGGGCTTCAAGAACCAGCTGGGTCGCGGTAACCCGCCTCGGAATCCCGTCCCTGTGATGGAGACCACCACCCTGAGGAAGGAGCGGATTGTGGTTCTGTTCCTGAGCCACTGGAAGAAGTCGGCATACGCGATTTCGGTGAGAGCAGCGAATCAGAGGCGAGAACCGTTGGCGTCGGAGGCGTCGGAACCTCCTCCTCCACGGAGAATCACCTCCATGTTTGAGTTCTGTCGGCAGCGCGGCGCCGTGGACAAGATGCTGAACTCCTGGAGGAACAAACTCGGATCCGGAGAATCCCGGACGCCTCGGTGCGTCGCCTACTCGCCGGAGCACTTCCTGCCGGACATGGACGGCGTCGCCGTGACCCACAACAGCCTGACCCTTGACCTCTTCATGCTGGGCTACTTCCACATCCTGGAGCAGGAGCTGTCGCCGGAGGAGAGGAAGATGAGGCACCTGCTCTGCTTCGAGGTCTTCGACCACGTGGGCGCCTTCCCCTGGGAGAAGGTGCGGGACTTCCACCGCGCCGTCCTCCAGGAGATCCAGGCCGGCCGCCGCCAGTGGAGCGACGGCTTCGAGGACATTAAGGTGCGATTCTTCGGGGAGTCGAGACGCCGTCGCTGTCCGCCGCCGCCGTCGTTATCACCGTCGCCAGACTCCAGACTCGTACCGAAGGTCGTGGTTCAGACTGCGTCTCTGGACGAGTCCGGCGGCGGCGACACGGACGTCTCCTGTTTGAACAACGAAGACATTTGTAAATATATCGACCGCAGCTTCGCTTTCTGGAAGGAGAAGGAAGCCGAGCTCTTTGATTTTGAAAATTAACGTTTTTTGGGAGGTTTTATGATGACATTTAGTTTGACTAATTAACTGGAGCTGACATTTTTATTTGATGTTATATTCAGAAGTTCAACAAGCTCCACTTATGCTTCCAATCTTATAATAAATGTTCCGTTAGAGCCCTGAAGTGCTTATTTCTTTATATATTTATATTAATAAAAACTACAAGCAATAGGGATAACCACAACCTGGAGAGGATTATGAAACAGCATTCATTTAAAAAGGTGGGGGGGCATTTACAAATGGAGTCTGGAGGAAGAGTGGTAAGAAGGAAGAAAGGAAGGAAGGAAGGAAGGAAGGAAGGAAGGAAGGAAGGAAGGAAGGAAGAATGAAAGGATAGAAGGATAGAAGGAAGGAAGGATGAATTGAAGGAAGGAAGGAAGGAAGGAAAGAAGGAAGGAAGGAAGGATGAAAGGATAGAAGGAAGGAAGGATGAATTGAAGGAAGGAAGGAAAGAAGGAAGCAATGAGGAAGGAAGGAAGGAAGGAAGGAGGGAAGGAAGGAAGAATGAAAGGATAGAAGGAAGGAAGGATGAATTGAAGGAAGGAAGGAAGGAAGGAAGGAAGGAAGGAAGGAAGGAAGGAAGGAAGAAAGGATAGAAGGATAGAAGGATAGAAGGAAGGAAGGATGAATTGAAGGAAGGAAGGAAAGAAGGAAGGAAGGAAGGAAGGATGAAAGGATAGAAGGAAGGAAGGATGAATTGAAGGAAGGAAGGAAAGAAGGAAGCAATGAGGAAGGAAGGAAGGAAGGAAGGAAGGAAGGAAGGAAGGAAGGAAGGAAGCAATGAAGGAAGGAGGGAAGGAAGGAAGAATGAAAGGATAGAAGGAAGGAAGGATGGAAGGAAGAAAGGAAGGAAGGAAGCAATGAAGGAAGGAGGGAAGGAAGGAAGAATGAAAGGATAGAAGGAAGGGAGGGTGAATTGAAGGAAGGAAGGAAGGAAGGAAGGAAGGAAGGAAAGAAGGAAGCAATGAAGGAAGGAAGGAAGGAAGGAAGGAAGGAAGGAAGGAAGGAAGGAAGGAAGGAAGGAAGGAAGGATGAATTGAAGTAAGTAGGTAAGGAAGGGTGGAAGGAAAGAATGAAAGAGGAAAGGAATGAAGGACAGAGTATTTTATTATATATATATACATGTATATATATATATATATATATATATATATATATATATATATATATATATATATATATATATATATATATATATATATATATATATATATATATATATATATATATATATACTTACAGTAAATATTCTCACCTATAAAGTAATAAATAGTAAAAACATCCGTAGTAAAGTGCAAAAACAAATCAAACTAATCGTAAATGCACTAAGTTGCTTAAATTAAACCTTATTTACCTCAGTGTGACATTCACACGCGTTTTAATAAACCAAATAAACAACAACACCACAGCTGATGTGATGTCCAGCAGCAGAAAGGTGAAGGATTGAAATAGGTGAGGTCGCGCAGGCGCAGACGCGTCCGCGGATTGACAGGAGGACGCGGAGCCGCATCCACTTCAGTCCGAAACGGAGCCGGAGGATCCTGCATCAGCATCAGCGGAGCGGAGGCGCCACAGAACCGGATCATCTCCGACCAGAAGCAGGCTGAGCAGCCCCATCTGCAGACATGTCCGCCGGAGGAGACCTGGGGAACCCCCTGAGGAAGTTTAAACTGGTGTTTCTGGGCGAACAGAGCGGTGAGTCACAGCTTTTTCTATTGGTTTGGATGGGAGGGGAGGGGGGGGGGGCATGCGTAATGCCCTGAAGGCCATGCATTATAATGGAGTAGCACCTTATCATATGTGTGGATTCATAAAGTTAAAATATCCAGTGGATGTGTCGCTAATGCATCAGGAAATAATCTGATTAACCGATGGAGGAAATAAAAAAAAAACAACACGAGGAGGAGAGAGGAAAAAAAGACGCATATGCGTATAAATGTCACCATTTTACGCACGAGCTTGCGCATTTGCGCATTATATTTTTTTGTTGTTAAATAATCGCACATTGCGATAACTGGCGTGTGAACGTGGATGTTTTGATGTGCTGCAGTGACCGAGAAAACGCGTCTCACAACATCCACATCCTCCGATTTCTGACATGAACAAACCCCGATTCCATGACGTAATTGTGTTTTTCTTGCTTCCCACCGCTTATATCTCTCTCAGAGCTTTTATTTTCTTATTTCTAATGATATATTTATTTATTTCCCCCCACACTGGGAGCAGATAATAAACAGTCCCCCCCATGTGTCAGTTCGGGACACACCCTAGGCTGCCGATGTCTGTAGCGCTTTTTTTTTTCCTCCTCTTTTTCTCTTTTTTTCCCGGTTCGGTTCCCGTAAATAATGGAATAAAAGCGTCCTGACAACGTTATACTATATATTCAATAATCCATCTATTCTCGCTGGTAATGACTGTGTTTGTGGTTTGATGTGATGGCACAAATTCAGGAGGCGCTGATCGATAATGGTTCAGCGCTGTAAAAAAAGCTGCTGGAAGACGTGTTCAGACGTCAGACAAGCGGAGTGGCAGCAAAAACCACATTTATGTGGATTAATATGGGATTTATATGGAATTATAGGTATTTATGATGTTTACAGCACAATAAATGCAGTTAAAAAACAGGCTGGAATGTGACAAACTGCTGCTCGTGTGTTATATTGTGATGCTTGTGTGTGTGTGTGTGTGTGTGTGTGTGTGTGTGTGTGTGTGTGTGTGTGTGTGTGTGTGTGTGTGGCCTGTACTGCAATGTTGCTGTCCACGGTGCTGAATCGAGGCCTGTGGCCACTGCCCATCGCTGTTGTCTGCAGGCCTCGCCTGGACCAGGTCCGAGACCAGGTCCTGGACCCTGCCCAGGTCCAGGTCCAGGTCCAGGTCCAGGTCCTCCTCAGTCCTGCTGTAATCTGATATCTGTTTAAAACGCTGGTAAAGACGTCGCCGTGTCGGGGTTTAAATCCATAAAAGAGCCTCACCTTGATGCTCTGAGGAGTCACCACCAGCTGCTGCTGCTGTTTTATTTCCTGTCGTCTCGGGTCGGTTCTGGAGCTGGTTTCTGTTTCCGTGGCGACAGAATCTTTATAAATCAGTATTGATTAGCTAATTGATAACCTGTTTGTTTCGTATCACGTCCCATCGGCTGGATATTTTCCACAGAACAAGATGTTTTCCCTTCTCTCATATCTTCTCTCAGTCCTGTTTGATAACATGTTGTTTATTGTTGTTTTCTGACTCATATTTATTTATCCTGGTGTTTATTTGTGTGTTTGGAGCCGATCTGGAGTAAAAACAACCGTGTGTTGTCTCTGTTTCAGTGGGGAAAACATCTCTCATCACTAGATTCATGTACGACAGCTTTGACAACACGTATCAGGTGAGAATCACACAGGAAATAGTTTAAAACAGGATTTAATACAAACATGTGGAATACATGAGACGATGGAGGCTGTTTATTCTACTGGGGTTATTATAGAGGAATGAAGGAGGGAGGAGGGAAGGAAGGAAGGAGGGAAGGGAGGAAGGAAGGAAGGATAGAAGGAAGGAAGGAAGGAAGGAAGGAAGGGAGGGAGGAAGGAAGGAAGGAAGGAAGGAAGGAAGGAAGGAAGGAAGGAAGGAAGGAAGGAAGGAAGGAAGGAAGGAAGGATGGAAGGAAGGAAGGGAGGAAGGACGGAAGGAAGGATAGAAGGAAGGAGGGAAGGAAATTAAGCAAGAAGGAGGGAATGAAGGAAGGAAGGAAGGAAGGAAGGATGGAAGGAAGGATAGAAGTAAAGGAGGGAGGAAGGGTAAAGAAAGAAGGATGGAATGAAGGAGTGAGGAAGGATAAAAGTGAAGAAAGGAGGGAAGGATTGATGGAAGCAAAGAAGGAAGGATCCAAGTAAAGAAGAAGGGAGGAAGGAAGGAAGGAAGGAAGGAAGGAAGGAGAAAGATAGAAAGAAAAAAGAAATGAAGGGAAAGAATGAAGGATGGAAGGAAAGAAGAAATTAAGGGAAAGAATGAAGGATATAATGAAAGAGGGAGGAAGGATAAAAGTAAAGAAAGGAAGGAAGGATTGATGGAGGCAAGGAAGGAAGGAAGGAAGGAAGGAAGGGTGGAAGGATAGAAGTAAACAAGGAAGGAAGGGGATGAAGGAGGGGAAGGATGGATCTAAAGATGGAAGGAAGGGGGTGAAATTAAGGATATAATGAGGAAGAAAAGATAGAAGTAAAGAAAGGAGGAGGGAAAGAAGGAAGGATAGAATGAGGGAGTGAAAGGATGGAAGGAAATAAGGAAGGAAGGATGCAAGGAAAGAAGGGCAGAAAGAGGGAGGAAATAAGAAAGGAAGGAAGGATAGAAGTAAAGAAGGGAGGAAGAGGAAAGAATGGAGGATGGGATGATTGAAAGAAGAATAGAAGGAAGGAAGGAATGAATGAAGGAAGGAAGGAAGGAAGGAAGGAAGGAAGGAAGGAAGGAAGGAAGGAAGGAAGGAAGGAAGGAAGGAAGGAAGGAAGGAAGGGGGAGAATTAAGGCTATAATGAGGGAGGAAGAAAGGAGAGGGAAGGATAGAAGGAAGGAGAGATACAACTAAAAAAGGGAGGAAGGATGTAATGAAGGAGAAAGGATGTAAGGAAGGAAGGATGTAAGGAGGGATGAAAGGATGGAAGGAAAGAATGAGAAAGGAAAGTAGGAAAGATGAAAGGAGGAAGTTATTGAAAAAATAAAAAAAACGACTCCTGATCTCTGTTTTATGACTATTTGTCTTTGATTGAAGCTTCAGTGAAATCAGTGTTTTTGGGACCAAAAATCTGCTTTATTTACAAATAACAATAGAATAAATGTGTATAAATCATATATAACATGACGATAGTGATATTAGGATGTTATAAAGAGAATCTAGGTGATTCTCTTGCTTTTTACAGAAGTTTTAAATGAATTTATATGATTGAACACAAATAAAATAACATTTTCTGGTTGATTTCATTTCTCTACTTATTTATTTATGTTTTTTTTACTTCTCATTATTTATCACCAGTGAGAATCTGCAGATTTTTATCTGATTATTTCCTGTTTTTTCTTCTTTCTGTGCCACAGGCGACCATTGGAATCGACTTCCTATCAAAGACCATGTACCTGGAAGACCGAACAGTAGGAAACACTAAAAAAACCTAGAATCTAACGCTGGTTTAGACTAATCCTCGTTAGATTAGTTTAATTAACAGGATTAATCTGAGCTTATTAAGAAGTTAAAGCTGCTGCTGAATCATCTGCTTTAGTCAGAATATTCTGACACTGATTCAGCTTTGTAGGATTGTGATTGTGTGTGTTTTATCTGTGTTTTTGTTGTATTTTACTCTAAATATCTATTATAAATATGTGTTATACTTATATTATTGTATATATTATATTACCCCCCAATACATAGCTTCTCAGGCTTATTTATAAGATATTTAATGGATATAATTATACTGAAAATCGGTTATTTCCATTTTCTATGGACTCATTTGAGTAATACTACTGTAAAACTATCAACAGGTAAAATATAATAGTTTATTAATCAATAAATAACCAAATAAAGTAATGATCATCCTATTAGCCTTAGATAATTAACTCTAATTTGAGATGAAAAAATGTTTTAATTTTATTATGTCAACTAGTTGCACAAAATTTAAATAAAATTTTTTAATTTTAAAATGTAATTACTTTTATTTATTAAAACTGATTGTACGTATATTTTTTTAAATAATTAATTTAATTAATAATTAATTTTAATAATTATTTTGAGTAGATTTCTACTTAAATATATTAGGATTGAATTATTTCTACTTCTTATTTTTAGTATTAAAATTAATTATGTAAAATATATTTAAATAGATTTAGTTATAACAAGAATAAATCAAGAAACAAATTAAATAGATGAAATTAAATGCACTAAAAAGTTTTGTTGAAATAACTTAATTTTATTATGTCAAGTAGTTGCACAAAATTTTATTAAATTTTTTAATTTTAAAATTTAATTACTTTTATTTATTAAAACTGATTGTACTTATAGTTTTTTTTTTAAATAATTAATTTAATTAATAATTAATTTTAATATTTATTTTGAGTAGATTTCTACTTAAATATATTAGGATGGAATTATTTCTACTTCTTATTTTTAGTATTAAAATTAATTATGTAAAATATATTTAAATAGATTTAGTTATAACAAGAATAAATCAAGAAACAAATTAAATAGATGAAATTAAATGCACTAAAAAAGTTTTGTTGCAATAACTTAATTTTATTATGTCAAAATCATTGCATGAAATTAATTTGTATAATTCTAGACATATATTTTTAAGATGATTGGATTTATATAATTAAAACTGAATTTTTAACATAATTTTTCAGTAATTTCAGAATAATTATTTTGAGATTTCTACTTAAATATATTAGGATTAAATTACTTATAATAATTACATATAATTATGTAGATTCAGTGAATGTAATAGTTTAACTCCTACATATTTAAGTTAAATCCAATCTAATTAAAACTTTAAGCTGTTTTTTCTGTCCAAACCAAATATTTTACTTGTCTACTTACTTTTCTCTAATTACTTTTAATTGAGTTAAATTATCTTATTTTAATGAAGGACAGTACATTTTAGAATAAAAAACACAAATATGATTCAATAACAACATAAAATCTATTAAATAAAAGAAAAAGATAAAATCATATAACATTTACCAGGTCAGACTCATTTTTTTCAGTGTAGAATGAGATGTTCTTGTATGTCCTTTCAAAATAAAAGCCCCCTTTTCACATTTTTTGCAGGTGCGGCTGCAGCTGTGGGACACTGCAGGTCAGGAACGTTTCAGGAGCCTCATTCCCAGCTACATACGAGACTCTACAGTCGCTGTGGTCGTTTATGACATCACAAGTAAGCAGAAACCTGCAGGAATTTACTGTATTTATATGAATTATTGATCAGTTCATCAGTTATTAACCTGATAAAATACTAAAACCCTCGTATACAGGTTCAGAAATGAGTTTTATCCATAAATCCCAGTATTAAACCTCATCTCCACTAAATTTTATCTGCAGTAAAACCCAATGTTACTGTTACAGCATCAATATATATCATCAATATCCACATCATCAATACAATAAGACAATAGTTTAATATAATATCAGTAGTAGAGACTATTTAGATATTTAATGTAGATTGTGATTATTTAATTGGCTCCTTTATAATCTCCTTTTAGAATATATATTCTTCATGTTCTACACTGATCCTCAGTGTCATTTATAGGATTTTATGGACAAATAATTGACCTTTGACCTCTGAATTGCAGATAATTTATTGTCATTTATAACAGGAAAACTAAAAAGTCGTCCTGCACTGAAAAAAAACTGAACCTTAACAAGTGAAAATATCTTGTTTTTGGTATAATTTGTCCAATATTAAGTAGAATTATCTCATTGCACTCGCAGATAATTTAGCTTATTTCAAATTTGTTCTTGTTTTAAGTCAATTTTATATGTATTGTTTAAGAAAATGCCTTTTTTCTTCTTAAAACAAGACCAAATTGACCCAAATCATAAAAAAAACTTAAAATAAGCAAAAATATTTGCCAGTGGAACAAGATCGACTCAATTATGAACAAATTGTACCAAAAACAAGAGATTTTCACTTGTTAAGATTTCAGTTTTTGCTGAATGGACACTTTGCATTGCAGATAATTTAGATAACTTAGGTTTTTTTCCTGATTTGGGTCAGTTTGGTCTTGTTTTAAGTATATTTATCTGTAGTAAAACACATTTTTAGTATTTATTTTTCAATATTCTAACTTTATTTGCTCTATAACAGCAACATAAATAGATTCTGACTCTTCTGTAGTCACCTCACATGTTATAGATTTATATTGATTCCAGGTTTTTCCAGATCTATAGCAGGGAAACTGAAAAATCAACTATTAATTAATTAAATTATTATTGAATAACCCTCTTTCTAATCTTTATTAATCATTGACCTTTGCATTACAGATAATTTACCTTATTTTAATTTTATTTTTCCTAATTAAGGTCAGTTTGGTCTTATTTTAAAGTATTTTTAACTGTTTTAAAACACATTTTTACATTATTTTTTCCAATATTCTAACTCTATTCGCTCTATAACAGCAACATAAATAGATTCTGACTCTTCTGTAGTCACTTCACATGTTATACATTTATTTTAATTCCAGGTTTAACTACAATAACCTTTGTGGTTGTAGAGATATTACACATTTATTATCATTTATAGCAGGAAAACTGAGAAATAAACTAATAAAGATCAATTATTTGTCCATAAAATCAATCCAGAACATGAAGAATACATTCTCTAAGATGTATAATCACACAAACAGCTCAAATCTACATTAAATATCTAAGTGAAGTTACATTTATGGCATCATAAAGTTGTTCTCTCTCCTCCTCAGACGTGAATTCCTTCCAACAAACCTGCAAATGGATCGATGACGTCAGGACAGAGAGAGGAAGTGATGTCATCATCATGCTCGTCGGCAACAAGACAGACCTGGAGGAGAAGAGGTGAACGTATAGACCAGTTATTATTGATTATATGAGCGTAATTTATAGATGCAGTTAAAAATAAAACAGGTGATTAATGTGCAGTAACGCTGAGTCTGATTTTTTTTTTTGTCTGCAGGCAAATCACGATTGAGGAAGGAGAGCAGAGAGCCAAAGAGCTGAACGTCATGTTCATAGAGACCAGTGCCAAGACGGGCTGCAATGTCAAACAGGTGAGTCCTGCAGGTTTTACAGCAGTTTGCAGCGTTTTACAGCGTTTTACAGCTGTTTCTGTGTCTCTTTTAGCCGTTCAAAAAGTGAATAAATCAGTTTCTATTGTAGAAAGCTGCAGCTCTGGAATGACTGAGTGCACATTTAAGAGGATTTTTTTGCACATGACTTTTATTTTCTCATCCAAAATCAGTTAAAAACATGAAACAACTTCCTGGTAGGCAAGATAAAGGTTGTAGGTTGATATTAAAGGTTATATAGAAATTATACAATTAAATATCAAATAGGTTTTTATGTAGGATTCTCTTGTTTATTCCCAGACAACATAAATCTTATGGAACAACAACCTTGTGCAAAAAAAAAATAATATAATTATTTAATTATATATTAAAAAAAATATTATTTTTGCAGATGCATAGAAATCTAGCATGGATTAATAAAACAGTTTAAATGTGTAAAAGTAGCTTAAACTGTCTTTAATTTGCATCAATTAAACCTCTAATTAATTGCATCAATTAAAATTATATACTATATTATATACTATACTACTACTATATATTATGGAATATTAACCATAGTCAACTTATACATAAATACTAAATAATATTAATTAGTATTTCCATGTAATTTCACATTATAATAAAACTCCATTACAACTCAGAGGATTATATTATACTTTTTACTCCACTATCTGTTATATCAAGTTATTATTTATTTCACAAATGAAGATTTAACAGTAACAAAACAGGTTATAAAATATTTATTATTTTTTATTATTGTGATGTTTTATAATAAATAACTTTATACTATTCTATTACAATTTAAAGGATAATATTGTAATTTTTATTTCACTATCCGATATGTAAAGTTACTATTTATTTCACAAATTAAATAAAATAAATAATTTTATGTTAACAAAACGTTTTAAATATTAATAATATTAATAAAGGTTTTAAAATATTTAATATTTTTAATTTAGTAATATTTTTAATATATAATATTTTACAACCATTTCATTACAATACAGAGGATTATATAGTATTTTTTATTTATTATTTATTTCACAAATTTTACATTTACAAAATAGCTTATAAATATGTTTTAATATTCTAATATTTTGTAATTTCTAACTTTACACTTCTATTCCATTACAATTCAGAGGATTATATTCTCCTATTTACTTCACTGTCTAAATAAAATTACCATTTATTTCACAAATTAAGATTTTATATTAACAACCAGCTTTTATTCATTTATATTTTTAATATATAACATTTTACTACCATTTTATTACAATACAAATGATTATATTGTATTTTTACCAATCAATCTGATATATAAAGTTATTATTTATTTCATAAATTAATATTTTATAAAATATTAATAAAATATATATTACATTTACAAAATGTATAAATTATATTATATTATATATTATTATTTTAGATACTTTTAATATTGTAATATTTTGTCATTTCTAACTAATTCAAAGGATTATATTGTACTTTTTAAATCACTGTTTTACAAATAAAGTTACCATTTATTTCACAAATTAATATTATATTATTATTATAAATATTTTTAATATTCTAATATTTTGTAATTTCTAATTCAGAGGATTATATTGTACTTTTTAAATCACTGTCTTACAGATAAAGTTACCATTTATTTCACAAATTAAGATTTTATATTTTCTTAAAAAGCTTATAAATATATATTTGTCAGAGTAGTAAAATTTAATAATCTAATAAATATAATATAATTTTACTGTTGTGATAAGTCAAGCTGCTACTAAAATTATTAATTAATTTATTAATGTATTATTTATTAAATATATTTATTTAAATATATATTTATTAGATTATTAGATCATTAGAAGATCTAAAAATCTAATAAATATTCATGTAAAACAGCATAAATATAAAATAAATATAAAACATCATGTATAAAATTGACTTTTTTATATAAAACACACACAATGTTGTGGATGAACAGAATTAAATATTTATATATAGATACTGTATTAATTGTGTTAATATATAAAGATGCATATTTGTATTAGGTTTTACTCCATAATTGCATATTCTTATTGTATTGAACTATTTGTATTTATTATTTATTTTTATTCTATATTTTAGAATCACAATAAAGAATCCTCGAATCCTTGAAATACATGTTTTTCCACATATTTAACCTCATTACTCTTGTTTTCTGTCTATTTCCCCAGTTGTTTCGTCGTGTTGCAGCAGCTCTTCCTGGGATGGAGAGTCTGGATGATGCTAATCCTGAAGGCAGTATCCTTTACTTTGAAAATCAGCTGATGTTAAACCTCTGACTTCCTGTTGGCTCCAGAACAAACTCAGGATTCAGCCTTTAAAAGACAGAAAGATCCTTTGTTCAATGGTTTCCTGCTCGAAATGACACACCCACAATAAATCTGGAAACAAGGGTCAAACCCTTATAATAATTTTCATTTTGATGCATTTTATACCTTAAATGTGAAGAAAATGCATAGTTTGTTATAATAACGTTACAGAAAATGAAGAATTCCTCTGAATTTATTGGTTTCTGATGTCACCTGAGAAGTTTGTAATGGTGTTAAAGTCCAGGGTTTGGGTTGAAACACTCCAGAACTTTAAATTTGTTGGTCTGGAACCAAGATGCTGCTGGTTTACTGGTGTGTTTGGTGTTGTTTTATTGTTGAATCTCACATTTTAAAGGCATTTCCTCCGGCATAAACCAACATGACCTCTTCAAGTATTTTAATATAGGCAAACTGATCCATGATCCCTTGTCTTTGTGCTGTTGAGGAAACAAATTGCCTTTATTGTTAAAATTCACATTTTAAAGGTATTTCCTCTTCAGCATAAGGCAACATGACGCCTTCAAGTATTCTGATATAGGCAAACTGATCCATGATGCCTTGAGGAAACAGTTTGCCAAAGAACACATCAACTGGTTTAAAGAGAAATGGAGAAACATCTTGAGGACTGATGAAAGTCTTGATCTTTTTTGTTTCTGTTTATCACATACAAGGCATCATGGATCAGTTTGCCTATATCAGGATACTTGAAGAGGTCATTTTGCCTTATGCCGAAGAGGAAATACCTTTGAAATGTGAATTTTTAACAATAAAGGCAAATTGTTTCCTCTTCAGCACGAAGACAAAGGTGATAAACAGGCCTGACACCATAGGAAGAGGAACATCAGAGTGAATTATGGCTTAAATTCAGTGTTTGGTGGTTTCTGATAAACTGTCTGTGACTGTCAATCTGACTTTCATCAGTCCTCAAAATGTTTCTCTTTAAACCAGTTGATGTGTTCTTTGGCGAAATGTTTCCTCAAGGCATCATGGATCAGTTTGCCTATATCAGAATACTTGAAGAGGTCATGTTGCCTTATGCCGAAGAGGAAATACCTTTGAAATGTGAGTTTTTAACAATAAAGGCAAATTGTTTCCTCTTCAGCACAAAGACAAAGGTTCATGGATCAGTTTGCCTATATCAGAATACTTGAAGAGGTCATGTTGGTTTATACCGAAGAGGAAATCTGAGTTTCAACACGATGATAACCCCAAACACATCAATAAACCAGCAGCATCTTGGTTCCAGACCAACAAATTAAAGTTCTATAGTGTTTCAACCCAAACCCTGGACCTGAATCCCATTAAACACCTGTGGGCTGACATCAGAAACCAATACATTTATATGAATTCTGAGGCTGAAACAGCTGTTGATAGGAACTAGAAGTTGGTTGAGATGTGAAGCAGGTCTCAGAAACAACTAAATATTACTGTAGAGATTCACAGGAATGATAAATCCTGAAGATTTATACAGTAAATATTTGAGTTTATAAAGAAAAACACAGACACTGATATTGATTTTTCTTAATTTTCTGTAAAGTTATTAAAAAATTGACCCATTTTTCTTCACATTTTGATTTAGGATATAAAAACGCAGTGTTCCCAATGCATTGAAATAACAATTATTATCACGTTTTTAAACACTATATACAAAAAAAACATAATAATACAGATTCAATTTAAAATACAAACCTGTCAAATTTGACAGGATATCTTGATAAATGTTCCAATAACCTTTGTGTTTGTAGAGATATTCCACATTTATTATGATTTATAGGAGGAAAACTAAAAAATCAACTATTAAATAGTTAAATTAATAATGAATAACTCTATCTCTGATCTTTATTAATCATTAAACTTTGCATTACAGATAATTTACCTTATTTCAAGGTTATTTTTCCTCATTTGGGTCAGTTTGGTCTTATTTTAAAGTATTTTTATCTGTATTAAAACACAATTTTACATAATTTTTTCCAATATTCTAACTCTATTTTCTCTATAACAGCAACATAAATAGATTCTGACTCTTCTGTAGTCACCTCACATGTTGTAGATTTATTTTAATTCCAGGTTTAAGTCCAATAACCTTTGTGGTTGTAGAGATATTCCACATTTATTATTATTTATAGCAGGATTTTATCTGTAGTTTCCATTATTCTAACTCTATTTCCTCTATAACAGCAACAAAAATTGACTCTGACTCTTCTGTAGTCGCCTCACATGTTGTTTTCTTCTGTTTTCTTCTGTGGTTGTGGCGATATTCCACATTTATCATCATTTATATCTGATTCACTCACCTGTTCTCCTTAACCCCGCCCCCTTTCCCAGTGATTGACATCAAGCTGGACAAACCGGCCGAGCCGACTGTTCCCGAGGGCGGCTGCTCCTGTTAATGGAGCCGTTTCTCCGGCAGCTCCCTTCACACCATAGGCTTGTTGTGTTGCTTACTACTGGTTAGCTTCCAGTTGACTTCTCCGATTGGATAAAGGATCCCCGGGGGGGGAGGGGAGGGGAGGGGGGGGTGCGGCCTCCTCGTATCTGATTGGACAAATCAAATGTTAATCTCTCAGTCTTGTTCAGTTGTAAGATATTGTATACTTTGTCAATATGTAACTGACTGGAGGAGGAAGAAGAAGGGAAGAACCCCAAAAAACAAACAAAAAAAAAAAAAACAAATAAAAACCGGAAAAAAAAACAAAAAAAACAGTTTTGGGAGGAAAAACGGGACAAAACCAACGGAGTTCTTTTCGCTGTTATGTTTTGTATTTTTTATATATAAAAAGGGAAAGCACCAAAAATGATGCCTAAACATAGATTGGAGGAGGAAGAACGCGGCGGCGGGTGGAGGTGGAGGTGGTGGAGGTGGTGGAGGTGGTGTCGGCCATTTTGGAAAAAAAAAAAAAAAATGGCCAAACCACACGTCTGACTGAATGTCTGCAGCACGCATGCACGCTGATCTGATCTTTGACCTTTGACCTTTGACCCCTGGCCTGCCCTCCAGGGTCGACCTATCTTTAGAATGTTTTATAGCATCTCTCTCTCTCTCTTTTCTCCCTCTCTCTCTCTGTTTTCTCTCTCTCTATAAGCATCTCATTTGATATTTCCCACCTCAAAGATTCAACTTCCAGTAGGTTCACCTTAACAGTAGCTGTGAAAAAAAAAACAACAAAAAAAAACAACAACGTGGCACTCTATCTCTCTATGGGTTTAACTTTTATAGAACAAACTGTACTGTGGTTAACAAAAGAAAAACACAAAAAAAAGAAGTAATAAAAAGACGACTTAATATCACAACTCCCCCTTCCTTCCTCCTCTCCTCCTCTTCCTCTGTCCCTCCTTTCCTCATCCCTCCATCCCGGTAATACACATATAACGATCCACTGTAATGCACTGCACTGTATATAATAATGTAATATGTATGTCGTGAACGTCCCTCTGTAGAAGTGGTCCTTGTTCACCAGTATGAATAATGTAATAATGTTTAATGATTAATAAATTACAGATTAAAGGGCTTCACTCCCCTAAACCATCTACATTTACCTGCTAGCTACAGGTCTGCTTTATTCATTTAATCATCACTCGGGTTTCATATATATATATATATATATATATATATATATATATATATATATATATATATAATAGAATAGAAATAGAGTTTTTGTTGGTTCCGGTTTGTGTCACATAGATGTTTGTTTTTTATTTAAGACTTATGTTGTTCTCTGGTTTAGGAAGGAAGGAATGAAGGGAGGAAGGAAACATGAAGAAGAAAGGAAGGAAGGGAGGAAACATATAAGGAAGCAAGAGAGGAAAAAAGGAGACATGGGAGGAAGGAAGGAAGGAAGGAAGGAAGGAAGGAAGGAAGGAAGGAAGGAAGGAAGAAAGGGAGGGAGGAAGGAAATACATGAGGAAGGGAGGGAGGAAGGACAGAAGGAAACAAGGAAGGAAGGAAGGAAGGAAGGAAGGAAGGAAACATGAAGAAGAAAGGAAGGAAGGGAGGAAACATAAGGAAGCAAGAGAGGAAGAAAGGAAACATGTAAGGGAGGAAGGAAGGAAACATGAGGAAGAAATGAAGAAAGGGAGGAAATATAGGGAAGGAAGAAAGGAAGAAAGGAAACATGTAAGGGAGGAAGGAAGGAAGGAAGCATGAGGAAGGGAGGGAGGAAGGAAGGAAGGAAATACGTGAGGAAGGGAGGGAGGAAGGAAAGAAGGAAACAAGGAAGGAAGGAAGGAAACATGAAGAAAGGAACGTAGGGAGGAAATATAAGTAAGGAAGAGAGGAAGAAAGGAAACATGTAAGGGAGGAAGGAAGGAAGGAAGGAAGCTAACGTGAGGAAGGGAGGGAGGAAGGAAACATGGAAGGAAACATGAAGGAAGGAAGGAAGGAAGGAAGGAACCTTTTTCTCTGCATAAATCTCTGCTTTCTGCTCCACCAGGTTGTTTCTCTTATTTTTCTGTGTTTCAACGTTTCATAGAATCGTCGCTGACTCTGTGATTCCTGCAGAAACACTTTAATACGTTTAAAATCCTCACGTTTAATCAAACTCAAACGTCAAAGTATTTCCATTTTCTTGCCAAGAGTTTGATGCAGAGATTGATTGTAAAATCCTGCAGAATCATTCGCTTTTTAAATCTTTGGCTTTTACTCAGATTAATGTTTGTCCCTTCAATAGAAAATCTGCTTCTCAGCAACTTTAATCCTCACTAATTAAATAGTTAGAGCTTATTTGTTTCCAACTTTTATATAACGCTTGGCAGGAAATACACAGTAAGAAGCATATTCCCCCAAACTTTTCCATTAAAAGTCCTGTATTTATTACCCAACACTGTAAATACTATTAAAGTCACAGTATTTAATTCCTTTAAAGCATGAAATATGCTAATTTTTCACAAAAATGATGTATAATAATTCAGAAAAGTTAGTTATTCACTTTAGAGAATAATGAGATTCAAGCACAAATAATTCTATATATTAATAATCCTCAGGTTTAATCAAATGTTAAAGGAACAGTTCAACAATTGGTATAAGATTTTTCATATTTCCTCAAACTTTCCCTTTAAAAGTCCTATATTTTATAATTCTCCTCATTTAATATTAATAACAAGATATATTTGTGGTTTTAAAAAAGCAAAAATCATCCCAATAATCAATATATTGTCACTTATTATAAGCTTTTAGTAAAAATAAGTTAATATTAATGAATAACAGGGGGCTGTGACTGTGTAGTTGTGACATCACAACTTCACAGAAGTCCTGACAGCTTGTTTTAAGCCATAGTTTCTCATTTTAAAACAATATTTTGTACTTTAAAGCACAAATTAATGAATTTAAATCTCACTTTCTATGATAAGAACCTTAAAATATCTAAAATAAATAGAATGCTGCAGCTCATCTCTATAGAAGTTTATATTCTTTATTAAATGTCAAACAATTATTCTTCTTTTTGGTCATTTTTGAGGAATTTATTGTGAAATCTTCTGTCGTCGTGTTAATTACTTCCTGTTTATAACGAGCTGAAAAGTTAAGGGGAAGTTTGAGCTGGAAAGAACCTTTTAACACGGAAACTGTCACTGTGTGTGTGTGTGTGTGTGTGTGTGTGTGTGTGTGTGTGTGTGTGTGTGTGTGTGTGTGTGTGTGTGTGTGTGTGTGTGTGTGTGTGTGACAGGTAATCCCCTGGACATCACTGACAGGTCGTTAATTAAGATAAACTCCACAGAAATAGATCAATTATAAAGATACGTAGCATCAAAGCTGAATTCCACTTTTAGTTTCACTATAAACTTCGCTGTGAATTCTGTTAAAAACAGTTTTTACTGTGTTAAACACATTAATGTTACTGAATATATAGAAATTATTACCATAAATAATACAATTAAACACATAATACTGTAAATACAACTGAAATCACAGGTTTTAATTGATTTTTATTGTATAATTAATAAATTAATACTGAAAATATAACAGATTTATAGTATTTAATTGATTTTTATTGTAGAGTTAATCACACAAAACTGTAAATACAACTAAAATAACACTGTAAATAATTAATCATTTAATACTATAAATAGAATTGAAATGACAGTTTTTATTTTTTATTGTAAATTAATCACCTAATACTGCATATGTAACTGAAATAACCTTATTTTATTGATTTTTATTGTATAACTAATCACCTAATTTTATAATATATTTATTAAGCAGTTATTTATTAGTTAGTTATCACCAAATACTGTAAATACAACTGAAATAACACTGTTTATTTGTTTAATTGTTATAACGATCATCTAATACTATGAATAGAACTGAAATAACAGTTTTTTTATTGTAAATAAATCACCTAAATTCTGTAAATACAACTAAAATCACAGTATTTAATAGATTTTTATGGTACAATCACTAAATACTGTATAAATACTGTATAAATACTGTACTTGTTGATTTATATTGTAAAATTAATCACAGAATATTTATAATATCATATTTTAAGCAGTTAGTTACTGCATTAAATGCAGTAATATTACTGTAAAGGAATATTACAGTATATTAATGTATATTTTACAATAAATTACAGTCAAAAAGTTACTTTATTATAATACAGTTAATCACCTAATACTGTAAATACAACTGAAATCACAGTATTTAATAGACTTTTATTGTACAATTAATCACTAAATACTTTATATGCAAATAAATAACCGTATTTAATTGATTTTTATTACATAATTAATCACCAATTCTGTAAATACAACTAAAATCACACTATTTAATAGATTTTTATTGTACAATTAATCACCTAATATTTATAATATAATATTTATTAAGCAGTTATTTACTGTGTTAAATACAGTAACATTACTGTAGAGGAATAATACATTACATTTATTTTATGATTAATCATCTAATAATTTAAATTCTACTAAAATCACAGTATTTATTTAAATTTTAAGGTTTTATATCAAGTTATATATATATATATATATATATATATATATATATATATATATATATATATATATATATATATATATATATATATATATTAAAACCAAAGTTTTATAAATAATTGAAGCCAATCCCACAACTCTGATGCACCTGTGTATTAGGCCACGCCCCCTCGTCATCACCTGTGACTCCACCTGTCGGATCTCAGTTTCCTGGTCTCTGTGGGACCTGGTCTGGTCTCTGAGTTCCTGTGTGATCTGAGGTCCTGGTCTCTGTGGGACCTGGTCTGGTCTCTGAGTTCCTGTGTGATCTGTGGTCCTGGTCTCTGTGGGACCTAGTCTCTTAGTTCCTGTGTGATCTGAGGTCCTGGTCTCTGTGGGACCTGGTCTGGCCTCTGAATCATGTCCAGGTCTGAGGTTTTCCGGGACCTGGACCTGCGGTCCCTGCTGAAGGAGTCCCGTACGGACATCTCGATGGCGGTGGACGACCCGTTTCCTCTGGTTTATGGACTGGCTGATAAAAACGTGATCAACGAGCAGATATTTCAGGTAAGACGTGAAAAACACCTGGAAAAACTCAAGTAAAGTCAGAAATTAGTTTAAATTAAAGCTTTTACTTATTTATTTCTGAATATTAAGAGTTTTACCAACTGTATTTTATTAAGTACATTTAACTTAGTGACAATTAATAATATTAAATAGGTTTTAAATCATGTGGTTCCAATTATAAGTTGATATAACTTTTATTTATTTATTAAATTCAAATTATTTTTATCCTCATATTTAGAAGAATAGCCTGAAAAACGTCAACCATAAAATTAGTAAATATAAATATTTTTATTATAAATAAATGAGTAATTTAAAAAACTATAAATAAATAAATTTAGTATAAATATAATATTAGTATTTGATTAATTTGATTTAATTTTTTTAAAATTTGGAATGAAATAAATTCATGTACAAAACGTTGATATAACTTATTTTATTTATTGAATTAAATCATTTTTATCCTCATGTTTAGATGAATAGCCTCAAAAAATCAACATAAAATTAGTAAATATTAATACTTTTATTATAAATTAAGTATTATTATTATTATTATAATATATTATCCAGATATTTAGTTATTTTCACATGTATTTATTTGAATTTCCATTTTATTTATTGACTTATTAATTTTTAAATGTATTAATTTATTCATTCACTCACCCAATTCATTTTCACCTCAATATATAAAATAGAAAATAAAATTTGAAAATAAATTAAATAAATTCATGCACAATTAATTAATTAAATTTAATAATTAGTTTAATAATAATTAAATAAATGTGTTTATTTATTTTAAATATATTTAATTTATTTTTATTGTACAATTAATCACATAATACTGTAAATTGAACTGAAAATATTGTATTAAATTTAATTTACAATAAATGAATAAATCACCTAATACTATAAATAAAAATGAATAAATCCATAGTCTTTGTGGCTGTAGCAATATTCCAGATTTATTGTCATTTATTAATGTAGTTTATTAATTAATTAGTCAATTTAAATACATTTTAAATACATATTTATAAAATATTAATATTTTTTCCCTGTAAAACTAATTAAACATATGGTAGATTTGCTGTTTTATTAGAAAATCCAAAATAATTAAACCAAATAATTATTATTTAATCGTTTTTGTTTAAGTTTATTCTATGAATGAATAGTATTTAATCAAAGTTAGTTAAAATCTATTCAATTATATTATAGTCACACATGAGTTTAGCTCAATTTAATGCAAAATATGAGGCATTTTCTCCCTTTTTTTCACTATATTTAATAATTGTGTTTAAGTTTATTTATTAATGGATGGTTTGTTTAATGAGGTCAAATCGATTTAATTAAATCAAGCATCAAAGTCAGACTTTTTTATTGTGGAGCCAGTTTCTTCGTCTCCATTTGACCTGAAACACCGACTGAGACGTTTCTTTCTGTTTTTCTGGTTTCAGGAGACTCTGGACAAGGAGTCCAGGGACGGGATCCACAAGGCCATGTACTCCCTGCTGTCCTGGGTCCTGGACCAGAACAGATCCACCATCCAGTCCTTCTGGACCAACCTGACCAGATACTACAACCTGGACTCCTACCCCAAGCTGCAGCACCTGATCCGGAACCTGCAGACCAGTACGTGGCGTTCAGGGTCCATCGGACGTTTTAGCACTTTTCTGTTTAAACATAGACTCATGTAGCAGCAGTTTACTACAAACTATGAGTAGAATATGACTCAAATTCTCTAATTTAACAGAGTTTAAATCTAAATGGACCTAAAAAATACATTAATATGGTGTTTTCAGTACTTTATTGAAGTAAAAGTAGAAATAATGTCATTAAAAATACAAGAAATTACAAGAAAAAAGTCTAATAATAGAATAAATAGAATAAAAAGTACTGATTATACAGTGTTATTATAGAATATTATCACTAACAAACACATTGGGGTCAATTTTAGATACTTTAGGTGCATTAATAATAAAAGATATTAGATTATTATGTTTGTTTAATACATTTATACAGCAGCTTCACATGAAGTGCATCATACATTTAAATAACAGCAGTAATCAAATAGTTTACTCAAGTATAAGTAGAATACTGTCATCTAAATGATAAATTTAATACATTTAAATCCAAATTGACCTAATAAACTGTATTATGGCGTTAGACGTAGATACTTTATTTAGGTAAAAGTACAAATAATGTCATTAAAAATACTTAATTACAAGAAAAAAGCCTTAAATTCAAAATGTTATTTAAGTAAAAGTAAAGAAATATTATCAGCAAGTACTGATTATACCGTGTTATTATAGGATATTATAATATTAACACATTTTAATGTGGTATTGGAGTCAATTTTAGATATTTTTGGTGGATTAATAATAAAATATATTTAATTATTAATGCACTTTATACAGCAGCTTTATATAAAGTCCATAACATATTTAAAAAATAAAAGAACAAGTTTAAAAGCAGTAATCAAATAATTTACTTAAGTAAAAGAAGAATACTGTATATAATAACTAAATTATAATTATTATTATTATATATTATTATATATAATTATGTATATTATTATAAAAAAAAGTCCTGAATTCAAAAGTACAGAAGTATTATCAACAAAAAGTATTAATTATACAGTTTTAATATAGAATATTTTATTATTTCTTTACTTTAGAACATTTTATTTTTGTATTGGAATCAATTTTAGGGACTTTTGGTGGATTAATAATAAAAGATATTAGATTATTACACATTTAATGATAATTTAAACAGTGTTAATATTAAAATATAATATTTTACGTCATATTTTTATGTGAAAATTAACTAAAGCTTCAGATAAATGTAGAAACATCTGAAATATAGTGAATTTAAATACTAAAATAAAGTATAAATACCTAGAAAATGTGCTGAATAAATGTTATTTACTGAGTAATTGTCCTACTAATGGGTTCTAGTATGTAAATCATGTTAAATAAACAGTGTGATAATAGAGAACACATCAATTTGTTGCATCATGAACAGTTTAAATAGTGAATATTCCATTAAAATGGTTTAATTTGGTTGTAAAATATAAAAATAAATAAGGATTTCTGTCAGATTTTCTCTACAACTATTAAAGACATTTAGAACGGTTTGTATTTTTAATTTAATCTGTTTTATTCCGTGTTTTTTCCTGATAGAAACGGAAGCTGCAGGTTCCAGAGGTCAGAAAAGGTCGTCTCACAGCAGGAAGAGAAGCAACGAGGAGAAAATTAACCATCAACATTCACAATATCAGACAAAAAGCAGCGATGGACCAGGTTTTATCACAGAATTCACCCGATTTTAAAAAGTTGGGGGTGATATTTTTCAAAAAGGGACAGAATAGAATGAACTTTGACCTTTTAAAGCAGCTTTTTGACTAAATAAGTGTTGTTTTCCTGTGTTTTGTCCAGTTGAGAAGGTGAAGTTGTACCGAGTGAAGAGTGAAGCAGCTTCATCTGGAAACTCTTCATCCAGCATCAAATGTGCTGCAGGTCTGATGTTAGCGGCTTCGATCCAGAAAGAAGGATCAGAGGGTGAGAAGATGCTGAAATTATCACTTTATAGCCACAAATACTAGAGAATTACAGAGAAAACAAGCTGAATTTATTGAGTTTATTTGTTTTGCACGTGTAAAAACCAAAATAAAACATCAAAAAAGATAAAAAGACAATTTAAAAAATGAAAAAAGGAAAATAAGAAGTGTTTAATCCTAACCCTCATATCAATATGCATATAATAATAATATCAGCACCAGTAACAATAATAATATTAATGTAATTCTTATTTATATTGATAATAATAATGATATCAATCTGCATTGTTGGATATAATCCTGTATATTTACAATTATATGTTCATTAATATGAATTGTCCCAGTTTTAAATAAATAAAATATTTAATATATTATAATTAATTTATATATATATATATATATATATATATATATATATATATATATATATGTGTGAATTATATATTAATATTATAATATTGACAATATTTATTATATATTATATTAATATATAATATTTAAATAATTAAATAATTATAATAATAATTGTTGATGTATGAAAACAAAGCTATTTTAGTATATTAGAAAAAAACCTGATAAAAAAAATGTAATTAAATGTAAAAAATAATAAAATAAAATAAATAAGTTAGCTTACCCCAGATAGTGAGTTAATTATTTTTTTATTTGGTGAAAACTTTCAAAATTCTGAATTTTAATCATGAGACAATGATGCTCACATGTCAAACAGGATATCCTGGTCATGTGACCTGTCCTTCAAAATAAAAGCCCCCATTTTCAAACACATTGATTTTACATCACAGCGTTTTAGAAAAATGAAGATAAAGTAATTGTTGGCATATGGAAACACGATGTAATAGAGAGTTAAGTACGATTTCTTCTTAAATTGCTGAATTTGGATAAAACACAGTCTTGAGTTGCTGTTTTTGTCTTTTATTTTTCAGGAGATGCTGCAAAGTTCAGTAAAGTTGGATCCGAGTTTTACTCCTCAGACGATTTGAATGCAGCATCAAAAGCTGCTGAAACCAGGTTCCACCACAAGGAGGCGACAAAGTCCAGCAGCCTGGTAGAGTCCACACACCAGACCAGTAACCACTGTTATATGCAACTGTGTTGTTCTGATAGTGTGTGTGTGTGTGTGTGTGTGTGTGTGTGTGTGTAGGTTCACTACAATGATGATGAGTGTGCCCTGTGTAAAGATGGAGGAGAGTTGATTTGTTGTGACGGTTGTCCTCAAGCTTTTCACCTGAGCTGCCTGGACCCTCCACTCACCTGTATACCAAGGTACCTCCTCTAAAGAATATTAGAATAATATATAATAATATGTGATGAATGCAGGGGGACGGGGGGTCGGGTCAATTGTTGTGTCCTAAAGTGCCCTCTTGGGAGCTGAAAAGCATGTTAAAGTTCTCTCTAGGAGTCAAAATGTGTGTTATAGTGCCCTTTTAGAAGCTATAAACATGTTAAAGTGCCCTCTTAGGAGCTAAAACCTGTGTCAAAGTGTCCTCGAGGAGCCAAAATGTGTGTTAAAGTGCCCTTTTGTGAACTAAAACATGTGTGAAATTGCACTCTATGAGCAAAAATGTGTTGAAGTACCCTCTTGAAAGCCAAAATGTGTGTTAAAGTTCCTTTTTGCAAGCAAAAAAGCATGTTAAAGTGCCCTCTTGGGAGTTAAAACATGTTAAATTTCCCTCTTGAAAGCAAAATAGTGTTATAAAGGGCACTCTTGGAACTATAAACATATTAAAGTGCCCTCTTAGGAGCTAAAACCTGTGTCAAAGTGTCCTCGAGGAGCCAAGATGTGTGTTAAAGTGCCCTCTTAGAAACAGAAAAGCATGCTAAAGTGCCCTCTTGTGCAAAAGTGTGTTAAAATGCCTTCTTGGGAGCAAAAAATGTGTTCAAGTGCCATTTTGCAAGCAACAAAGCATGTTAAAGTGCCTCTTGGGAGCTAAAACATGCTAAATTTCCCTCTTGAAGACAAAAAAAAGTGCCCACTTGAAAGCAAAAAGCATGTTAAAGTGCCCTCTTAGAAGCAAAAAAGTGTGCTAAAGTGCCCTCTTGTGCTAAATGCTAAAGAGTGTGGTAAAATGCCTTATTGAGAGTAAAAAATGTGTTGAAGTGCCCTCTTGAAAACCCATATTTGTGTTAAAGTGCCTCTTGGGAGCTACAACATGTTAAATTTCCCGCTTGAAAGCAAAAAGGTGTTATAAAATGCCCTTTAGGAGCCAAAATATGTGTTAAAGTGCCCACTTGAAAGCAAAAAGCATGTTAAAGTACCATTTTAGAAGGTAAAGTGTGTGTTAAAGTGTCCTCGAGGATCCAAAATGTGTTAAAGTGCCCTCTTAGAAACAAAAATGCATGCTAAAGTGCCCTCTTGTGCTGCGTGTGTAAAATGCCTTCTTGGGAGCAAAAAAATGTGTTGAAGTGCCCTCTTGAAAATCAAAATTTGTGTTAAAGTGCCCTTTTGCAAGCAAAAACGCATGTTTAAGTGCCTCTTGGGAGCTAACATGCTACATTTTCTCTCTTGAAGGCAAAAAAGCGCCCGTTTGAAAGCAAAAAGCATGTTAAAGTGCCCTCTAGGAACCAAAATGTGTGTTAAAGTGCCCTTGTAGAAACAAAAATGCATGCTAAAGTGCCCTCTTGTGCTAAACTGCTAAAAAGTGTGTTAAAATGCCTTCTTGGGAGCAAAAAATGTGTTGAATAGCCCTCTTGAAATCAAAACATTTGTGTTAAAGTGCCCCTTTGGACACTAAAACATGTTAAATTTCCCTCATGAAAGCAAGTGTTATTAAGTGCCCTCTTGGGAGATGAAAAACATGTTAAAGTGCCCTTTAGGATGCAAAATGTGTGTTAAAGTGCCCATTTGAAAGCAAAAAGCATGTTAAAGTGCCCTCTTAGAAGTAGAAAAGTGTGCTAAAGTGCCCTCTTGTGCTAAAAAGTGTGTTAAATTTGCTAAAATTTGTGTTAAAGTGCCCTTTTGCAAGGAAAAAAGCATGTTAAAGTTCCTCTTGCTAAATTTCCCTCTTTAAGGCAAAAAAGTGCCCACTTGAAAGCAAAACGCATGTTAAAGTGCCCTCTAGAAGCAAAAATTTGTGTGAAAGTGCCCTCTTAGAAACAAAAATGCATGCCCTCTTGTGCTAAACTTCTAAAAAGTGTGTTAAAATACCTTCTTGGGAGCAAAAAATGTATTGAAGTGCCCTTTTGCAAGCAAAAAAGTGTTATAAAGTGCCCTCTTGGGAGATGTAAAGCATGCTAAAGTGCCCTTTAGGATCCAAAATATCCGTTAAAGTGCCCTCTTACAAGCTAAAACATATGTTAAAGTGTCCTCGAGGAGGCAAAATGCCTCCTGGGAGCTGAAAGATGTGTTAAAGTGTCCATTTGTAAACCGTATAAACATGTGTAAAGTGCCCTCTTCAGTGGTTGGGGCACATTAGTTATAGTCTGTTATGATATTAGTGTTTAATACATGAATTCATGGCTGTATTTTACGACCTAAAAAGCTGCTAATATCACAGTAATGTGAATTATTGTGCAGTGGCTCGTGGCAGTGTGAACGCTGCAGAGGAAACATGGTGAAACTAGAGAGACCACAACCTTTACAAGTAAGAATCAATCATTCAATCAATCTTTATTTATAAAGCACTTTTCATACATACAATGTAACACAACGCGCTTTACATGTTAAAATATATAATTTTATCTTGTGAAAAGTGACTAAAACTTAGTATCTGAAGTCAAATCATTAAAAAAAGAAAACGTAAAATATATATATTAATATTTGTATAATATTTAAATAACAGAAGTATTATCAGAAGTACATTATACAGTAGTATTATTAATATTATAGAATATTATTAAATTTGAGCAGGTTATTATTATATTGGAGCCAATTTGAGATACTTTGTGTGGATTAATAATAAGATATTTAGATATTTTTGTATAAAAAGTGATGTTTCCTTGGTGTAAAATCCGATCAGGTCTATTGATTATAGTTGTGATATTGTATTTTTCAGCCGCTGATTCCTCAGCCTCAGACTAACTGCAGCTCCATAGTCGACGTCTCCTTCTACAACGTCACAGCTTCTATGAACGGAGCCAGAAACCAGGTGATTATAGTTAGATTATATTATGAATATTATATATATATAATGTTTATTCCCACTGTTTCTATCAGTGGTGGTCGCCCCCTTGTGGCCAAATTGAATATGTGCCTCCTTAAAAGAAAAGTCCCATCTGTGTTTTTTATCTTTCTATCTTTGTTTTTTCCAGAGTTCGGGTGTAGAAGTGGTCATGATGGAGGTTTGTGGTGTTTGTAACGTTGGAGGAGGAGATCTGAGCCGCTGTCTCCACTGTCTGAAACATTATCACGACCACTGCCACTTCTACAAGTAACACAGCTCCACCTTTAACCTTTAATATATTATAACCTTTAATAGTTAATTCACTGGTTTAGTAGTTATTCTGTATGAAACGTGTGTGTGTGTGTGTGTGTGTGTGTGTGTGTGTGTGTGTGTGTGTGTGTGTGTGTGTGTGTGTGTGTGTGTGTGTGTGTGTGTGTGTGTAGAGGTAAATCCATCTGCTGGAGCTGCTCCAGGAGCTGGGGAAGTTCTGCAGAGAAAGAAGCAGAATCCAGAGGTTTACAGGTGAGTCTAACAAATTATTATAATATTATTATACATATTTATTGAATTTATTGACATGCACAGCACTTTATATTAAACTAATAATTAAAACTTGTGCAATTTAGACTAAATTATATTATAAATTATTACAAAACATTATAGCCTAAAGCCTTTGTATGTATTTTCTCTTGATTTAATTATCTAATTTTTGTATTTGAATTATTTATTTATTTATTTTAATTTTATTTTAATAATATTTTATTTATAGCATATTTTTTTACTTTTTAATTTTGGCATTTTTTTTTAATTTTTTAAAAATAATTTGACTGTTTCATAAATTTTATTTCATAACATATTTTGTATTATTTATATATAATATCATATATAAATAATATAAATTAATTATTTATATTATATAATAATAATAATATATTATAAATAATATTTATATTATAAATAATATTTATATTATAAATAATATTTATATATTTTATCATTTATATATATATATATATATGTATATATATATATTTATGTAAATATTTTATTAGTATTTATTATTATTATTTAATTAATATTTTAATATTTTTTACAATAATTTTTATTTTGTATTTCTTAATTCTGACTTTATTTCTTCCTTTCTTCATAACACAAACAACTTAAATGCAGAGAATCTTGTATATATATATATCTTGTATATATATATATATATATATATATATATATATATATATATATATATATATATATATATATATATATATATAATATATATCTATATATTATATAGACTGTGGACATATATAGAATGTTATGTAACATTAAAGAATAAAGTGACTTTAGGTCAATTTCTGAACATTCTAGTGATTTTATTCAACTTTAACCCTGGATTAAACTGAAACTCTAAACTTCCATTAACCTTAATTAACCTTAACCTTATTCCATTAACCTGGAGTTAAATTAAACTAATGTCAGCTCCTTCTTCATCACTAGTTCTTCTTTGTCTATTTTTTATTGAATTTAACTCATTTCCAACATCCAGTTTTGACTTTTTAAAACCTGAGACATGTTTATGTGTGTGTGTGTGTGTGTGTGTGTGTGTGTGTGTGTGTGTGTGTGTGTGTGTGTGTGTGTTTTCAGCTCACACCAACAGTACAAACTCTGATGAATCACGACCAGAACTGTGATCCTGTCCTGCAGAAACCAGACGAGCTGGAAAACATCCTAGGAGACGTGAGTAGAGTTTAGTTACATGATGAAAAAAAAAAACACAGGGGGACACAGGTCTGAATAATAAATAATCAATAAATAATTATATGAATATAATATTATTATAATATTAATATAATTATAAATATATAAAGGACCAAACTAAACGTGATGAGGAGTGGTGCTGTGTTAGTTTGAGTTTTCTCTTTGAAGGAAGGAAGGAAGGAAGGAAGGAAGGAAGGAAGGAAGGAAGGAAGGAAGGAAGGAAGGAAGGAAGGAAGGAAGGGAGGAATAAGGAAGGGACAAAGGGAGGAAGGAAGGGAGGAAGGAAGGAAGTGAGGAATGAGGAAGGAAGGAAGGAAGGAAGGAAGGAAGGAAGGAAGGAAGGAAGGAAGGAAGGAAGGAAGGAAGGGACAAAGGGAGGGACAAAGGAAGGAAGGAAGGAAGGAAGGAAGGAAGGAATAAGGAAGGAAGGAAGGAAGGAAGGAAGGAAGGAAGGGACAAAGGGAGGAAGGAAGGAAGGAAGCATCAGTTTCTATTCTATTCATCAGTTTCAGTGAGTTTATTTTGTGTTTTACAGCATGTTGGTATCTCAGATAATCAAATCCAGACTATTTGATCTGATTTCGTATCTGAACTGACATTTTCAGGTTTTTAAAGTGAAGAAAAAAATAATTTAACAAACAATGACAGAAAAACCTCAAAAAAATGAAAATTCTCTCCAAAAATGAGAAAAGACAAGCACATGATAACAGTAATAAAATAATAATTTGTTGTTGGATGATGTCGCTGTCGCCCATGACAACAAACATGTTTATCAGATGATGTCATTGAGGGTGTGTGTGTGTGTGTGTGTGTGTGTGTGTGTGTGTGTGTGTGTGTGTGTGTTCCAGGCCTCCATTGACAGCATCCTACACTGGGCCTTCCACAACATCACTCGGCCTCTTCCAGACTCTCAGGGATGATTTGTCCTAACATGCTTTTATTTTATATTTTCATATTTCATCCTCCACTATCTACAAATCAAAACTCCTCCTATTTTATTTGTGTAAATCAGAGAATGAACACTTTTACTTCCTGTCTTCTGCATCATGTGTTTTATATCATCAATAGAACCAGCATATCTGCACCCTATCAAAATAAAAGCCTAAATCAAGTTTTTTAAAAACACACAACCTGCATTTCTCTTGCTTTTAACCTCATTTTCACAGAACTAGAATAAAATCACCTTGTTTTAATCACATGTCAACGATAACAAAGCCGTCGTTGTGACATCACAACCTCACAAATCGGCTTGTTTGAAGTTGAAGATGAAAGAAACCAGAAAATAATCAGATTTAAGGAGGTTTTTACTTTAAAAAAGCTCAAATTGATTAACTTATTGTCAAAATAGTTGATAATTAATGTAATAATTGGCAACTAATTGATTAATCAACTAATCGTTACAGCTCTTTATCTCTAATAATTGACTTTTTGTTCAATATAACTGAATATATATATATATATATATATATATATATATATATATATATATATTATTATCAATATATATATATATATATATATATATATATATATTATTATCAATATATATATTATCTATATATATATTATCATATTATCAATATGACCAGTGTATTTAAAATTAAAATCTAATCTTAAGCTACTTGTAGTTTAGTATTTTTAGTTGGGGCTGCATATAACAACTATTCTGTTGATTAATCTATAAATTATTTAAATGATCAATCGATTAGATGTTTGCTTCATAAAATGGTGTAAAATATAAATGAATATTCAACCTAAAATCATTTTTTTGTCCAAAGATCATCAGTTTATTATTATAGAGACTAAAGAAACCAGGAAACAAATCAGATTTTAGAAGCTGGAACCAGAGAATTTGGTCATTTTCTTCTTATAAATGACTGAATAGTTGGTGATTAAGGTGAATTAATTGATTAATTGACTAAGTTTTATTTTACTGTAGGAAAATAAATAATGTTTGGGGCCTTCAGGCCAATTTTGGTGATATTCAAACTTGCTTTTTTTAACTCATCACTTTGTTTTAAAAGACAAAAACTCATGTTTCTGGGTCCACGTTTGATTCCTGCATCGTTTTATGTGTGTATGAATGTGATGAGAGTCAAACTCTCCTGTTAACAGGTTGAAACCAGAAGAGTTTGGCTCTAAAAACATGAAACAAACACACGTTCAGGCTGCAGGAATCTGGGAAAAGTGTTTTGGATCCATCCGGACGCAGCAGCTGGTTCCAATCGCAGCAGGAATGCAGCGGAGATGCCTCCGTTCAGCAGGAATTCCTTGAAGACTGTCGCTTAGATGTGGAATGTTGTTTTTGTCATGGGATTCAGGAGTTTTTGCAGCATGACCGCCAGAAGGGATGGAGCGTCGCCAAGGCAGCGAGCCCATTCCTCTCCCCTTGGAGCTCCGTCGCCGCGGCAACCGGCTCCTCCAGGCCCAAAACAGAGGATGTGAAACATGCTCGTTCCACCGTGTGTGTGTGTGTGTGTTTGAGTGTGTGTTTATTTTATGAATCCACTTTGTAAATGGCTCGTGAAACATCCTGCATACTTGAAGTCCTGCAGCAGGAAGCTGCATCAGAGGCAGGAGGTGAAAAAATGTTGGTTTTCTTCTTGTAATCTTCACTAAAAGCTGCGAGAACGGAGGAAAAAAAACAATAAAACTAAACGTAAAGTAGAGTTGAAGCAACACGTTAGCATTGTTAGCATTGTTAGCATTAAATAGCTAATTTAATCCTGTTAATCCTCTTTTTGTGTTAGATTGTTTTATGAATATTTACACGTTGTGAACTTAAACTTTCACATCTTAAATTCAACTTCTTAAAAAAAAAAACAGCATTTCTGGATTATTTTCACTATATATATTTGTTTTAAACCCATTTAAAATATTTATAAAGTCACTTCACAATATATGATGAAGAACCTCATTATTTAGAGAAATTTTGACTATAATAAACAAAAGTTGAATAAAACTAAACACTAAATCGTATATAAATTAACATTTTATTTTGAAATCCTCTTTGAGGAGAAATTCATGGAATCTCAGGTGAATCTGATCGAATTAACCATGTTTTTTCAGACATAAAAACTTAAAAATTGTCAGATTTTACTATTTTTTTTAAAGCAGGGGATAATATTCTGATAGTTGATTGATCTATTGATTAATGAAGCGATTAATCGATTAGTTGTTTGGTTCATAAAATGCTGTAAAATGTCTTTTTTTGTCCACAACCCAAAGATCATCAGTTTATTATTATAGAAGAATTAAGAAACCAGGAAATAATCAGAGAAGAGAAGCTGGAACCAGAGAATTTAGACATTTTCTTCTTAAAAATGACTCAAATTGATTAATCGATAATGAAAATATTTGAATAATTGATAAATCTAAACCTTTTACAGCTGCACAAATCAATATATTTAATTAAAAACAGAAATTTAATGAGATTTTAGAAGCTGGAACCAGAGAATTTGGACATTTTCTTCTTTAATTAATTAATTAATCATCTTTTAAAGCAACAGATACCTGCTGCTTATAAATACTAAATATTTTTCAGTGCACTGCAAAAAAACAGATCTTATCATGGGAAAATATCTTGTATTGAACAGATTTAGTCCAATTTTGAGTAGAATTATCTTGAATTGGCAGGTAATTTAGCTTATTTCATGTTTTTCCAATATATGATGGGATAAAATCAAGAAATGAAGACAAAAATAAGATCATTTGCCAGTGGAATTAGATAAATCGAGTCAAATTTGTACCAAAAACAAGATATTTTTACCTGATAAGATTCCAGTTGCTATAATTTGCTGGTAAGGTTTAAGAAGAAGTTATATTTCAGATTGTTTTTACAACATGAAAATGTGCAACTGGAATGAAAATAAATAGGTTACTACATATAGGAGTGTAGAAAACTAAGAAAACATGTATTTATTTCATTTTTTGGGTTTTTCCATGACTATTTTACTCTGATGTGACATTTATGTCACTACAATAACCTCCTTACTTGTTCTATAAATCAATTTATTCAACAATTGTGGTCAGAACAGGCTAAATATTAAATATAGGACTTGTTATTAAACCAATATCATTGTTAAATGGGTTGAAACTGGCCTTTAATAAGAGAAATAACGCTTTTTTAAAGGGATAGTGTCAAAAATGTCATGTGAAAAGGTAAAAACACATTCTATCAACTCGTTTTATATTAAAGGTGGATTAAATATTTAACATTTATCATTCTTTGGGTAAACCATTTGACATTTTGTGAGATTTGACACGTGATAAATTGCTTCATCATTTAAAATAAGGATGGACATTTAAAGGGGCAGTAACACCAGAATCTCAGTGGCTTTTTATGAGTTAAAAAAGCTGTAAATGTTCTTTTATTGTGCATTTTTGCTTCTATCATCTGGTTTCTCCTGTTTCTAGTTGCATAACAGCAGAATCCACATGGAGAAACTGATAAAATATCACCAGAACTTTCATTATTTAACAGAATATTCAGCGTTTGTCCAGTAGGTGGCGCCGCTCTGAGAGCTCCATTAAACCCTGGTTCTAGTGTGTCAGTCCCACTACATCAGAGGCTGATAAGAGGAGGTTTTACTGCAACAATACGCTGTTTGTGTTCACAGAGAACAGGGAATTACCCACATTTCATCAGAACAAAAGGCATCTGTCACAACTATTTCCAACACAAATACATGATATAAAGATCATGAAGAAAATGTGTGTGATGTTTAAACTAACCAGTGTTGGAAAGAACCTGTTTATGGATTCAATTACCAGTTTGGAGCTCTGCATTTTCTGTGTGAAAATCCCTGTTTTATCCCAGTTTATCCACTTCACTTTACCACACAGTTCAATTCTAATGTATTAATGCATGTTTATATATAGAATATTTAATATTATATTATATATGAGTGTATACGTATATATATTTTGACAGCATAGTTACTTTTCAGACATAAATATATATATTTTTATATTCTTACTGGTTAAATTATCATTCTTTTATTCTGTAAAACGTAACATATGATACACTAATATGTAATATAATATAGAATAAAGTCAGTATGTTTTCTATTAATCTAACCAAAGTGTCTAAAATTGATAAAATATAATATTAAAAATGCTGTGATGTGTTTGATAGACATAATAATATAGTCAGAGATAGATAATTCCTATCAAATAAAGATTTGTAATCAAAGTCTGAAATAAGAAATGGCCACATCATATTTTACTTCTATTATTATTATATTTATATGATTGAATTCCCCTTTCCCCTTTTGAATTTCCCCTTTTTTCCTTTTTATTTATTTAATTTATTTTTTGGAGGAGCAGATTACATGTCTTATGTGATTTTCTATTTGTTTTTGTGTACTTTTTATGTATTTAAGAAAACAAGACGAAAATCTTTTTGAAAATGAAATATCGAATAGATTAAAATCAAGAAGATCAGATAATTCTACTCATAATTGGACTAATTCTACCAAAAACAAGATATTTTCACTTGTGTAAATCGGAATTTTCCCGTTGCCATGGGTTACAGATCTTAACTTCCTGGTTCAGACTGAGAGCGGCTCTGATTGGTCAAAGCGTCTCATGTGATAAAAAATGGCCGCTCAAGCTAAATTTCCAAAAAGTCTCAGCGGGATTTGAAAACGTCAGAAAGGATTTAAAAGCAGGAAGAGAATGTTTCTGGAAATCAAGCAGTAATTCACAGTAAGTCACGATAATATTTCATCAGTTAATCAGTAAACACCACTTAAATTAAAATAATATTTTTTTTAGATCTGAATTTAGTATGTAATGGAGTATTTGTAGATGATAGTATTTCTATTTTTACTTAAGTAAAGGGTCCATCACCATTAATAACACAGAAACATTACTGCTAATTAGGAACTAGAAAATAATCAGAGAAGAGAAGCTGGAACCAGAGAATTTGGACTTTTTCTTCTTAAAAATTACTCAAATCTATTAATCGATGAGAAGAATAGTTGCTGATTAATCTAATAGATGGCGACTAATTGATTAATTGTCGCTGCTTTTATTTGCACAGTGAGTTTTATTGTGTTTCCGGATGTTTGGTGATCAGATTTCAGAAGTTAAAACCAGAAAATCTTAAATTTGCTTCTTAAAAATGATTCAAATCTATTAATCGACTATCAGAATAGTTGCTGATTAATCTAATAGTTGGCGACTAATTGATTAATCGTCATAGCTTTTATTTACACAGTAAGTTTTATTGTATTTCTGGATGTGTGGTGATCAGAAATTATCAGATTTGAGAAGCTGAAACCAGAAAAGTTTGACTTTTTCTTCTTAAAAATGATTCATATCTATTAATCGACTATCAGAATAGTTGCTGATCAATCAAATAGTTGGTGACTTATTGATTAATCGTCGCTGCTTTTATTTGCACAGTGAGTTTTATTTTGTCTCTGGATGTGTGGTGATCAGAAATGATCAGATGTGAGAAGTTAAAACCAGAAAATTTTGACTTTTTCTTCTTAAAATTGACTGAAATCTATTAATTGAGTTGTTAATCGAATAGTTGGCGACTAATCAATTAATCGTTGCAGCTCTAGTCTTCACAGTGAGTTTTACTGTATTTGTAGACATTTACAAACTGCTGGTGGTTGAAAATCACCACTTTGGCTCGTGTTTTTCATCCGTTGCATCATTTCTGAGTCTAATTGAGTCATATAATAATAATAATTGTACAACAATCGACTCTATTCTCTAATGAAACACACGACTGATAATGACAGTTATGTCTCCACCTGTACATTTAACGGCCGATAAGGACATAACTTTCCGCTGATTGTGGATTCTTTGATGATGGTTTCATGGTGGAGGAAACGGTAGCGAGAGTTCAACAAAAATCATAACACACACACTTAACACACACACCCTGAGTTCTGAATTCCTCAGACACACACTCTCACACATCCTGCCATGAGTCTGTTGGCAGCAGCCTTTGGAAAAACATGATAGGTGGAATTCCCACGCTTTGGGCATCCGCTCTTCGCATTTTTTGGCGGCTGATAATCGCGGGCAGACGTCCAGCGACGGTTCCTGCTGGACCTCGACCCGTCTGAGGAGCTGAAGAACTTCTCCTCGTTCCGTTCGTTCTCTCTGTTCGTGGTCATTGTTGTGGCAGGAAGTCGAGACGGGTCCTGTCGACGGCGTTTGAATCGCCGACCGAAAGCGAAGTTTTTATGAGTTTAAAGCTCCGACAGAAGCTTTAAAATGTCGTGTTGAGTTTATTTGAGTTTACTCAAAGGTTTATTGTTGTTTTGAGGGTTTGAAAGTCACATTATTCTTACAACTAGAAGCTATTTGTTACTGTTTAAATAGTCGATTAATCTGTTGATTATTGAAACGATTAATCGATTAGTTGTTTGGTTCATGTCTTTTTTTTGTCCAGACCAACAGTCCACAACCCAAAGATCATCAGTTTATTATTATAGAGACTAAAGAAACCAGGAAATCAGAGAAGAGAAGCTGGAACCAGAGAATTTGGACATTTTCTTCTTATAAGTGACTCAAATTGATTAATCGATGGAGTTGGCAACTAATTGATTAATCGTTTCAGTTTGGATCCACAAACAAACAACTAGTTTGTTGTTATAGATACATCCAATTCTTACAATTTTGAGGTATTTGTACTTTAGTCTTTTTCAGTTAGTATAGTCAGTATAACAACTATTCTGATTGACAGTTTAATCTATCAATTATTGAAAAGATTAATCGATTAGTTGTTTGGTTCATGTCTTTTTTTCGTCCAAAGCAACAATTTCTTTAGTCTTATATTATAGAAGACTAAAGAAACCAGAAAATAATCAGAGGAGAGAAGCTGGAACCAGAGAATTTGCACATTTTCTTCTTATAAGTGACTCAAATTGATTAATCGATAATGAAAATAGTTGAATATTTGATTAATCTAAACGTTTTTAAAGTGTTTTTTTCACAATAAAAGCTGCACAAATCAATATATTTAATTAAAAACAAAATGAGATTTCACAACTTGGACAGAGAATTTGGACATTTTCTTCTTTAAAATGACTCAAATCGATTAATCAATTATCAAAATAGTTAGATTAGTTAATTGATTAATCAACTAATCATCGTATATCATCTCCTAAGCTTCTCTCTGCAGTTATACCATGTGTCCTTCTCATTAATATTAATGAACATCTCCTCTGATTGGCTGATTTGACTGCCTGTCAATGGGTGGTTTGGCAGCGATTGTGTAGTTGTGACATCACAACTTTACAAAACAGCTTTTTAATGCAACATTTCAGAATAATAAAAGACATTTGACTCAAATCGATTAATTGAATATTAAAATAGTTGGAAATTAATCGATTAATCGACTAATCACAGTTGCTGCATGTGCAAATAATGAGAGTAAATAAGATAATTTGGACATTTTCTCCTTAAAAATGACTCAAATCGATTAATCCATTATCAAAATAGTTGATGAATAGTTGGAAATTAATTGATTAATCGACTAATCGCTGCAGCTCTTGTACTTTACTGCAATAAAATAGAAAAATGAGTCTTTTAAGTATTTCTACACTTCAAGATCACTTTAAATATTGTGCTTTTTATCCAAAGACATTTATCTATAACTAAAGTTAATCATATATTATAAGACATATCATCATTTTTTATTATAGAATATGTATTGTTTGCCACTTTAACCATAATCATAGTATAAAAATCTAGGTATTTGAAGTCGAACTAGACTTTTATTGTATTATGGTATTTAGTTAAAGTCTATTTGATTAAAATATATTGCACAGCCTGATTCTATCTGAGTTTTCATGTATAATTTGATCAGATCTGGTAGTGAACAGACGTTATAAGGACGTTCAACTCATTTAACCCAGGAAAACCTTCATTTTGAGAATTTGTATTTTATTTTTTTTATTTTGTGATTTACTGAACTGGTTCAGTTCCACATTCCAGTGTTACATCAGAGAGGCTGAAGCCAATAAAGTCTGAGTGCTGTTTATTTGTGTTTCTGATCTCACTGAGGTAGATCAGGACATCCAGTGCTGCACACACACACACACACACACACACACACACACACACACACACACACACACACACACACACACTGTGCCACCAACACAGCTGTGTCACATGCTTTTATCTCGATTCTAAACATTTATTCTCTTCTCTTTCCTGACATGAAAATTCCACTTTTAGTGAAAATGTCATGGTTATTTTTTAGTTTTTCCAGCTTTGAGTGATGATCTGAAAACACTGGAGTCAAAACTAATAACATCATTTTGCTCAGATTTACTATGAATGAATAAAAGTATTTTTCTTTTCCCAAAACACAAGAAAAAACAGATGAATGGGAAACTATTTGTCTAAAAGTGGAGATAATGACGCAACTAATAAATATTAATCTATCAATTAGTGAAACGTTTAATTGATTAGTTGTTGGGTTCATACGCTGCAAAAAATATAATCTTAACAAGTGAAAATATCTTGTATGTGGTCAAATTAGTCCAATATTAAGTAGAATTATCTTGTATAATATTTATATTTTTTTTAAGAAGCATTTTTTTAAATTGACAAATATTGTAATTGAAAAAAGCCAAATTATCTGCTTATAGAATAAGATAATTCTACTCAATATTGGACTGACTGTACCAAAAACAAGATATTTTCACCTAATAAGACTTTTTTTTTACTCTGTAGAGTAAAATTCATCCTAAAATGTCTTTTTTTACAGTCCACAACCCAAAGATCATCAGTTTATTATTATAGAAGAATAAAGAAACCAGGAAATAATCAGAGAAGAGAAGCTGGAACCAGAGAATTTGGACATTTTCTTCTTTAAAATGACTCGAATCGATTATTAAAATAGTTGGTGATTCATTTAATAGCTGGCAACTAATCAATTAATCGACTAATCGTTGCAGCTCTAATTAAAACAGACGACTCACACTTCTTTTTTTACTTTCTAACACATGGATGATTATTTCCTTGACACTTCAAAATAAAAGCATTTCCACATATTTTCTCCAGGTTAACACAGCAACATTTCTGAATAATAAAAAACGAATGAAACCAGAAAATAATCAGATTTGAGAAGCTGGAAATGAGAGAAATTGTACATTTTCTTCTTAAAAATGACTCAAATTGATTAATCGATTGGCAAAAGTTGATTAATCGATTAATCGTCGCAGCTCTAGTTTAAACATGTCCTTATTGTGAGTTGATATCAGGACAAACTGGTACAGAGTTGACCTTAATGTTATGGAGAATGTGGAAAATTGTGTAATATCGGTATAATTTCTTTCCATTCAAGGACTTATTCTGAGTTAATTCAACAGAATTCGTGTCATTCGTGTTCTGTTTCAAACACGAAATCACATAACTCAATAATTCGATCGTAAAAAAATAATCAGTTATCAATTATCTCTGGGATTAGTTCAAAACATTCCAAAACATTGAGGTTTATTATTTTTTGCCTGATAAGGGTATAAAAATTGTCTAAAAGTGTAGATTATGACTGTAACTAACAATTATTTTTGTAGTTGATTATTGAAACGATTAATCGATTACTTGTTTGGTTCATAAACTACAAAAGTTGAATCTTAACAAATTCAAATGTCTTGTATTTGGTACAGTTAGACCAATATTGAGTAGAATTATCTTCTTCCATTGTAGATAATTTAGCTGATTTCAAGTTTTTATCTGATTTAGATCAATTTGAGAAGAAAATGTTAGTGTTTAAGTGTCTAAGTTGACAAAAATCAAGAAAAAAAGAAGACGTGGAGATGTGGATCAGTTTCCAAAGCTGAAGATTCAAACTAAAATGTCTTTTTTTGTCCAGACCAACAGTCCACAACCTAAATATCATCAATTTACTATTATAGAGACTAAAGAAACCAGGAAATAATCAGAGAAGAGAAGCTGGAACCAGAGAATTTGGACATTTTCTTCTTCAAATTGACTCAAATCGATTAATCGATTAACAAAATAGTTGGTGATTACTGTAGTTGATTAATCAACGAATTGTTTAAAAGACATACAGTAATTTCTTTCCATTCAAGGACTTATTTTGAGTGAATTCAATGGAATTCATGTCAAAAACAATAGTTGATTAATCTATTGATTATTGAAACGATTAATCGATTACTTGTTTGGTTCATACACGGCAAAAGAAATAATCTCAGCAGGTGAAAATGTCTTGTATTTGTATCTGGAATGAGAGAATTAGCATATTTTCTTCTTAAAAAATGACTCAAATTGATTAATTGATTGCCGAAATAGTTGGTAACTAGCTGATTAATCGATTAATCGTTTTTGTGAGTTGATATCAGGTCAGATTGGTACAAACTTGACCTTAATGTTATGGTGGATTTGGAACATCGTGTAATATCGACCTAATTTCTTTCTATTCAAGGACTTATTTTGAGTTTATTCAACAGAATTCATGTCAAAAACAACCAAATTTTGCTCCAATTTCCAGTAAATTAATGAAAATGTCTTGTATTTGAAAATGTCTTTATTTTAATCAATTGCCAAAATAGTTGGTAACAAGCTGGTTAATTGATTAATCGTTTAAAAGTATCTTTATTGTTGATTTCTAGTCGACTTGGTACATTCAAGGACTTATTTTGAGTTTATTCAACAGAATTTGTGTCAAAAACAACTTAATTTTGCTCTGTTTTACAATAAATTAATGAAAATGTCTTGTATTTGTAGCTGGAATCAGATAATCTGCACATTTTCTTCTTAAAAAGTGACTCAAATTGATTAATCGATTGTCAAAATAGTTGGTTAATTGTTTAAAAGTGTCTTTATTGTTGATTTATAGTCGACTTTGTACAAACTTGACCTTAATGTTATGGTGGATTTGCTAAACTGTGTAATATCGACCTAATTTCTTCCCATTCAAGGACTTATTTTGAGTTTATTCAACAGAATTCGTGTCAAAAACAACCTAATTTTGCTCCGTTTTACAATAAACGAACAAACGTCCTTTTGTTCTTTTTCCGACACAGAGAGAAAACCTCAAAGTAAAACCCAGATGAATCGTCTGCGTTCGTCTAGACTTAATTTGAAGCTGCTGCAGTTTCTTCCAGCTCGTGAAGTGAGTGTCTCAGTTCAGTTTTAACGTGGTCAGCAGCGAGGAATCCGGCCTCCTGAGCAGCATAATGATACGCTGCAGATTGCAGGCTTCGTTAGGACATTCCAGAAAGGTCCTCGGCCAGGGGGAATTCTTGGAAAAGGAAAAAAAAAAGCCACCGCTAGGGGTGTTTGCATTCCTCCGGTGGGATGGAGGATGGAGAAAATTACATGAAGTTTAGATGTTGGACATTCCTGCAGGTACAGGCTGTAAATGTAAGGATCAGATAGTCAAACAGAACATTTAGTGTTTTACTATAGAAAAAGGAGAGAAAAACATCCACAACGTACGTTTTCTAGTTCAAATGTTGTTCAAACAACAATAAATTGGTTGTTTGGTTCATTAAATGGTGTAAATGTCAATCAGTGTTTCCTAAAACTGAAGATTCAACCCAAAGATCATCAGTTTATTATTATAGAAGAGTAAAGAAACCAGGAAATAATCAGAGAAGAGAAGCTGGAACCAGAGAATTTGGACGTTTTCTTCTTAAAAGTGACTCAAATCGATTAATCAATAATGAAAATAGTTGAATAATTGATTAATCTAAACCTTTTACAGCTGCACAAGTCAATCTATTTAATTACAAACCAAAAAATAATGAGATTTGAGAAGCTGGAACCAGAGAATTTGGACATTTTCTTATTAAAAATGACTCAAATCAATTAATCCATGGTAATTAATGTCATAGATGGTGATTAATTGATTAAATGTAGTGGCTCTAGAGGAAAGACTATAGAGAAGACAATAAGTTAAATTATGAACTTATGGCTGGAATTCACAACTATTTTTATAGCTGATTAATCTGTTGATTGCTGAAATGATTAATCGATTAGTTGTTTGGTTCATAAAATGGTGTAAAATGTCAATCAGTGTTTCCCAAAAGCTGAAGATTCAACCTAAAATGTCTTTTTTTGTCCACAACCCAAAGATCATCAGTTTACTATTATAGAAGAATAAAGAAACCAGGAAATAATCAGAGAAGAGAAGCTGGAATCGATTAATCGATTATTAAAATAGTAGGTGATTAATTGATTAATCATTACAGTTCAGGTCCAAAACCCAACGACAACCAGTTTACGCCTATAGACAGATACTTAGTACAAATATGATGTATGTTTTAGTTGGGGCTGCATATAACGACCATTCTGATTAATCTATCAATTATTGAAACGATTAATCGATTAGTTGTTTGGAGTAAAATGTCAATCAGTGTTTCCCAAAGCTGAAGATTTGAGTTTACTATTATAGAGACTAAAGAAACCAGGAAATAATCAGAGAAGAGAAGTTGGAACCAGAGAATTTGGACATTTTCTTATTAAAAATGACTCAAATCGATTAATCGATTATCAAGTTAGTTGATGATTAATTGATTAATCGACTAATCAGACTTGCTGCATGTGCAAATAATGAGAGTAAATTAGAGAATTTGGACACATTCTCCTTAAAAGTGACTCAAATCGATTAATTGATTATCAAATTAGTTGGTTATTAATGTAATAGTTGGAAAACTAATCGATTAATCAACTAATCATTGTAGTTCTAGATCTTATAACAATATTTAAAGACATCTTGCTGAAGATTCAACCTAAAATGTCCAAAGATCATCAGTTTACTATTATAGAAGATGAATTTGGACATTTTCAAATTCATTTCATAGTTGGCAACTTATTGATTAATCAACTAATCGTTGCAGTTTGGGTTTAAACATGTCCTTATTGTGAAGTTAATAAGGTCAACAGAGTTGACCTCAGTGTTGTGGAAAACTGTTTAATATCAAAGATTAATTTGAGTTTATTCATCAGAGTCTGTGACACCGTTAATAAATATAATAATCAGTTATTACAGCTGAATTATCTCTGGGATTAGTTCATAACATTCTGAAACATCGAGGTTTATTATTTCCCTCCGATAAGGGAGGAAGGATCTTGACATTTTCTCCACATCAGAACAGAGTTTAGGTCACTGGATGCGAGTCGGGAGAAGATTAAGACGACGTTTATGCCTCAAAATCTCAAATCAGCAAAAGGAGCGATAACTATTTCATGGAAAGGAGTCATTATCAGAAACGTGTTCCAGATTCCTCTGAGTTCAGGCGTCTGAGTCGATGCACAACGAAGCTTTTTACTTTTCATTTATTGACCTTTTGAATTAATCTCAGAATAGCTCATAATAACCCCCCCCCCACACACACACACACACACACACACAGCAGCGTTAAAAATAGACAAGTCAGTGTAAAATAAGACAATGACCTTCTATTAGTCGGCTCAATAGCGTCTTTGTGATGTCACAGACGCGTCCTGAAGCTGCAGCTATTAACATATCTCACAGCTGAATCATCAGCAGCAGCAGCAGTTACTGGCAGCAGAACCAGAGGTGGAAGTCGTCCATAAGACAACGAGGTTCCAGTTAACGCTTATAGAAATAGTCTGATTTATACAATGGGAGGAAATATGAGGCGTCACGGTGGGAATAATAATTAAAAAAAAAAAAAAAAGGTTCATCTTTAGTTCATAATTAGCAGCTACACATGTGCAGTTTATATTAAAATAATGTATATAAAGATTTAGAGCCTTTAAAATACAAAAAATACATATTTTTATGCTTAACTCTGTTGTTTTAAGGCCATTCCTTTTAATTATAGAAATTATCAATGAGAAGTGGGATGAAAAGATAATTATAATAACTACTATTATATTTTATTATTATATTTATTTATATGTATTTATATATAAGAGGACACATTAAAACAAATCTGCAAAATATTCTTTTTGTTTTTTAGGTGTACTAACCCTTTAAATATCCCTAAATTATATATAATATATCATATAATTAATTATATTTATGCTGCTGTTATCAAAATAAATTCCAAAATGCTTCACAATTGGAAATATAAAACAAAAAAGTGAAAATTAATCATTTAAATCAAGCATTTTTGGTCATTTCGGTGCACTGCCCCTTTAAATATCCCCAAATTATATATAATAGATCATATAGTAATTTTATATTTAACATGTGCAAAGTTGAGAGAAGTTTAGATTAAGGATAAAATACAAAAAATACATATATTCTGTTGTTTTTAGTCCATGCAGTTATTTATTATATCTATCAAACCACAAGAAATGTATTTATAGCAATTATTAATGAGTAATAGGATGAAAAATGTGAAGAAAATTAAATTCTATTTGCAGTTTTTAACTATTATATTGAAATGGAAGCAGATTTTTAAGAGGATGATGCCTCAATATCTGCAAAATGTTCTTTATTTGTTGTTTTTTAGGTGCATTAATCCTTTAAATATCCCTAAATTCTATATAAATCAACAAGTCTGTGTCCAAAAGGCTGAAAAAGTTGATTAAAGTCTCGTTAATTGACATATTAATTATTAGAATCTACACAAGATTTAGGATCAATGCCTTTAAAATACCAATATATTATAAAATATACATATTTTTGTTATTTTTAGTTGTTTATTTTATCTGTCAAACCATAAGAAAAGTATTTATAGCAATAATAATAAATGGGATGAAAAGACATTCTGACAATATAAAAAATCAATAAATTCTATGTATAATTATTAAATATAATATTTTAAAAAGGAAGTAGATATGCCTAAAAAATGTAAAAATGTTCTTTTTGTTTTTTTACGTATAAACGTATAAAACTAAAGAAGTGAAAATTAACATTTAAATGTCACAGATCATCAAACATCAGCCAATCAGTGTCCAAAAGGCTGAAAAAATGAATTAAAGTCAAGTTAATTGACTTAATTATCATCTATACATGTGCACAGTTGAAGGAAGTTTAGATTAAGATGAATTAAAAAGAAAGATCAATGCCTTTAAATATATTTTGACCTTTAAAATCTGAAGAAAATTAAATTGTTTCTGCAATTTTAACTGGTCATTAGGTGCATTAACCCTTTAAATATCCCTAAAAAGTTATATATATGGAACTGTTATCAAAATAATAAATTCAATGCACATTTAAATGTGTTATAAAGTGATAAAACCTGCATAAAAAGCTTAGAATAATCTTATTTTAAGCTCTGTACGTGCAGTTTCGTGTGAAATGTTGCACAATAAGATGTTTGCAGATTATTGTGCAACAGGAAATAAAAAATATTCAGTGTGTTGATTGTTACTCAACTTACTGTAAGTCTGAGAAATTATTCAGTTTAATGAGTCACCAAGCAGAAAAGATTCTGTAGAAAAACAGATCGTGTTACAACCTGAACATTAATATTTAAGTTCATAAAAAGATGCTTAATAAACTGTATAATCTGATTTAATAAGACTTTTATTGTCACCTGTACACCTCTGGTCAGAGCTGGAGGTTTATTTCTACATATAACTATTGGAAAAAAGCCTATTGATAAAAAATGTAGTTATTTTGATCCATATCCTGGTATTTTCCTGCTATTATTGAGGTATTGTTCAGGTATTATTCTGGTATTTTTATGGTATTAGTTAGGTATTGTTCTGGTATTATTCAGGTATTATTTGGGTATTTTTCAGGTATTTTTCATTTATTTTTCTGGTATTATTCTAGTATTATTCAGATATTTTTCTGCTATTATTCTGATATTTTTCTGGTATTATAATAGTATTATTCAGATATTTTTCTGGTATTATTCAGATATTTTTCTGGTATTATTCAGATATTTTTCTGGTATTATTCAGATATTTTTCTGGTATTATTCAGATATTTCTCTGGTATTATTCAGATATTTTTCTGGTATTTTTCTGGTATTATTCAGATATTTTTCTGGTATTTTTCTTGTATTATTCAGATATTTCTCTGGTATTATTCAGGTAATTTTCTGGTATTTTTCTGGTATTATTCAGATATTTTTCTGGTATTATTCAGGTATTTTTCTGGTATTTTTCTTGTATTATTCAGATATTTTTCTGGTATTTTTCTGGTATTATTCTGGTATTATTCTAGTATTATTCAGATATTTTTCTGGTATTTTTCTGGTATTATTCTGGTATTATTCTAGTATTATTCAGATATTTTTCTGCTATTATTCAGATATTTCTCTGGTATTATTCAGATATTTTTCTGGTATTTTTCTGGTATTATTCAGATATTTTTCTGGTATTTTTCTGGTATTATTCAGATATTTCTCTGGTATTATTCAGGTAATTTTCTGGTATTTTTCTGGTATTATTCAGATATTTTTCTGGTATTATTCAGGTATTTTTCTGGTATTTTTCTGGTATTATTCTGGTATTATTCTAGTATTATTCAGATATTTTTCTGGTATTTTTCTGGTATTATTCTGGTATTATTCTAGTATTATTCAGATATTTTTCTGCTATTATTCAGATATTTTTCTGGTATTTTTCTGGTATTATTCAGATATTTTTCTGGTATTTTTCTGGTATTATTCTGGTATTATTCTAGTATTATTCAGATATTTTTCTGCTATTATTCAGGTATTTTTCTGGTATTTTTTTGGTATTATTCAGATATTTTTCTGGTATTATTCAGATATTTTTCTGCTATTATTCAGATATTTTTCTGCTATTATTCAGGTATTTTTCTGGTATTTTTTTGGTATTATTCAGATATTTTTCTGGTATTATTCTGGTATTATTCTAGTATCATTCAGATATTTTTCTGGTATTATTCAGGTATTTTTCTGGTATTTTTCTGGTATTATTCAGTTATTTTTCTGGTATTATTCAGGTATTTTTCTGGTATTTTTCTTGTATTATTCAGATATTTTTCTGGTATTTTTCTGGTATTATTCTGGTATTATTCTAGTATTATTCAGATATTATTCTGGTATTATTCTAGTATTATTCAGATATTTTTCTGGTATTTTTTTGGTATTATTCAGATATTTTCCTGGTATTATTCTGGTATTTTTCTGCTATTATTCAGATATTTTTCTGCTATTATTCAGATATTTTTCTGCTATTATTCAGGTATTTTTCTGGTATTTTTTTGGTATTATTCAGATATTTTTCTGCTATTATTCAGATATTTTTCTGCTATTATTCAGATATTTTTCTGCTATTATTCTGGTATTTTTCTGCTATTATTCAAATATCATTCAGGTATTATTCAACTAAAAATGTATTTATTTTAATCCATATCGATAATGTGATTTACTTTTAAATATTTGGGGACATTTTATGCTTAACAACCTACTTTTAATATGACGGATACAGCATATATTCATATAAAATATTTTATATCCAAAATTCATGATTCAAAGTGTTTTTCATCATGTGCAATAAGAATAAAAGTAGTAACATCAGATAATGCAGGAATAAGTGAGGAATAAAGTTATTGATCATTTTAATCAATTATTTTTAACAATGACCAGGAGAAAAAAAAGGCTGAATGTGACAATTTATATTAAAGTTGATTAATGGTTTGTCTGTTAAATGATTCAATGATTGATTAATTATCAATAGAAATATGATGTTTATGAGACCAGGAGGAGCAGCAACTATTAATATTATATTAAACTATTTCCTGATGTGGACATTGATATTGATCATTGTTTTATTGATCATTATTATTCTGATCATCATCTTCCTGCTGGTCAGCTGTTTTCCTCCTCCCCCCTCCTCTACCCGCTGCCCGGCCACATTCCCTTCATTGCTGCTGGACCATGGAAACCCCCCTGGTCCAGTTTCAGAGCTGCTACCTCTATCCCACTTTATCTCTACCTCTCTCTACCCTCTCTCTCTCTATCAGATCACCTGTTATGTGCAGCCTCAGCAGCATCAGAGGACGGGCAGCAGCTATTTGCTGAACCAATGATGGTATTCTGCTGTTCTAGTTATCTGATATTTAGGCATGATTCTGATATTGTTCAGGTTTGGTAATATTCTGGTTTTATTCTGGTTTTATTCTGGTTTTATTCTGGTATTATTCTGGTATTATTCTGGTATTATTCTGGTATTATTCTGGTATTATTCTGGTATTATTCTGGTATTTTTCTGGTATTTTTCTGGTATTTTTCTGGTATTTTTCTGGTATTTTTCTGGTATTATTCTGGTATTATTCTGGTATTATTCAGGTATTATTCAGGTATTATTCAGGTATTATTCAGGTATTATTCTGGTATTATTCAGGTATTATTCAGGTATTATTCAGGTATTATTCAGGTATTATTCAGGTATTATTCAGGTATTATTCTGGTATTATTCTGGTATTATTCAGGTATTATTCAGGTATTTTTCTGGTATTTTTCTGGTACTTTTCTGGTATTATTCAGGTATTATTCAGGTATTATTCAGGTATTATTCAGGTATTATTCAGGTATTTTTCTGGTAGTTTTCTGGTATTATTCAGGTATTTTTCTGGTATTATTCTGGTATTATTCTGGTATTATTCTGTGACCTCCCAGCAGCTCGGAGGCTGTTTGAGGACACGTTGTCGTGTCTTGTTGCTTCTTTGTTGTTGTTCCTTTTTATCTCATAATTCTGACATTTTATCTCAAATTCTTTGCGAACACTGTAAATTATCTGCCAATAAAATAAGATAACTCTTTCAAGGAATTTGAGATTAAAAATCTGAATTATGAGATAAAAACTCCACAGTCTTGTTCCTTAAAACTTGACCAAACTGACCCAAACCAGGAAAATAACTTGAATTATCCGCCAATAGAATGAGACAATTCTACTCAACACATATTGTTCAGATTTAATTTTTTACAGTGTAACGACGCTCATTTATCTTAAAGATAAAGATACTAAAACGTGATCTCTCCTTTGGTTGGATGCTGTGTTTTCTGCTCTGTTGTATAACTCCGTGACTCATTTTCCATCTCGACACTTGAACTGTCCGAATCGCAGCGGAGAGACGCTGCTTTTGTAGCTTTAAACTTTAAAGAGAACCAAAGGAAAAGAGGGGAAACACAGGATGGGAATAGAATGGAAAAGGAAACAGGATTACGGCTTCTCTCAGCTATTCAGGCCACGGATTCAGTGTTGGGACACTGGAGTTGCCATGGCGACGCCAACATGTAAATAGCATGTGTTAAAGATGAAACGTGTCGAATTTTCGTGTAGAATTCCTTCCTGTTAATGCATATAATATACTCTATAATCTGCTTTAATGAGACTTTATGTCTTGTTAATGTTTCAACACCTCTGACTCTCCAGCGCCACCAACTGGTCAACGTTGAAGGTTAATTTCTGCTTAAAACCTTGATTAAAACCTTGATTTCCCTGGAATCTTTGGATCAAGCTGAATTTTAATGAAATAAGTAATAAAAACTAATAATGGATGAGAATAAACAGCATTTTCTACGTCATTTTTTTAAAACATTTTTTATATGAAAGACACTAAAGCTGTGACGATTAATCGATTAATCAGTTCGTTGATAATCGATTTCAGTCATTGTTAAGAAAAAAATGTCCAAATTCTCTGGTTCCAACTTCTCTTCTCTGATTATTTTCTGGTTGCTTTATTCTTCTATAATAATAAACTGATGATCTTTGGGTTGTGGAAGACATTTTAGGTTGAATCTTCAGCTTTGGGATCGACATTTTACACCATTTTATGGACCAAACAATCGATTAATCGTTTTAATAATTAATAGATAAATCAAATATCAAAGAATCATTACATGCAACTGAAAATACTAAAGTATAAGTACCTTAACATTTACTCAGTATATATCTGTAACAGTAAACTGGTTGTGGATCTAAACTGCAATGATTAATCGATTAATCAATTAGTTACCAACTACTTTGATCATCGATTTGAGTCATTTTTAAGAAGAAAACGTCCAAATTCTCTGGTTCCAGCTTCTCTTCTCTGATTATTTTCTGGTTTCTTTATTCTTCTATAATAGTAACACAATTTGATGAACCAACCAACTAATCAATTAATCATTTCGATTGATTAATCAACTATTAAAATAGTCATTATATGCAGCCCTAACTGAAAATACTCAAGTACAAATACCCTAAAATTGTCCTATAATAGTAAACTGGTTGTTGTTGGGTTCTGGATAAATAAAATTGCAATAGAGCTGCAATGATTAATCGATTGATTGATTAGTTACCAACTATTACATTAATCACCTACTATTTTGATAATTGATTAATTTATATGAGTCATTTTTAAGAAGAAAATGTCCAAATTCTCTTCTCAAATCTCATTATTTTTGACATTTTACACATTCGACATACACCAACAACTAATTAATGAATCGTCTAAATAATCAAGAGATTAATCATTAGTTGCAGCCCTGACAGAATAATAATAATAATAATAATAATAATAATAAAGTAAGGTACAAGTACCAAAAACTACACAAACAATTTAAACTTATTTAAGAAAACAAGACCAAATCGACCCAAATCAGGAAAAAAAAAAGCTTGAAATAAACTAAACTATCTCTTAAACTCTACTCAATACTGGATTAATTATCCTTTAAAAAAGACATTTTAGGTTGAATCTTCATTTTAAACTATTTTATGAATCAAACCACTAATTGATGAATCATTTCAACACCAATAGATGAATAAACTGTTAAAATAGTTGTTAGTTGTAGCCTAAATATTGGGATAATTTAGGTTCTGAAGCCTCTTGTTAACAAACGGTGTAAAACATGAGACTTTTAACGTTGACTGAGTATTTCCAGATGGTAAAAACCTCATTACTGACATTTCTTTGTGTTGTTGGGTAAAGTGACCACAGCTGTGATGATCAGTGTTTTCACACACATCAAACACACACCTACACCCTGTTGTCTTGAAAACTGGAAAATCCACATTTTTCTGCTCGGTCCTGATATCTGAGACGTCTTCTAGTGTTTTCTGCTGCTGGTGGAAGTCACTGTTACTGGCAATTAAAACCAAAAGTGAAAGGACAGCTTTTATATTTAAGAATCAGTAGTTTATTCACTTTTTATCTATGTTGGTTTTTCCCTTTTTTATAAATATATAGATAGATTTATTTCCATTATGTTAAGTTTTGTTTCTCAGAACTATATAGTACTGAGTAGGGCTGCTTGGTTGATAATTGGTTAATTTAACGATTATTGAAATGATTAATCAATTATTTGTTTGGTTGGCAACTTAAAATGTCCAGACCAACTGTCCACAACCCAAAGATCATCAGTTTACTATTATAGAAGAATAAAGAAACCAGGAAATAATCAGAGAAGAGAAGCTGGAACCAGAGAATTTGGACATTTTCTTCTTATAAGTGACTCAAATCGATTAATCGATGGAGTTGGCAACTAATTGATTAATCGTTGCAGTTTGGATCCACAAACAAACAACCAGTTTGTTGTTATAGATGCATCCAATTCTTACAATTTTGAAGTATTTGTACTTTAGTATTTTTCAGTTAGTATAGTCAGTATAACAATTATTCTGATAGTTTAATCTATCAATTATTGAAACGATTAATCAATTAGTTGTTTGGTTCATGTCTTTTTTCGTCCAAAGCAACAATTTCTTTAGTCTTATATTATAGAAGACTAAAGAAACCATCTTTAAAGATGGACTCAAATCAATTAATTGATTATCAAATAGTTGGTGATTAATGTAATAGTTGCCAACTAATCGATTAATCAAATAATCATTGCAGCTCTAGTTGTCAAACAGATAAAATCTTCATAATGGGGACATGAAATGCACAAGATTAGAGCTGCAACTAATAACTTTTCTGATACTTGATTAATCTATTGACAATTGAAATGATTAATCAATTAGTTGTTTGGTTTATATAATCAACCAAACTGAACCAAACCAGAGAATTTGGACATTTTCTTCTTAAAAATGACTCAAATCGATTAATCAATTATCAAAATAGTTGGTGATTAATGTAACAGTTAATTAATCAGTTAATTGACTAGTCTATTGCAATTTATTGATTAATAATCTGTATAATTTATTTATCCAGAACCCAACAACCAGCTTACTGTTATATATGCTTAGTAGAATTTTCAGGTACTTTTCAGTCGATTAATGTATTGATTATTGAAACGATTAATCGATTAGTTGTTTGGTTCATTAAATGGTGTAAAACATTGGAAATGAGAAGAGAGAGAAGAGAACAGAGAAGAGAAGCTGGAAGCTGGAACCAGAGAATTTGGATATTTTCTTCTTAAAAATGACTCAAATCGATTATCAAAGTAGTTGGCAACTAATTGATTAATCGATTAATCGTTTCAGTTTAGGTCCACAACCAGTTTACTGTTATACTGAGTAAATTTTAAGGTACTTATATTTTAGTATTTTCAGTTAGGACTGCATATAATGCTTCTCTGATAGTTGATTAATCTATCAATTATCAAAACGATTAATCGATTAGTCGTTTGGTTCATAAAATGGTTTAAAATGTCAATCTCAAAGTTGAAGAGTCAACCTAAAATGTCTTTTTTTGTCCACAACCCAAAGATCATCAGTTTATTATTATAGAAGAATAAAGAAACCAGGAAATAATCAGAGAAGAGAAGCTGGAACCAGAGAATTTGGACATTTTCTTCTTTAAAAATGACTCAAATCGATGAATCGATTATCAAAATAGTTGATTATTGATTAATCATTGCAGTTCAGGTCAACAACCGAACAACCACCCAGTTTACGGTTATAAATATATAGTAAATACATTTTTAAGGTACTTTTCTGATAGTAGATGATACTATCAATTGAAATGATTAATCGATAAGTTGTTTGGTTCATAAAATGGTGTAAAATGTCAAAAATGTAACCGAAGATTAATCGATTCGATGAATCAAGTCGATTAATCTGTTGATTATTTAAACGATTAATCAATTAGTTGTTTGGTTCGTGTCTTTTTTTTGTCCAGACCAACAGTCCACAACCAAAAAACCATCAGTTTACTATTATAGAAGAATAAAGAAACCAGGAAATAACCACAGAATTTAGACATTTTCTTCTTAATAAATGATTCAAATCGATTAATCGTTTATCAAAATAGTTGGCGATTGTTCGATTAATCGACTAATCGTTGCAGCTCTACCTGATATAGTTCAAAATCTCCTCTTTCACGCTTTTCTCTGCAGTTACAGAAAGAAAATATGATAAAACTGGCAGTGACAGTGTAGTTGTGACATCACAACTTCACAGAGCAGCTTGTATTAAAGTACAGTTTCTGAATAATAATGTGTATTTCTCTGTGGTTTGAGTGTTTTATAACATATGGGGCAGCATTTTCTTCTAATATATGGAACCTTTAAAGGAATAGTTTAAAATTTTGAGGACTGTTTAGCTTAGTTTAGCTTAGCTTAGCTTAGCATCTAGACTGGAAACGGATGGAAAGCACCAAATTTAATCTCATTTGTCTAAACGAGAAAGCGAAAGTGTGTTTTATTGGTGTTAAAGTGCGTTTCTCATGCTTCGGGCCTCGTGTTTAACGGCTTTAAACCCTCTCACCTCGTTTAAGTGGCGTGTCGACTGCAACACAACAAATCTTTGCTCTAACACATCTGTTTTGTCGTCTCCTGCGCGGTCGACAGATTCGACTCTTGTGACTCACGTCTGAAGTCTGTTTGCCAGAATGTCTGGAAATTCCCTTGAATGCAGCTCGACCTGCAGCGGCATGTCAGCGATTTTCTCAACAACTTCACATCAAACAAACGAGGAGCCGCTGCTTTTATCCCGTTTTATTTTTTTTTACTTTTACTCTTAACAGGTGTTGGTGAGTCGAGCTGATCTGGACGAATCAGCAGAATTTTTATGTAGGAATCACTTTGATTTCCCAACAACACGATCAAATAAAGTCTTAACAGGTGGAAAAATCTTGGTTTTGCTGCAATTAGTCCAATACTGAGTGTTTATTTCAAATTTAGTTTTGTTTTCTTAAAATAAGATGCCTTTTTTGACTTTTTTTTTTTAACTCATATAATATTTTTTTAATTTATCTCACAATTCTGACTATTTATCTCTTAATTATTTGAAAAACCTGAAATAAGTAAAATTATCCGCCAAAGAAAAGAGGTAATTCCACCCACTTTTGGAGTAAATGTACGAAAAACAAGGTATTTCCCTCTAATAACATTTCACTTTTTGTAGTGTAGGGTCTGATATTTATATTTTTACACTGCCAAAAATATATATATATGTCCAAATAGAGATAAAAAAGACAATATTAAGATTAAAAAAGTCAAACAAGTTGATCCTATTTAAGAAAAAAAAGACTAAATTGATCAAAATAAAGACAAAAAAAATTGAAATAAGCAAAATTATCCTATACTGCAAAAAAATGAAATATTTTAGTTTTTTTTATCTTGAATTATTCTCCATTCCAATTTTTTCACGGTTTTGGTCAATTTAGTTTTGTTTTCATATAACAGGATTAAATTTCCATCACAAATTCTTCTTAGTCCATTGCAATTACTTCAATATCGAGTAGAAAATAGTTGGCGATTAATCGATTAATCGACTAATTGACTCATCGTTGCTAATGTGTAATGTGATAATGTGTGTTTCTCTGTGGATTGAGTGTTTTAAAACATATGGGGCAGCATTTCCTTCTAATATATGGAACCTTTAAAGAAATAGTTTGAAATTTTTGGGGAAAATTGCAAAAGGATTAATGCATATCTCACTTTTAGCGGCTGTTTATCTTCGTTTGAAGCCTCATGTTTAACAGCTACTCAACATTGAGTCGAATTATCTCCCTTAATGTCATATTTCTTTCCATTCTCCAGCTGCAGGGACAGCAGGTCTGCATGGGAATCTGCAGGTCTGTGTTTTCCTGAGAACCCTGGTCCCTGTGTATTGTGTATTGTGAGACAGAGGAAGCCGTGGTGTATGGACGTGAGAGGAATCCGTCCCGTCGCTTCCAACGCTATCGCTTACATTCCTGGCCGGTCCCGTCCTATCAGGTGACCTCGCCTTCTATTCTGTCTCGCTGGTTCCCACACGGAGTCCCCGACACGCTTCCTGTCCCACCGGGGCCCCCTTTGAACCGGATCCCGAACCCACCCCCACCCCCGAGTCATCCTAGACCCAGATAATCCCCGGGTCCTCGTGAATCTGCAGATTAAAGAATCAAACGTGTTAATGTTTGTCCTTCGGTTTAAAAACGAGGAAGATAATCGTTTATCTGAAGGAAAAGAAGATTTCAACCTTCACGGTTACTCATGTGTGAGCTGTAGAGACTAAAACTTAAACAATACCAGAGGTAAAATGTGTTAAGTTAAAGATTAATCGATTAATCAATTAATCAATTAATGAGCAAAAATAACTTCATTATATTTTCAGGATATTCTACATCTTACTCTCTTGTTAGTTTTCAGATTTTATAAAATATGTACATTATAACTCAATAAAATACACTAGAGCTGCAACAATTAATCGATTAATCAATTAGTTGTCAACTATTTTGATAACCGATTAATTGATTTGAGTCGTTTTTAAGAAGAAAATGTTGACAATCCCCAGCTTCTCAGATTATTTTCTGGTTTCTTTAGTCTTTTATATTAATAAACTGATGATCTTTGCAGCAATAAAAGACATTTTAGGTTGAATCTTCAGCTTTGGGAAACACTGATCCATATTTTACACCATTTTATGAACCAAACAACTAATCGATTAATCATTTCAGTCGTCAATAGATTAATCAACTATTAGAAAAGATAATCGATTAATCGATTTGAGTCATTTCTCAGAAGAAAATGTCCAAATTCTCTGGTTCCAGCTTCTCAAATCTATTTAATCCATTTAATGAACCAAACAACTAATCGATTAATCGTTTCAATAATCAATACATTAACCGACTAAATTCTACTAAGCATATATAACAGTAAACTGGTTGTTGGGTTCTGGATAAATAAATTATACATATTATTACTCAATAAATTGCAATTAATTACCAACGATTACATTAATCACCAACTATTTTGATAATTGATTAATCGATTTGAGTCGTTTTTAAGAAGAAAATGTCCAAATTCTCTGGTTTAGTTCAGTTTGGTTGATTATATGAATCAAACAACTAATTGATTAATCATTTCAATAATAAAAAAAATAATTAAATATAGCTTGTACATTAGATCCACTTAAGAATGAAATGATTATTTCAATTTCATCCATTTCATGTCCCCATCATGAAGATTTTATCTAACAACTAGAGTTGCAACGATTAGTTGATTAATCGATTAGTTGGCAACTATTACATTAATCACCAACTATTTGATAATCGATTAATCGATTTGAGTCATTTCTAAGAAGAAAATGTCCAAATTCTCTGGTTCCTGCATCTCAAATCTGATTATTTTCAACAATTTATACCATTTTATGAACCAAATAACTAATCGATTAATCATTAATTAAAGTATTTCACTAAACAAAAGCAAAGCTAAGGAGAAATTCTGAAAAAATAACTACATTTTGTGAATATTGAGCATTTTTTTCTAATCCTAGTAATAATCTATAAAGATAAATTTCAAAATACTTGTCTCAAAGTGTGTAATTGCCAGAAATGTTAGTTTTTCTTTATTATTATTATGCTAATTTGCAATATTTGCCCATATTTCTGCAGCAGCATTAACAGGATTCGTGGGTTTATATGAGTTCAGATAAACATTTAATCACTTTTCAAGTTTCTTTGCAAACACACAGCGATGTTTCAGGAAGTGAAGAACAGGTAAATACACCTTTACAGGTCCAGACCTGACATGAAGATAAATGGCTGCATAGCTGGAATCTGATGTTCAAACACTGAAATAACAGCGACACAGAAAAAAGGAAATAGTAATTGCACAATAATTGTAAAAGTGTGATTTTATTTGATTTAATATATGATTTTTATTATTTTCTGGTTTCTTTAGTCTTCTGTAATAATGAACTGATCATCTGTCATTTTATGAATCAATCAACTAATCGATTAATCATTTTTATCATCTGTTTTATAATTAAAGCTGCAACATGTATTTGATTAATCGATTAATTAATTTTACTATATAGGAGGGTAGAGAAAGGATAATTCTATATAAAAGAACAATAAAAGCAGCTAAACAATATCATTAAACATTTATTATTGAAGGTAAAGCTGTGCTAAATGGTCGATTAATCGATTAGTTGCCAACTATTACATTAATCGCCTGCTATTTTAATAATTGATTAATTGATTTGAGTCATTTTGAAGAAGAAAATGTCCAAATTCTCTGGTTCCAGCTTCTCTTCTCTGATTATTTCCTGGTTTCTTTATTCTTCTATAATAATAAACTGATGATCTGGACAAAAAAAGAAGAAGAAGAAGAAGGTTGAATCTTCAGTTTGGGGAAAAACAGACATTTTACACCATTTAATGAACCAAACAACTAATCGATTAATCGCTTCAATAATTGATAGATTAATCAACTATCAAAATAGTCGTTAGCTGCAGTCCTATGTACATTATTTTTTAATTTAATTCAATTTCTTCTCTCTAGTCTTGCCTCTAGAGCCACAATGATTAATCGATTAGTCGCCAACTATCACATTAATCGCCAACTGATAATTGATTAATTGATTTGAGTCATTTTGAAGAAGAAAATGTCTAAATTCTCTGGTTCCAGCTTCTCTTCTCTGATTATTTCCTGGTTTCTTTATTCTTCTATAATAATAAACTGATGATCTTTGGGTTGTGGACAAAAAACAAAGACATTTTAGGTTGAATCTTCAACTTTGGGAAACATTGATCGATATTTTACACCATTTAATGAACCAAACAACTAATCGATTAATCATTTCTATAATCAATAGATTAATCAAATATCAAAATAGTCAGCCCTAACTGAAAAATACTAAAGTACAAGTACCTTAAAAATTCTAATCTATAAGAGTTCAGGTTAAATAAAATGTACATATTATTACTCGATAAATTGCAATAGAGCTGCAATGATTAGTCGATTAATCGATTGGTTACCAACTAATACATTAATCATCATTTATTTTGATAATCAATTAATCGATTTGAGTCATTTATAAGAAGAAAATGTCCAAATTCTCTGGTTCCAGATCCTTAAATCTGATTTATGGTTTCTCTAGTCTTCTAGAATAGTAAACTGATGATCTTTGCATTAATCGATTAATCGATCGTTGGCAACTAATTGATTATAATCGTTCCAGCTTCTCAAATCTGATTATTTTAGACATTTTTTAGGGTAAATCTTGGGGAACTGTGATCAACATTTTAATAAACAACTAACTAAACAAGTAATTGATTAATCGTTTAGTTGATTAATCGATTAGTTGATTAGTTGCTAACTATTTGAGTCATTTTAAAGAAGAAAAATGTCCAGATTTTCTGCTCAAATCTGACTATTTCTGAATTCTTTAGTTTTCTATAATAATAAACTGATGATCTTACAAATTATCTTAACAACTAACAAATTCCTCAGCATCTTCATGTTGAACTGGACGATTTTACGAGTTCATCCTTGTTTTTTTTGCAGAGAAGATGTGACATTAAGTCAGAAATAAAACACAATACAGTAAAAAAGGAAAAAAACTGATTTTCTTTTGAGGTTTTGGTGGCAACGTGAGCACAAATGAAGCAACAGAGAGGAACAAAACTACCGGTTACACAACTGGAAACAGTCTGAGGCTAAATTTATTCTTCCGAGACGTGTGTTAAAGTCGGTATAAAAATGTCTTTGTCAAAGGGAGGGAAGCAGGAACAAATCTGAGGAGAAGCCTTAAAGGTATAAAATACTGTTTCTTATTGATTTTAAATCCATCAATCTGCCTCCAACAAACTCTAAAACGTCTAAAATCAAAGTGTACGGTGATTTAAAAGTGATAAAATCAACGTTTTTTGCAGCTAACAGGAGATTAAACTAGTGCACGCTGCAAAAAATGGTGAAAATGTCTTAGTTTTTGGAACAATTATTCATCTTATTTCATGTTTTTTTCCTGATTTAGGTCTTTAAATAATTATTTTTATTATTCAGTCAAGGCTGCAACTAATGATTATTCTGATAACTGGTTAATCTCTTGATTATTTAGATGATTAATTAATTGTTTGGTTCATAGAATGGTGTAAAATGTCAAAAATAATCAGATTTGAGAAGAGAATTTAGACGTTTTCTTCTTAAAAATGACTCAAATCGATTAATCGATTGGTGATTAATGTAATAGTTGGTAACTAATCGATTAATCGATTAATTATTACAGTTCTATTGCAATTTATCGAGTAATAATACGTATATTTTATTCATCCAGAACTCAACAACAACCAGTTTACTCTTATATACAGAGTACAATTTTAAGGTTCTTTAGTATTTTTCAGTTAGGGCTGCATATGACTATTTTGATAGTTGATTAATCAATCGAAACGATTAATCGATTAGTTGGTTGGTTCATTAAATGGTGTTACTATTATAGAAGACTAAAGAAACCAGAGAATAATCAGAGAAGAGAAGCTGGAACCAGAGAATTTGGACATTTTCTTCTTATAAATGACTCAAATTGATTAATCAATTATCAAATAGTTGGTGATTAATGTAATAGTTGCCAACTAATCGATTAATCAACTAATCGTTGCAGCTCTAGTTGTCAGACAGATAAAATCTTCATGATGGGGACATGAAATGCATTAAATTGAAATAATCATTTCATTCTTAAGTGGATCTAATGTACAAGCTATATTTAATTATTTTTAACAGATTGTTGATTATTGAAATGATTAATCAATAAGTTGTTTGGTTCATATAATCACACTTTTGAGCATTTTGAGCTCATATTATTGACTTTTAGTCTCATAATTCTGAGTCTTTATCTCAACAAAGAGAGAATTTGGACATTAATGAGCTCATTTTATTGACTTTTAACCTCAAATTCTTTATGAAACTTATCTTCTAGCAGCATGAGATAAATTTATTGGACTAATTCAACCAAAACCAATATTTCCACTTGTTAATCTTCCAGTTTTTGCAGAGTTTACTACCTGTTTGGCCTGGACTTTGGGCCGTGGGCCCTTTAAATAGCAGAGATTTTAGTCATAACTCTGGCAGCGTTGCAGATGTGATTCTGCTGCTGCAGAATCCTCCTTTTCCCTCCAAAACATCTCAAACACACGAGGTGAAATGGAAGCAGAAACAGGAACTGATGGTCGTCGGGTTCATGTCCGACAGGCCTCAGGACTCAGATGATCTCATTAGAGCTTAAAAAATCTATAGGAATCGAATTGCTGCCTGGCTCTACCTCACACTCCATAATTAAACACACACACACACACACATTCCCGTCATGTTTGGGATGCTGCTGCATATCCTTAAAAAAAAAAAAAAGCGTCCAGACGCGGCGTCTGCGTGGGCGTCGACTCGGAACATGTTTGCATTTCCTCCTCAGATCCTCACTGAAGCACCACAAGTCTCCACCTTTAAATAAAAAAAAAAAGTCTGCTCGTGTCATTTAACACCGCCTCACTACTTCCTGTGTGTGTGTGTGTGTGTGTGTGTGAGTGTGTGTGTGTGTGTGTGTGTGTCTCTGCTGGTGGACAACGCCTCTGGCCATTTTGTCCTCCATTGTACCAAACTTCCTGTGAACTTCCAGAGGAATGCAGGCCTGACCCTTTGGAAAAGAAAAAAGATGATGGAGGCTTTTAAAAAGTCATTACTGCTTTTATTCTATTATAAAAATCTTTATAAAAACATTAAATGAACATGGTCGGTTTATAAAATATAGACAATATTCTATCATTATCTATTTTGATAATAGATTAATTGATTTATTTGTTATTGCAGGTAAATCTGTGCTAATTAGTCAATTAGTCCATTAGTTACCAACTATTTTGGGTTATTTTTAAGTAAATTCTGCAAAAACTGGAAGATTAACAAGTGGAAATATTGGTTTTGGTCGAATTAGTCCAACATGGAGTAAATCTATCTCATGCCACTGGAAGATAATTTTATTTATTTCACGTTTTATAATAAAGACTCAAGAGAAGAGATTAAAAGTCAATAATATGAGCTCAAAAGGCTCAAAAACATCCAAATTCTCTGGTTCCAGCTTCTCTTCTCTGATTATTTCCTGGTTTCTTTAGTCTCTATAATAGTAACACTATTTAATGAACCAACCAACTAATTGATTAATCGTTTCATTTGATTAATCAACTGTCAAAATAGCCATTATATGCAGCCCTATCTGAAAAATACTAAAGTACAAATACCCTAATATTGTCCTATAACAGTAAACTGGTTGTTGTTGGGTTCTGGATAAATAAAATATATATATTATTACTCAATAAATGCAATAGAGCTGTAATGATTAATCGATTAATCGATTAGTTACCAACTATTACATTAATCACCAACGATTTTGATAATCTATTTATCGATTTGAGTCATTTTTAAGAAGAAAACGTCTTAATTCTCTTCTCAAATCTGATTATTTTCCACATTTTACACCATTTTATGAACCAAACAACTAATTAATTAATCCTCTAAATAATCAATCAGTAATATAATCAATAATAATAATACTAAAGTAAGAATTTAATCTTATTTAATAAAAACAAGACCAATTCGACCTAAATCAGGAACAAACTTGAAATACGATTAATTATTTGTTAGAATTCTACCCGAAAACAAAGATATTGTTGACTAAAAGCCTAATTTGTGACTTAAAAAACTGAATTTAACCCATTTAACACCATTTTTCATAGTTTCCATGCATGTAATTATGTCATTCATGTAGCATTTTAATAATTTTCTTGCACAAATATAAAAAAAAAGCAATTTATTTCAGGAACTGAATAATTTTTAGGGTTATTGTAACCTCTAACTACAATGATTTAATAGATATTTACATGTCAGGGCTGAAAATTATATTAATTTCATAATTACTGTTATTAATGCTCCTGACCAGTGACTTTTTGAAGGGTAGGGGCACTTTAGCACATGTTTTAGCTCTTAGAGGGCACTTTACCATGTGTTTTGACTCCGAAAGGGCATTTTAGCACATGTTCTAGCTCCTAGAGGGCACTTTAGCACACTTTTTAGTTCCCAAGAGAGCATGTTAGCATGCATTTTGGCTCCTAGAGGGCATATTAGCATGCTTTTTAGCTCTTAAAGGGCACTTTACCATGTGTTTTGGCTCCTAGAGGGAACTTTAGCCCATATTTTGGCTCCTAGGGGGCACTTTAGTATGCATTGTAGCTCTTAAAGGGCACTTTACCATGTGGTGTGTCTCCTAGAGGGCACTTTAGCACATGTTTTGGCTCCTAGAGGGCAATTTAGCCCATATATTGGCTCCAAGAGGGCACTTTTCATGCTTTTTAGGTCCTAAAAGGGCATTTTAGCATGCATTTTGGCTCCTATGGGGGCACTTTAGCACATGGTTTGGCTCAGAGAGGGCACTTTATCCCATATATTGGCTCCAAAAGGGCACTTTGGAGGGGGCACTTTAGCACATAGGGGTGCTAGGGGGCACTTTAGCACATGTTTTAGCTCTTAGAGGGCACTTTACCATGTGGTTTGGCTCCTAGAGGGCACTTTACCATGTGATGTGTCTCCTAGGGGGCACTTTACCATGTTTTAGCTCCTAGAGGGCACTTTAGCACATGTTTTAGCTCTTAGAGGACACTTTAGCCCTGGCGTGGCATGCAGCTCTTCTCCATGTAATGTTGAGCGTGTTGCTCGGGCACAAAGAGCTGCTGTGTGTGTAGAAACGGGGGCAGAAAAGGACTCGGATTCCTGGAGACGGTTGCAACACGCCGCACCAGGACACACGCACACGCTAAAATATGCACAGGCTAAAATATGCACACGCTAAATCACACACACAGCAACACGGGATTTACCCACGGTGACCTGAGAGGAGGCTGAGTTGAAGAATGAAGAGATAAAACTCTGGTTCCTTTTCCTTCTTCCTGCCTTTAACTCACAGTCTGAAACACAAACTACACACATGGAAACTTATTTATAATAACATATAATCCTAATTACTTTATGTGTTATTTGTATTAATTATTATATCTTTATATCAATGGTTCATGTGATTTATTTGCTGACACTGATCCCTCTTTTGTCCTGTTTATAACACTTTCTAACTTTATTATTATCTTTATAATGACATAATGTGAATTTGATAAGTGGAAATAACTTCTTCATGTTCATGCATTTTGGCTCCTAGAGGGCACTTTAGCACATGCTTTGACTTCCAAGAGGGCATTTGAGCACACATTTTGGATTCAAGAGGGCACTTTAGCACATATATTCGCTCCAAAAAGACACTTTTTAGTTCCCAAGAGAGCAAGTTAGCATGCGTTTTGGCTCCTAAAGGGCACTTTAGCATGCAATTTGGTTCCTAGAGGGCACTTTAGCACATGTTTTGGCTCCTAGAGGGCACTTTAGCATGTATTTTGACTCCCAAGAGGGCATTTGAACACACATTTTGGATTCAAGAGGGCACTTTTACACACTTTTTAGTTCCCAAGAGAGCATGTTAGCATGCTTTTTAGCTCCCAAAAGGGCACTTTATCACATGTTTTGCCTCCTAGAGGACACTTTATCACATGTTTTGGCTCCTGGAGGGCACTTTATCATGCATTTGACTCCCAAGAGGTCATTAGATCACACATTTTGGATTGAAGAGGGCACTTTAACATATATTTTGGCTCCAAGAGGGCACTTTTGCATACTTTTTAGTTCCCAAGAGGGAACTTTAGCATGCTTTTTAGCTCCCTAAAGGCGACTTTAGCATGTGTTTTGGCTCCTAGAATGCACTTTAGCATGCATTTAACTCTTTAGAGGGCACTTTACCATGTGTTTTCGCTCATAGCGGGCACTGCTTTTTGATGCATTTTGCATTTTTGACTCCCAAGAGGGAATTTGAGCACACATTTTTGGCTCCAAAGGGGCACTTTTGCATACTTTTTAGTTCCCAAGAAGGAACTTTAGCACACATTTAACTCTTTAGAGGGCACTTTACCATGTGTTTTCACTCCTAGTGAGCACTTTATCATGCATTTTGACTCCCAAGAGGGAATTTGAGCACACATTTGGCTCCAAGAGGACACTTTAGCTCACTTTTTAGTCCCTTAAAGGGCACTTTAGCGTGTGTTTTTCTTCCTAGGGGGCGCTTTAACACGCATTTAGCTCTTAGGGGGCACTTAAACACATGTTTTGGCTCCTAGAGGGCACTTTATCATACGTTTTGACTCCCTGGAGGGCATTTGAGCACACATTTTGGATTCAGGAGGGCACTTTAGCTCATTTAACTCATTGCTGTGCCACAAAAAAACAAAAAGACGAAGACAACATGAACGTTTCCCAAAGACTTTTACGCACAAACGTCCATTCTGTGTATTTGACTCCAGCAGCTCATTGGTAAGAATAAAGCGCTGTGGAGCCTCCCCCCACCTCCTCCCACCTCCTCCCCCCCCGGCTCCTCCCTCCCTCCCCGTGTGGTTTTACGCTTTTGATCCCCGAGGGACCTCGCGTTTTACATTCCTGGCATTCCGACCTCAGTCCCTCCTCGGTTACTTATTATCGCCGCCTGCTTCTCTCCGATCAGTTCACAGCGAAGCAGCGTCCGGGGGGAAGGAAGAGGAGGAAAAACGACTCCAACGTTACTAGAATAACTTATTAGAATAAAACAAAACCCATGGAAATAGTGGAATTACTCTGACTTCCAGATCGAGAACAGCGTTTTTTTTTTTTTTGGTGACGATGAGCGCGTGAGCTGGTGAGTTTGTTTTTTCCTCTCGTTCCTTCTTTTTCCTCCAACAACAGAATAAAAAACACGATTAAAAGTCATTTCTGATCCGAATGTAAAGTGTGTAGTTTGTTCATGTTGCTTTAAAACACGAGAACTGCGCCGTGTGAGAGCACAAAAAAAGGAAAACAGCTTATTTTACAATGCGGTTTTGTGCGCTTTTGCTCCCCCGTGAGATTGGAATTTTTGGCGCATGCATTTTCTTTTTCTTTTTTTTTTTTCGCCTGCTGTGGGAAATGTGTCCACATCTCTGTGTTGTCGCTGTTTAGTTTCCATGTTGTAAAACTACTCAAATTCAGCAGATATTTGAGTTATTTCAGGCCTGTTCCAGTTTGTTATATCAGTATAAATCAGCTAATCTTTATTTATAAACCACTTTTCATACACAGACAAGGTGCATTGCAGCATTTAACGATGGAAACAGGCTTATTTATCAGTTTTCCTGCTATAAATGATAATAAATGTGGAATATCTCTACAATAACAAAGGTTATTGGACTGAAAACTGGTAAAAAAAAAATTATAAATCTAACATGTGAGGTGACTACAGAAGAGTCAGAATCTATTTATGTTGCTGTTATAGAGTAAATAGAGTTAGAATATTGAAAAAATAATCTAAAATTGTCTTTTACTGCAGATAAAAATACTTTAAACAAGAACAATCTGACTCAAATCTGGAAAAAAAAACTTGAAATAAGCTAAATGCAATGCAAAGTTCAATGATGAATGACATAAGTTCAAATGAGTTCAAAGGTCGAATATTTGTGCCAAATTAATCATAGAAATCACAGTGAGGATCATTACAGAACATGAATATATTCTCGCTTGTTTTAAAACTAAAAACGAGACCAAACTGACCCACATCAAGAAAGAAAACTTGAAACAAGCTAAATTATCAATTAAAGATCAATTATTTATCCATAAAATGATAGAAATCACACTGAGGATCATTGCAGAACATGTAGAATATATTCTAAAAGGATATATTACTACTGATATTCTATTAAACTATTGTCTTATTATATTGATATGTGGATATTGATGATATATATTGATGCTGTAACAGTAACATTGGGTTTAATACAGATACTACTAATACTTTATTTAGTGGAGCTGAGGTTTAATACTGGGATTTATGAATAAAACTCCTGAAAATGATTGAATGATTTCATATTTTAACACTCGTCTTCTTCTCTGCTGCAGGTTCACAGCTGATTTATTTAAACTCTTCAAAAAAAAAGAGCTGAACTGGTCCTTTTTTTTATCAAAGAGAGAGAAACCATCCCTTTCGGGCAGCATCATGTCGTCCGCTGAAGAGCCGTCTGGGACGGTCCTGCACCGGCTGATCCAGGAGCAGCTCCGCTACGGGAACCCCACGGACACCCGCAGCTTATTGGCTATCCAGCAGCAGGCCCTGCGAGGAGGCGGCGGTAGCGGCGGCGGCGAGACGGGCGCACGGAGCCCCAGGTCGTCACTGGAGAGCCTGACCCAGGAGGAGGCGCCGTTCCCCCAGCTGTCGGCCAGGCAGGAGCCTCAGGGCCAGGAGCACCAGGGCGACTTCCACCACTCGGAGAGCGGCGGTAACGGCGCCGGAAGCGGCGGCGGTAACGGCGGCGGCTACCAGCTGTACGGCGAGGAGCTGCCCACCTACGAACAGGCCAAAGTCCACTCCCAGTATCTGGCGTCCTCCCGATGGGCCGCGGGCGGCGAGGGGAAGCTGCTGCTGCTCCACCAGGAGGGGGCGTTCCACTCCGAGCAGGAGGGGGCGGAGCTAAAGTGCGGCCACGCCAGGTCGCTCAGCGAGCACTGCATGCAGATCTCGCTGGAGAGGAACGACGCCGCCGCCAAGGCCGAGGCCGCCAAGAGCAACTCGCACAGCTACCCCGAGCTGCCGTGCTACACCGCGCCGCCGGTCACCATGGCGATGGCGAGCCTGGAGAAACGGAGCCCGCCGCCGGAGTATTCGGCCCCCGTCCAGGGTCAAGGATTTATACCCCATCAGAACCAGGAGCAGAGTCAGCAGCACAGGTACAAACTGCTGCAGATAAACTGATTAATCGATCGGGACTGAAACGATTAATCGATTAATCGTTTGGTTCATCAGTTAAAGAAGTCTGAAGAAACCGAAAAATTATCATATTTGAGAAGCTGGAACCAGAGAATTTGGATGTTTTCTTCTTAAAAAATGACTCAAATCGATTAATCAATTATCAAAATAGTAGGCGATTAATGTGACAGTTGACAACTAATCGATTAATCGACTAATCGTTGCAGCTCTAGTAAGTAAAATAAAAACTCCAAACAGTAGGTAAATAGTAAAAGGTTTAGAGGATAAGATTAAAGCTGCAACTAACGACTATTCTGATTAATCTGATCTAATATAGTCAATTTATCTATTGATTATTGAAATGATTAATCGATTAATCGTTTGGTTCATAAAATGGTGTAAAATCATCAGTTAAAGAAGGCTGAAGAAACGAGGAATAACAAACCAGAGAATTTGGACATTTTCTTCTTAAACATGCCTCAAATTGATTAATCGATTGTCAAAATAGTTGGCGATTAATCGATTAATCGACTAATCATTGTAGATCTGGATCTCACTTAATGATATTCAAGGACTCAACGTTGCTGTTCAATATAACTGAAATATATCAGTATATTTCAACAATAATTAGTCGTTTGGTTCATAAAATGGTGCAATGGTTTTGATAGTTGATTAATTGGGTAGTGAAACGATCAATCGATTAGTTGTTTGGTTCATAAAATCCAGACCAACCGTCCACAACACAAAGATCATCAGTTTATTATTATAGAGACTAAAGAAACCAGGAAATAATCAGAGAAGCTGGAACCAGAGAATTTGGACGTTTCCCTCAAATCAGCTAAATCGATTATCAAAATAGTCGTCGATTAACGTGACGGTCGTCAACTAATCGATTAATCAAGCTCTAGTTCTGCAGAAATACCTTCACGTTGCATCACCCTGTGCTGTGTCGGACGTGATCCGCCTTTAAACCCGTTTCCAGGGCTCGTCTTGTTTCTCATGCGTAAACACATACTTGTCGGTGTGAGTCACGCTGCAGTCGAACCAATTCACATTTCCTCCTCCTCCTCCGAGGTTCAGGAGAACAAGTCGAGCCCTGTAGGTGTTTGTAATTCTCTACATTCTGCAACGCGATCGCGCCGCATCGCTCGCCTCATTTTTACTTGTTGGCGTTTCCTCTTTTAGGCTTTTTACATTCCTGCCGGCCGCCGGAGTCGGGCTGTCTGCTCGCTGACGGACAGGAATAGAGCTGGATGTGATGTTTCACATGCTTTTAGAAGGGCGACCACGTCTCACACGGCTGAAGCAGCTACAAAACTGCTTATGCAAATCAAAGAGGAGTATTTCATTTAAAAGCATGTGTATTTTTTTTTTCCTCTCAGGTACCTGCAGGCTGTCCAGCCAGCTGATATCTCCTGCTACAACGCCTTCACCAGCCTGCCCCCTGCTGGCCTGGAGGAGCCGAACCAGCTGGAGCTGCTGCTGATGGAGAACGAGCGGCTGAGGCAGGAGCTGGAGGCTCATCGAGAGAAAACCAGCCGCATCCAGAAGGTAAAAGCAGGAAAGACTCTATTTAGAAATGGATTAAAAACAGATGAGATGATAAAATCAGTTGTTTCAACCACCCTAAACATAACCCACAGCATCTGTGACAGATAATTAAACCCAGTGAACCCACAATCATGTGTAATATAAATTAAATAGCACACATACATTCTCTTATGTACAATGACAAACAAGGGCATTCTATTCTATTCTATCTTTGTTGTGTCCTTTAGTGGAAACTTGTCTTGGAAACAAGAACAAAAGTGACGTCTTGCTGCATCAAACAGAGAAAGATGCAAACGAAATTACAGAAAAAATTCCCCATTAGTAGAAGAAACCTACACGGATTCCTTTAAAAAGAAAATAAAGAAAGGCAAAAGTGCCCTTTTAAATGTCTAAAGTGCCCTCTTGTTAAAAAATGGTTCAAAAAACACACACACACCTTAAATTGCTAATTTTTAAATGTCTAAACACGCAATAAACTGGCCCTTTAAACATCTAAACTTGCACTAAAGTGCCCTCTTGGGTGGTGAAAACACATACTTCAGATTCCACAGTTAAATCCACAAAGTTCTGATTTGTAATAATGTAGAATTCATATATAAAATACATAAAATACACCGTAGGTGCCCCTTTTTTCTCTCTTGCCCCCGTCCTTAGAAAATCCTGTGCACACCACTGCAAAGGAAAAGGCCTTTATAGCATGAGATCTGGCTGCAGCTCCAATAAAAATGATAAGAAAACCGCTATAAAATCGACAGAATATAAATATATAAATCTGTCAGATTCGTCCTGTTGCAAACAGGTGCAGCAGGAATCAGTGAATCTGCCTCAGACTCAAACGTTGCATTAAAAGCTTGAACTGTGGAAGTGATTTAGTGGTTTAAATAACAAGAAGCCGCTCCCTGTCCCTCCACCTGTCGCCAGTCGTCTCCTCTGATATCCGACATCATCTGGATCAGCAGCTGCTGCCAATGTGGGTTAATACACACTCGGCTCATTGTTAGCAGGCCTGTGTGTGTGTGTTTTAGTGTGTGTGTGTGTGTGTTTTAGTGTGTGTGTGTGTGTCTTTTAGTGCCGTGGAGGCCATAGATTTTCAGTCTAATCTCCAGCTTGTCAGACAGAAGTCGATGAGGTTACGACCTGAACACAGCTGATGGGGTCGGGGGGTTGTTTTAGAAAAAGAAAGTAAAGTAAAAGTGAAAGTTCCTTTTTTTTTCACTTTTTCTACATTCTCACTACTTGAGATGATAAAAATAGCAGAGTAGCTTCAACAGGTGGCTAATAAAGATGCTAACCTGCTGTAAATGGAGCCTCGGATTATTTATTTATATATATATTATTATTATTATCCATCAATTTGGATGTTTAAATTTAAATAATGTGACTAAACATCGCATTAAATTATATATATTATATCCTAATTATAACTCAGTATGCTGTTATATTTTATATTCTATAGAATGTTGATCTTAGTATTTGAAAAATCCATTATTTGTATTTATTGTCATAAATGTTACGAAAATATAAATGAAAGAAATTTGTGACTCAGGAACAGCTGCAGATAAAATAGATAATAAATAAAAAATAAAATGTTAATAATAATAATAATAATAATGACACTACTACTACCAATAAAATGACAATAATAATACTAATAAAATAATATCAATACTACTAATAATAATATTACTAATTTTACTAATAGTACTACTACTACTACTAATAATAATAATACTAATACAATGATATCAGTAGTACTACTACTACCAATAATACTAATATAATATCAGTACTACTACTACTAATAATAATAATATTACTAATAGTAGTACTACTACTAATAATAATACTAATAAAATTATATCAATACTACTATTAATAATATTACTAATCTTACTAATAGTACTACTACTACTAATAATAATAATATTACTAATAGTAGTACTACTACTAACAATACGAATAAAATTATATCAGTACTACTACTACTACTAATAATATTCTTACTAATAGTACTACTACTTCTTCTAATACTAATATCACTACTACTAATAATAATAATACTAATAAAATGATATCAGTATTACTACTACTAATAAAATATCACTAGTGATATTACTACTACTACAGATAAAATGGTAATATTACAAATACTACTAATAATGATGATAACATTAATGATGATCCTACTACTACTAATAAAATATCACAGCTATTACTACTAATTATAATAAAATAATACCACTAGTACTACTACAACCTATAATAATAACAATATTAATAAACATCATAATAATAGTCTTGTTGCGTTGTTTTAAATACGAATTTGAATTATCTTTATTTAAACTGTTCAACCTGATAAAACACGTTTCTCCTTTAACTTTAACACCATGGAAACAAACGTTCAACACCTCAGACGATCAGTGAAACATAATAAAACTCCTCTGCAGTTATGTCACATGTTTTATTTTTTTTCTCCTTCTCTCAGCCTTAAACTATGATAATTATTGGTCTCGGAAACTTTTTGGTTCCCTGGGCCTCGGCCCTGAGTAAACATGGCTGTGGCTGCTGTAATGGCTGCTGCTTCTCTGCTGTTTCACCAACACACACACACACACACCTTCCCTCCACTGGCTGCCTTCCCAGACCGCTGTGTGTGTGTGTGTGGGCGTGCACGTAGGCGTGTGTGTGTGTGTGTCGCCTGCCTCGTACACTCACACCTGGAATGAGAGCTATCAGCCCTCAGGAATGTAGATATAAATCAGCCTCACAGGGAGTGGTGCAGGCTGGAATTCCTGCTAGAATTATACCACACACACACACACACACACACACACACACACACACACACACACACACATGAAATGAAATGACTGAATATGGATCATCATGTTGTTGAAATTTCACTTTTTTCTTCTGTAATCTCTCCTGTTTTGTCAATTGAAGGTTAATTTATTATGTAAATGTACAAACAAGGTGAAAAAAAACACAATATAACTTTATTTAAAATGTAAGTCATGACACTACTATTGCATTCTAACTAGAAACATGGATTTAGGTCAACATAACCAAAAATATACATTTTCAGACCTCAAACAATGCAAAGAAACAAGATTAAATTCATTTTACAGAGTTGAGAAATCTATAATTGGTGCATTTATATTCATTCTAATCCTAATTTTCATGCATCTTTCACATTGTTCTTGGGTGATTTTATTCCATCCTGGTGCAAGAAGTGA
>CM060461.1:27274726-27354726 GCA_030544235.1 Lepturacanthus savala
TAATTTAATTTAATTATAAATTAATAAATAAAATACAAACAAAATACAAAAATAAATTAATTTAATGAATTTATTAAACAGAAAATTAAATAAAAATGGACATTTACTAGTAGATTTTTTTAATGTACTGAGTCATTCTCTATAGTCAGTTCTCTATAATTAAGCCTCAGATTTCAGACACTTTCTTTTATAAAACATCTTAAAGCACAGATCTTCTAGTTTTCAGGATTTTAAGGGACCTACATGTCTGTGAAATGACCTGAATTTGACATGACCCAGTAGGAACCATCATATTTCCAGTTCCTGCTGCTGTTATTTCTCGTTTTCATGGTTCTGTTTCCTCCTCCTCTCCTCCAGCGTCAGTCTCAGCCTCCAGGCGTCACCATGGGATCTCTGCAGGAGCGTCTCCGGGAGCGTGAGGAGCGGATTTTGGCCCTCGAGGCCGACATGGTTCGCTGGGAGCAGAAATACCTGGAGGAGAGCACCATGAGGCAGTTCGCCATGGACGTGGCCGCCACCGCCGCCGCTCAGAGGTAAAAAAAAACAGCCTGAGACCAAAGATCCTGCTCGAAACTGTAAAAATATCTGGTAATTTACTCTAAATGTATTGTCTCTCTGCAGAGACACCACCATCATCAACCACTCTCCCTGCCACTCCTCCAACAACAGCTTCAACGAGGACCTGCCAGTCGCCGACTACAGGAACCAAGAGATGGAGAACAGGTGACGACCTTTAATTCAACTCAAATAAATGACCTTTGACCTGTTAAAATGCACCTTTTTGAGTTGAGAAGGGGTCAAGCACAGGTTTTCCTGAGTATAAAATCATCACATCCAGTATAGAACTCACTATTTTTATCTGTTTTTGAATATTCTAACTTTATTTGCTCTGTAACAGCAACATAACTTGATTCTGACTCTTCTGTAGTCACATCACATGACTTAAGTCCAATAACCTTTGTCCTGGAAAACCTTGAAAACCTGGAAAATGATCGACCAATTTTCCAGTCATGGAAAAAATAAGTTATCCTGGAAAATGATGGCAGTGAAACCTTAAAGTAACCTATTACTTTTTATGTAGTTAGCATAAATGAATGTGATTTAACATGGCTAAATTAGCATTAAAGCTATAAATCAGTCAATTTGATTTTATTCATTGTTATTATCCTGAATAATTAAATATTTGTTGGACACGTGGCTTCATACAATAGAATAATAAATAGAATAGAGGTAGATGAAATGTCCAGGAAAGTAATTCCAGGTTAGAAGTGAACCCTTCATATAGCAACCATGTAAAAATGAGTAAAAACAGGATTTCCTGGTCATGTGATGTGATTATTTGTTTCGCCTTCAAAGTAAAAGCATGATTTTTACAACTAAACAGTAAAAAAAGTATTTTACATTACTGATTTTTTTTCTCATGTTTCTTCTTGTTTTTTTTTTTAATCCATCAGGATCCGTGCTCTTTACGCTCAGATCCTGGAAAAAGATGCCGTGATCAAGATCCTGAACCAGCGGCTGCACCAGGACCAGGGACTGAAGGATGAACAGAGTCCTCTCAGGATGGGGGTCCCGCTGAGACTCGCCTCCTCCACCCCGTCCATCTGCACCGCGGCCGGAGGCGCCAAGAGCCGAGGTACGATTGGTTTAAATCATTAATGTCCAGAATACGTCTCATGTTACTACTTCAAATGGACGTACGTTTTTCCGAGCCGCCTCTAAACGCATCACGAGTAGGCGGAGCTAATGCTGCCTTCGAGTGGTACAGGAAAGATGAACATCTGCACTTGTGAAGTCAAAATAACAAGTGTGACTTAAACATAATGATAATAATATACAATAATAGTATTAAAATACAATATGGTATATAATATTATTATAATACATTCATAGTTCGAGTGGTTTTGTTGTCATAGTGATCTTGAATGCTAACATTAGCTAGCATCTGCTATTGGGAGGCTAATCCAAGCTATAAAGGTATTTTTTTTAAATGGTGATGGCAAAGTATTTTAGTCTAGTTTTAGTCAAAGAAAATCCAAAGTATTTCTTCTAATCTCATCTGACTAAATTAATAAACCTCTGAATAAATTGTCTCCCCTTATTTCAAATATCATGGCTACGTCCCTGCAACCTCACACACACACACACACATACTCGTTCATCTGACCCTGTGGGGCCAGATAAATGCATCTGTCAAATACCTGCACTGTGGGGACCACAGTTTATAAATGATTCTTTCTAAAATCTCTTTTTGTGACGTTCTCCTGCAGGTAAAAGCCTCTCAGACGACCAGACTTCGCCGAGCCGCCAGTTTTCTGCTCAGTCGGAACCGGGGACGCTGGCGAGGCCGGTGGTGGTGGACGGGACGAAAACCAAAGAGGCCGGCGGCGGCGTGACTAAGATCGGTGGCGGTGAGTGAATCCACGTAGTATTCTGGATTATCGATAATCCAAAGCCGCTGATGTCACATCTGAGTTAAGGCTGTGGAATTAATTGATTCTTAATCGCGATTTCGATTTTGCACATCAAACGATCTCTAAACTTATAAAATCAAAGTGAAACAGTGTTTTATATTTTTCATCAAACAATTTTAGGAGAGACAAGAGAGCGAGAGTGTTAATGCTTGAGTGCTAGTGTGCGAGTGCTAGTGCATGTGCGCAAGAGCACGATAGAGCTAATGTGCGCGAGTGCTAGTGCATGAGTAGTTGTGCATGAGTGCTAATGCTACTGCGTGTGCGCAAGTGCTAGTGTGCAAGAGAATGAGAGCTAATGCGCACGACTGCAAGTGCAAGTGCGTGAGAGCTAGGGCATGAGTGCTAATGTGCTAGTGCATGAGTGCTAAGGCACAAGTGCTAGTGTGCTAGTGCGTGAGTGCTAATGCTACTGCGTGTGCGCAAGTGCTAGTCTGCAAGAGCATGAGAGCTAAAGTGCATGACTGCTAGTGCAAGTGCACGAGAGCTAGCGCACAAGAGGTAATGCTTGTTAGTGCAGACGAGTGCTAGTGCCTGAGTGTATAAAATAAATAAAAAATAAAATAGTTTGAATAATGTTGATTTCAATATTGACCAAAATAATGATGCTAAAGATTTTACACACACACACACATTAACACAAACTGGCCACATGAAAAGACATTTTACATCGATTAACCACACTGATTGGCCGCTCCACCGGCCAATCAGAACGCAGCTCTGCAGGTCACGGCTCAGAATGAGGAATGTGAACAGTTGAGAAATGATGTGGATGTTGTTGACTGACCAGAGTGTGTGTGTGTGTGTGTGTGTGTGTGTGTGTGTGTGTGTGTGTGTGTGTGTGTGTGTGTGTGTGTGTGTGTGTGTGTGTGTGTGTGTGTGTGTGTGTGTGTGTGTGTGTGTGTGTGTGTGTGTGTGCGTGCGTGCGTGTGTGCGTGCGTGCGTGTGTGTAAAATCCTTGTTAACCTTTAGACACTGATAGCTAAAGCTCTATCTGGGATGGTTTTTTTTCCAATGATAATTAATAATAATTTATTCTTTTTTCTTTTTTTTCCAGACAAGGCAGCGCCTAAGAAGCTGCTGTTGAACCCGTTCAGAGGTCTGGACGAGCTGGAGTCGGAGGCGGTGGAAATCTTCATTTAAAGAAAAACCCCAGATGGTGGATTTTTTGTTGTTTTCCCCTTTTTTTGAAAGAATCTGTGAAGTCGTTTTTTTTTGTTTTTTTTTTCGAACAGAGAAACGGAAGAAAAAAATACTGGAGAATGTTGGAGGAAAAAGAGGCTGACGCACAAGAGTTTTAAAAAAAGAAAAACAGAGAAAATAAAGGACTATTTTCACATTTTTTTTTTATTTCTAGAGGCGGAGCTGCGCTCTGACTCGTTAATCCAGAAAGCTGCAGGCGGCTCATCCTGATTTGAGAGAAAAGGCCGAGGTACTTGGACAGTATTGTGGATTGTAATAAGGCAACATGTTCTCAGTGAGTGTATGCCAAAAATATTTATATATAAATCTATATATTATATCTAATTGCTGCTTCCCCCCTCCTCTCCTCTTCCTCTCCTCCATCTTTTCATCTCCTTTCCCACCCCGGTGAATTAAAGAGCTCCATATTTAACTTAAGCCTCCTTCAAGGTTATTTAACCTGCATTCCCCTCTTTTTTCCTCTCTTTCTCCAAAAAATGTGGACTTAACCTGAGTAACCTCATTCCCATCACACGGATCTTAGCTGTTTTTGGTCCCTTCGCTCGATAATTTAAGCTTTTAACACACGAAACACTGTTTAAATGCTCTCTCTGTGCATGTTTCTCAGATCTCAGCAGCCGGTTCTGCAGAGGTTTTGAGTCGTATGAGCAGCGAGACGCATCAGATATAAAAGAAAATATGGTTTGTTTGTTGTTGTTGTTTGTTTGTTTTTGCCAAACTGACACAGACCTGGTGTTGTTGTATTTTTTTTTTTTGTGAGGGTGTTGATTTCATCATCTGTGTTTTTTTTATTTTTCTGATTTCCTTCTTTTAACCCATAAGAATCCCAGTGTGACGCTGGTGTCACTGTCCCTTTAAATCTCCTCATTTCTAGTTTTATTCTTAATTTATAATCTGATAAAAGCCTAAAGTGACGTTTGGGTCAGTGACAAATAATGTTTGGCAATAAAATAAATTAAAAATAAATATAAAATACAGTTTTTAGAAGATCTATTCAAATATTCATGTTGATTTCTTATTTAAAAGTCCATTATTTTTTACAAAAATCAATTTTTTTGTACATAAACTATTTTTGTCACTGACCCATAAACTTAAAAATGTGATTTTTGTCACTAAAGGTAAGTTTCAATGTTTTATAACATGTCCTATATTTAATATTTAACCTGTTCTGGCCACAATTCTTTAATTAATTGATATATAAAACAAATATCCTGGTGACAAATATGTCACTAATAAGAAAAATGGTCAATTAATTTAGCTGATTCACTTATGTTTGATTTAATATAAATAATTTATTGTTAAATTTAACCGGTAAACTATAATATATGTTGAGTAAAAGCAAAAAAAGCTGATTAATAAATAAATGAGGAGTAAATTTATCATAAAACGCCCAAATATGACATCACAGATTTCAGATATTGGGAGTTTTTTAATTATTTTTAATTGTTTTATCCGGGTTCTTATGGGTTAAGTATGTTTGCATGTGTGATTTACAGTGTGTGTGTGTGTGTGTGTGTGTGTGTGTGTGTGTGTGTGTGTGTGTGTGTGTGTGTGTGTGTGTGTGTGTGTGTGTGTGTGTGTGTGTGTGTGTTTTCCTGATGAGGTGAATTTGCTGGTTCAATTCACAAAAGTTGAGAAAAAACCTCCTCCATGTCGTTTACTGTGAGCTTTGAACTAACAAAACAGGTTAATTATTATAATAATTATTCTATATTTTCTACAGATGTTTGTATTATTATTATTATTATTATTATTTTAGATATTCTAGTGCCTTTGAGCAGGACGCCAAAGAGTTTTATGTCTGTTTTTATGTAAATTATGTGCCGACAATCACGGTCATGTCAAGCTGTTCACCACTTCAAACGGACATTTCTGTGAACTTCAAACACGTATGAAGGTTTTTACAGTTGAATTCACGCCACATTTCATAAAGCAATAAAATATTATAATATACCTGAACTGCTTTTACTGCCCTGTGTTGCTTTAATTTAGATTTTGATAAAGATGTGAGGATTAAATTATCACAGCTTTACCTGCAACTATTCAATTAATTTGTTAATTAATCAAACGATTAATCGATTAGTTATTCGGTTCATAAAATAGTGAAAAATGTTGAAAATGATCAGATTTGAAAAGCTGGAACCAGAGAATTTGGATGTTTTCTTCTTGGAAAATGACTCAAATCGATTAATCGATTAATCAGAATAGTGATTGCTGTAAAAGTTGGCAACTAATCGATTAATCAATTAATCGTTGCAGCTGTAGTAATTAATAAAAACTCCAAATAGAAGGTAAAGCAGTTTATACGGATAAGATTAGAGCTGCAACTAATGAGTATTCTGATTAATCTAATCCAGTTAATCTATTGATTATTGAAATGATTAATCGATTAGTCGTTTGGTCGATTAGTCGTTTGGTTCGTAAAATGGTGTAAAATAAAGATTCAACCTAAAATCATTTGGAGATGAAAGAAACTAGAAAATAACCAGCGTTCAGAAGCTGGAACCAGAGAATTTGCTCGTTTTCTTCTTAAAAATTATTCAAATCGATTAATCAATCATTAAAATAGTTGATTAATGGTTTAGATTCAACCTAAAATGTCTTTTTTTCTAAAAGATCATCAGTTTATTATTATAGAGAATAAAGAAACCAGGAAATAATCAGAGAAGAGAAGCTGGAACCAGAGAATTTGGATGTTTTCTTCTTGGAAAATGACTCAAATCGATTAATCGATTAATCAGAATAGTGATTGCTGTAAAAGTTGGCAACTAATCGATTAATCGTTGCAGCTGTAGTAATTAATAAAAACTCCAAATAGAAGGTAAAACAGTTTATTCGGATAAGATTAGAGCTGCAACTAATGAGTATTCTGATTAATCTAATCCAGTCAGTTAATCTATTGATTATTGAAATGATTAATCGATTAGTCGTTTGGTCGATTAGTCGTTTGGTTCGTAAAATGGTGTAAAATAAAGATTTAACCTAAAATCATTTGGAGACGAAAGAAACTAGAAAATAATCAGCGTTCAGAAGCTGGAACCAGAGAATTTGCTCGTTTTCTTCTTTAAAAATTATTCAAATCGATTAATCGATCATTAAAATAGTTGATTAATGGTTTAGATTCAACCTAAAATGTCTTTTTTTGTCCAAAGATCATCAGTTTATTATTATAGAGACTAAAGAAACCAGGAAATAATCAGAGAAGAGAAGCTGGAACCAGAGAATTTGGACATTTTCTTCTATAAAATGACTCAAATCGATTAATTGATTATCAAAATAGTTGATGATTAACATAATAGTTGACAACTAATTGATTAATCGACTACTTGTTGCAGCTCTATTAAAAAAATATGAAAAAGTAAAACATGTATGTAGTAAAATATGTCAAAATTAAAATGTAAAAAATTTATGTTAAATAAATAAAATAAAATGTTATGAAAAATACTAAATAAACAATGTTAATTACAAAAATAAAGACATCAAATAAATAAATCATTGAAATATAATAAAATGTAATAAATAAAACAATGAAATATAATAAAATGTAATAAATAAATCATTGAAATATAATAAAATGTAATAAATATAACAATTAAATATAATAAAATGTAATAAATAAATCATTGAAATATAATAAAATGTAATAAATAAAACAATGAAATATAATCAAATGTAATAAATAAATCATTGAAATATAATAAAATATAATAAATAAAACATTGAAATATAATAAATTGTAATAAATAAAACAATGAAATATAATAAAATGTAATAAATACAACAATGAAATATAATAAATTGTAATAAATACATAATTGAAATATAATAAAATGTAATAAATAAATCATTGAAATATAATAAAATGTAATAAATAAATCATTGAAATATAGTAAAATGTAATAAATAAAACAATGAAATATAATAAAATGTAATAAATAAAACATTGAAATATAATAAAATGTAATAAATAAATCATTGAAATATAATAAAATGTAATAAATAAAACAATGAAATATAATAAAATGTAATAAATAAATCATTGAAATATAATAAAATGTAATAAATAAAACAATGAAATATAATAAAATATAATAAATAAATCATTGAAATATAATAAAATGTAATAAATAAAACATTGAAATATAATAAAATGTAATAAATAAAACATTGAAATATAATAAAATGTAATAAATAAATCAAGAGAAAATAAAAAAATGAAAAATAGACTAAATTTCTACTGTTGAGTGATAAAAGCTTTAGGATTTAATGTTTTATATTAATTTAATCTAAATTCCACAAGTTTTACTTTAATAATAAATTAATATAAAGTGCTGTGATGTCAATAAATTCAATAAATATGCAGCTAAATATAAAGAAATAAAGAAATGTAGTCAATGAAAAAGTAAAATATATATATAATAAATATATAAAAATAAATAAAAATAAATAAAAATTAGTGTGTAGATTAAGTGATTAAGTATAAATTAATCACGTTATGAAATAAAAATTATGAAAACAGTAAAATTCTAATGTATATATATATATATATATTAGAATTTTACTGTTTTCATAAGTTTTATATATATATATATATATATATATATATATATATATATATATATATATATATAAAACTGTCAAAAACTAAAAAAAAAAAAAATCAGACTATAAAATCAAAAATGGAAACTTTTAAAATGTAAAGGAAAATATGAAAAACATGAAAATAAAATAAAATAAAAAATGATAATTATTAAAAATTAATAAATAAATACTTAGAAAATAATAAATAATTATTTTTTTTAAATCAACAGAAAATAAAATTATGAAAATGAAAAAAATACATATTTCTACTGGTGAGTGATAAAGACTTTATAGTATTTTATTCTAAATTTAATACTAATACTTTAATACTGGGTCCTACTATAAAGTGTTTTGCATATTAATTCAATAAATCTGCAGCTAAATATAAAGAAATGAAGTTTCAGGATCTTCAGTCTATTAAACATGTCACTGAGTGTTTGACAGGCTGTTATTTAATAGGGTGATTAAATAATGATAAATATATATTATTGTATATATATATATAGTATAAATATATAAATTGTTTATATAAAGTAATAGTTGTATAATGTAGTTCCTTCCTGGTTTATTCTCTTCATTAATAAATAGCAGAGCTGAATTCTTCGGCTTCATCTTTCTCTTGTTCTCTTCTGTCCGTGGAGAACATGCCTGACATAGATCACATTCTCATCAGGACACGCAACCCGACACGCCACACACACACACACACACACACACACACACACACACAGGTTGCTACCAGATTAGCCGCTAACGCTGCTAGCTGTAAATTCCTGCCTTCACTGCCTCTGATTGTACCCTGAGGAACACCCTCAGCAGTAGATATGAAGCTCAGAGCTCAGAGATTCAGGTTAATTCCTGTGTTTTACTCTGATTATTCACTCTTTTCTGACGTGTTTTGTACCAGTTTGTCGACGTTGAGGCTTCAACAAAGCAGCAGGACAATGAGAGAAGAACAATGAATGTTACTGTGTCATCAGTTTTACATCAGCGGCTGTTTCAGAGATTAAATATGACGCTGGTGACAGGGTTACACAGTGACAACGGGCACTTTAGTGCACATTTAAACATTTAAAGGGCACTGTAGTGATATTTAGATATTTAAAAAGGTATATTCATGCATATTTAGACATTCAAAGGGGCATTTTAGTGCACATTTATATATTTAAATGGGCATTTAATGCACATTTAGATATTTAAAAGGGAAATCTATATATTTGGTTTTCAAAAGGGCACTTTAGTGCACATTTAGATGTTTAAAAGGGCATTTTATTGATATTTAGATATTTAAAAAGGTATATTCATGCATATTTAGACATGTTTAGAGATTCAAAAGGGCACTTTAGTACACATTTAGATATTTAAAGGGACATTTAATGCACATTCAGTTGTTTAGAAGGGAAATTTCACATTTAATCATTCAAAAGGGCACTTTAGTGTACATTTAGTCATTTAAAAGGGCACTTTAGTGCATGTTTAGACAATTGAAAAGGGCACTTTAGTGCATGTTTAGATGTTTAAAAGTGCACTTTAGTGTATGTTTAGGCATTTAAAGGGCATATTAATGCATATTTAGATGTTCAAAGGGAATTTTAGTGCATATTTAGAAATATAAAAGGTATATTAATGCGTATTTAGATATTCTAAGGGACATTTTAATGTCGCCAACCCTTTGCAGCCTAAATGCACACTAAAGTTTTGACTCCGTATCCCACAGGGACTAAGACGTTTCTTCCTTCCTTCTTTATTGTATAAACAGCAGCAGCTGAATGTGATTCCTCCATCTTTTCTATGAACTCAGATCTCTTATCTGGTGATGACTGACAGCGTTTGTGAAGCCGCCAACATTCCTCTGAGGATGTGAACGACATGTTTTGACTCTTTCTCTTTTTCCCAGAATCGCTGGTGATGATGAAGGAGGAGGATCGGACGAAAAGATGGAGGTCAGAGGTCAAATTCCAGCCAAGAAAATCACATTTTCTACACTTTTCCTTCCTTTCTCTGGTTCCTAAACCTAAATGTTTCAGCAGATATCGACTATAAATCTGATTTCCTATAAACTCTTGTCAGTTTGCAGCATAATTTAAATTCCTGGATCAATAAATGTGTTTTTTTCCTCCTGACGAACGTTAAACAGTTAAAAAAACAGAGAATTCAATGAGTCGAGGATCATTTACACGTTTTAATCTCCTGAGTCTAAAAACATGAGGAAAAACAACACATGTACTGTAGAATATGTGCTCCACCCCTCAGAAAACATGTTGGAGGATTAAAGCTGTTATTTATTGGTGTCTATTAGTTATTGATTATCTATTATATGATTAATAAAAAACTTATATAGAGAGGGTATTCCTAGGTTTGATTTACACATTCCCAAAACTTTGAGGTGATTTATATTATTATTAATAATAATAATATAATAATACAGTTCGTCAACAGATTTATGTTGAGGTAAAAAAACATGTGAAGAGTCACAGCTCCACCTACTGGTGAATTACAGGAACTGCACATCTGTAAACAGCTGCATGTTATAATAATAATAATAATAATAATAATAAATTTAAAATGCTGATATTTTATGCCAGGAATAATATTCAATTTTATTGATTTTTTGATAAAGCCTCATCTTTGCAAGATGCCAAAGAACAATAATGGAATTATTATTATTATTATTGTAACTTTTCCAATAATTTTAATAATAATTTTTATGTACCTCTATTTATTTGTATTTATTTTTTTATATGTGGTAATGTTGACTGCTGTTTTTTTCTGTTTCTAGAAAATATATATATATATATATATATATAAAAATACACAAACTAATGAAAGTTCTTTTACAGGTTCAAATGTCTTTATTTTAATATAATTTTATTAGCAAATTACAGAGTTAACGATCAAGCATTACATTAAACATGTAGATTCATAGCCACAGAAAGAAAAGACTTTATAATTATATTATGTGTAAGAAAAACAAAAAAAAGAGCATAGTAACAGACACATATCTGTGTGAATGCAAATTACAGATTTATTTATTTTTTGTCTAAGATACGTTATTGACAAATAAGTTATTGATTTCAATTTGAAATAATTTAAATGATGGGAGTTGAACTGTATGTATGTAAAATTTACCCAATAAAATATAAAGATTAATAATATATTTTTCTTCCTTTTCAGTCAAAATAAATGATATTATTTCTTATGCTGTTTTGTACAATATATAATTTTCTAATTATTTCTAAAATATATGATTCACATTTATTATCAATATCATTGAATATGCAAATATATCAGTTAAATGTTATGTTAGATATTTTATAAATATAATATTTATTTACATTTTTAAGAAAAACTGGTTCATGCAATACACACTCCGCTACAGCAGGTGGCGCATGCGCCTTTAACATCGGGTTCTAATCCGCCATTAACAACCACCGAAGAAGAAGAACAACAAACCTATGCTAACGCTAACCCCGCCCAGCTGACAACTACCAGCAGCGGCGAAATAAATCCGATAAATTCATGGCGAAACCGCAGAAAATAGTCCAAACCGAGAGCCGCATTTCACACCCAAAACAGTGATTTACTCCGCCGGGGGGGCCGCTTAACCTGCAGCCGAAGGAGACTCGGTATTAATCCGCGATGTGCTCCGTGGTGGGGTGCGTTTCGGTGAACCACGTTAGGTTCAAGTTACCGGAGGATCCCGAGAAGCGGCTGGAATGGGTCGAGTTTCTCGCCAGAGTGAACAAGCAGCGTTTTAAAGAAGCGTCCTGGACGGATATAACGATTTGTAGCCAGCACTTTAAAGAGGAATGCTTTATAGATCCGGATCCGAGCGGCGGCGGCGGGGCGGTGCAGCTGAAGCCGACCTCGGTGCCGTCTCTGTGGGTCAAACACGACCCGGACGAGGCCGAGAAGAGCCCGATATGTGAGGTGAGTGGACCCGGGGGTTCCAGATGTTCCAGAATATCATCATAAGCGGCTGAAATCCCGTTAAAAAACAAGACAAAGCGAAAAAAATCTGCTAAAAAAAGCGTTAGGCACCATCTTTACTTCGGGGTTTGTTTGTTTCATACGCAAATCCCGTCTGAGTGGGCGGAGTCAATGTCAGTTTCCACTGTTTCTTCAGGTCACATTAATTTATCCAATTAAACAAATATATTCACACAAATTAATGTTTATGAAGGCAACTAGTTGATACCAATTCACCTTTGCATACTATACTCTTTATATTTATTTATTATTTAATGAATTAATTGAATTTAAAGGGACCATGCATAGTGAAAAACAACAATTTGATGCTCATATAACGACTGTTTTGTCAATTAATCAATTAATTATTGAATGGATTAGTTATTGGTTTGGCATAAATGAATGATAAAAAGTCTATTATTCGACTTTAGTGAATTTCAGGTATTTAATGCATACTACTTTCATATAAGTATATGAAAACATATTTTATATGAAAATAGTATTCGTTAAATACCTGAAAATATTCAATAAAATCGAATAATGGGCTTTTTATCATTTATTTATCAATGACCTGACTTGAAAACAAGGTTCAGGTGAAGTTTTAAACTAAATCTGTGTATTTTATAATGCAAACATCATCTAAACTCTCATGAACTCTTTTTTCTAGAAGTCTGATGAAGCTGCAGAAGCTTCTGTTCAGTCTGATCCAGTGGAACCAGAACCAGCGATAACTTCAGTGGGTGAGAAAACTTACATTCTAACGTAGAGCTGCTGCTCCGTTATGGGAAAAAAAATCATCATCACGGCTGTTTTAGTCAAGATTGAAATCACGATTATTTTTTTAAATTACACAATACATTTATTCATTGTTTGAGATGATAAACACTTCCTGCAAAACTCTTCAAAGTCAATTTAAAAATGATGTTTTTGCATAAAAACAGTACAGATTATTATCTGAATAAATGTATGAAGAGTTTAAATTCTAGCTAGAAACAGCTGATTGTTTCATAAGTTTTAACAGGCTGTTTTTATTAAGTTCCAACGATATTAACATTATGGAAGTTTGGTGGAATTTTACTACAAATATGAGAATAAATTACAAATCTGATCAAAAGTGAATGTAACCATGACAACATTATATACTACTAAGATTTACTGTTTACATTTGGATCCCTATAATTTGTTACCATGGCAACTATACATACTCATCTAAATGTCTAACCATCCCCATTAAAACATAATTAATTTTTACAAAAGCAGCCTGTTTACATCTTATCTACTATTAACAACAGTATAAATAATAATATCAATAAATTAAAACATGAAAAAAAAATCATGGAATTTGTAAATAGTTATTTCTGAGGAAGGTTTTGGGAATTAAACTATATATATATATATAAAGTAAAAAACAGTTTTAAGAACCATTAATTAAGTCTTTCTAAATGTAAATTGTGTGTTCAGGTTGGTTTCTTATTTAAAAATCATTTTTTATCAAAAAAATCTTGATTTTTGTGCCTTTTTTTTTACAAGAAATGTCAAATGGTGTAAAATAATGATGCATTTTAAATATATAATGCACCTAGAATATAACACTTGTTGGTAGCATGTGTTTTTACTCATATAAATGTCTAACCATCCCCATTAAAACATAATTAATTTTACAAAAGCTTCTCCACTATTAACAACACTATAAATCCTGATATCAATAAATTCATGTAATTGTTCTTTCATAAATTGTATATTGAAAATGTCAAAATATTGTTTTGATTATTTGATTTTGGAGATAATTTGACATGTAAATCCTGATTAAAATTCAATTAATTGCACAGCTTTATTCTAACTTGTTGTATTTGCAGCTGACCCTGAAGACCCGGTGGTTCCTAGTGGAGTCCCCTGCACCACGGACGCTTTTATATCGGCCTACGCCAAACTGAAACCTAAAGATGTCGACGTTAATCTGATCAAGGAGAAGTATGTTCCAAATAAAACTCCTGGCAGTTTGTGATTTTTAACCCTGTATTTCAGTGTGTGTGTTTTATTTCTTTATGTTTGTGCAGCACGACGCGTCTGAAGATGAAGGGGAAACCGTCGGTGAATGAGAAGCGTCTGCTGCAGCTGTTCAGCAGCAAATGTCCGTCGTGTGGCGGCAAACTGCGGATGGAGAAGTTCACCAACGGCGTTCTGATCATCCTGAAGCAGCAGTGTGTGGAGTGCGGCTACAGACACCAGTGGAAGAGTCAGGTCAAAGCTCCGACGGCCGCCGGTCAACATCTGTCCGGAGCCACAGCTGGAAACACAGAGGGTCAACAGGTAGGATCATTACAGCGGGATCAGAGGCCGGGGGGGAGGTTCTGTTCCAGAAAGACTCAGTCACCACGGTAACAGACTCAGTCACCATGGTAACAGACTCAATCACCTTGGTGATGGTTTAACGGTATATAAAATAGTAGGTTATACAAGTAAGTAATATTTGAAGTAACCACATAATTAATATTTATGTATTTTATATATATTATTTATTATATTTAATAATTAATACTCCACCTCTACTGTCGTTAACCATAAAATCTTCCCCAAATATTTAAAAGAAAATCAGTATCAATCAATATAAACACATTTTTATATAGGTGTCAATTAATAAAGTACAAATACTTTTTTTATTTTCTTAAATAGACATATTTTTGATACATATTTAAAATAATTAAAAATGATCAACGTTGAAAAAAGATTTCACTGCTATGCCATATTTTATTATATTATATTAATTCCTCACCTCTACTGTCTTTAAGAATAAAAATCTTTCCAAATATTTAAAAGAAAATCATTCATAATTATCAATATCAATAAATCTAAACTAATTATCTTCTTCATTCCCAGGCGGCTCCAGTAGAGGACCACGGCATCATGTCGGGCGTCTCCGAGGTCGTCGCCGCCGCCGTCGATGAGAAACCGGAACGAAACGCTGACGAAGAAGCTGCCGCGGAGTCTCTGGAGGAACCGGAGTCGACGGAAAGCGGCGACGACGCAGCTGAAGGTGAGATGGACTCAGACGACTGGGACTGGAGGCCGAGAAACAGCTCGGCGCTGAAAAAGAAGCCGCCGCCGCCACCAGTGAGGGCTAACGCTAATGCTAACGCCGCGGACTCGGACGTGGACTCCGACGAGGACGGCAGCCCCGACGACTCCCCCCCTGACGACCTGCCTCCGGAGTACTACCCCGGGGCCCAGCTCAGCCACCTGTGCACGGAGTGCGGCCGCTTCTTCATCAAGTGGAAGGCCCACACCTGCGTTCACAAGGTGAAACCGTACTCCTGCAACATCTGCGGGAAACGCTGCGTCAGCGAGCTCGCCCTCAACCGCCACAACCGCGTCCACGACAGCAACTACGAGTACCGCTGCAAGTACTGCCACAACACCTTCAAGACCAAAGTGGACAAGATGACCCACGAGCAGGTCCACAACACGCAGGGGGAACCGTACCGCTGCCCCGACTGCTCCGAGACCTTCGCCACCAATAAAGAACGCAGACTCCACCTGGAGGACCACAGGGGGCCCAGGCAGCTCAAGTGCGACATCTGCGGGATGGAGTTCGTGCAGCCGCTGGCGCTGGAGCGCCACCGGGTGGTTCACACGGGGGAGAAACCGTACCGCTGCTCGGTGTGTGAACGCGGCTTCAGCCAGGCCAGTCACCTCAAGTCGCACATGCGGCTGCACACGGGCGAGCGGCCGTTCGGCTGCCGGCTCTGCGACAAGCGCTTCAACCACAACGTGAGCCTGAAGAGTCACGTGCAGCGGTACCACGCCACTGCCGCCGCCACCGCCGTAGAAACGCAAGAAAAAAGCGGCGAGAACGGGAGCAGGAGGGGGTCGGACTCGGAGGAGGATTATTCTGCTTCGGAGGCGAGGATCAGCAAGATAATTCCCAAAAAGAGGAGTTCGGGGAGGCCGATAGGGAGGCCGAAGAGCAACCCGGAAAGCCGGGACCGGAGCGAGAAAACGAAACGCAGGAAGTTAAAGAAAAGCGGTCGCCATAGCGACGAGGAGAGCGACGACAAAGATGGCGGACAGAGCGAGGGAGGAGCCAGACATTCCGACAGCAACTCCGACCTCGACCCGGATGAGAGGAAGAAGAAAAAAAAGAGCGGGAAAAGCTCAGGGAAACGTAAAGGAAGGCCGAGGAAGAACCAATGAAACGCACAGAATTAGTCACATGGTTTAATGTCATTCACAATAAGTTAGGGAGAGCGTCACTTTTCCTATTTGGGATGAATTTAAACAAAATAAATAAAAGTTCCCTTTAATAACAAACGAGAAGAAACACCATTTTCATTAGTTTATATTTATTACCCCCAAGAAGTATATGAATATCCCTAACTCATTGAGTTCTGTATGAAAGGAGACACATAAAGTGAATGATTTCCTATAAAAACTACATTATATGACAGATAAAACACGTATATACACCTAAACCAGGTTATTTTAACATTTCATAATTGTTCATCACTGGTAAGAAAAACATTTTATTCCTGTTTATTGCTGTAAAAGCCATGGGATCAAATTACATTAAACAGAGCTGATGTTACATGTCTGTTCTTTTTTTTTCCTTCGAATATTTCAATACTTTATTTTTTTATAATACATAAACCACATATTCCTGTTAAAAAACAAATCCCTGGAACATGATTGACCAACTTTCCAGTCATGGAAAACATGGAAAATGAGAAAAAACGGTCAAAATATCCTGTAAATTATTGAATTATCCTGGAAAATGATAGCAGAGTTCCCTATTCCATGTTCATTTGGCAGTTTTAATTTATTTTAATTTAATGTTTATCTGATTGGAAGCTACACACACGTCGATTGTCCATCTCTGTATATTTTTGTGTCTATTTGAGTATTTTTGGAGAACATGAGTGGAAAATATCAACCAGGTAAGAGCCATGGATTGAAAACAAGAAACAGTTATTATTACTATTATTATTATACCCAAAGCTTAAAGAAAATGTCAGTTTTCACATGTTTTTCTATATATTTCTGTTTGAATTCTCTGTCTCCACTTCATATTATAGGGTTAATTAAATTTAGTTTGTGTTGCTCTGTAAGTTTGAAGTAAAGCTGCAATAGTTAATCTATTAGTTGACAACTATTAAATCTAAACTATTATAAAAAAAAACATGTTTTCTGTGCTTGTGTTTGAATAATTAAGTTTCTGGTGATGTCCAGTAGATTAATGAGTATTTCCACTTTATTCTACATTTCAGGAGGAAATATTGTACTTCTTTCTATTGCTAGTAGCTTTTCATATATTAATGTTTATAAGATTATACATTAATATTCTAACTACTGTTTCGATTTTTTTAAATTGTCATGCATTTTTTGTGAGTTATAGGTACTATACACTTAAATAAAATGCAGTACTATTACTAATAATTTACCCAAATATCTCAAGTTGTCTCCACATAGATGAATTAAAACATTAAAATACTGTTATTTAATAATTATTGGTTAAAAACAAGTAGTATAATATAATAATATAGTCTCAAACGAAATATTAAAATGCTGTCATTTATTTATTAATGACTTAAAACTAGTATAAAATTAAAATGAGTAAATAAATAGAATACTATACTATAATAATATAATAAAGTCCATATATTTAATACTTTTACTTAAGTACATTTTGCTGATTTAGTTCAATTCAGGATTTTTATTTATTAGTATTTATTGATTTATTTATATAGTTATTTTTAATTTAAGTAAATGCTGTGATTATCCACCATTGCTAAAATTGACTGGATTTAAAAACTCAATTTATAAGCAAATTCCAATCGGGATACGCCTGATGTAAAAACACGCGAACCCTGGCACCAAGCCCCGCCCATCACTTATCATCACTGCGCGCCAACGCTGCGTTTGTTTTTGACACCTTCAGCTCCACGCTTTAGCTCGTCTGTTGTTGACGTTAGCAGCAGGCGGCGGGTTCCTCGGTCTCTCCCCCGGTTTTTAACGGAACTAAAACCGGCAGCAGCCGCTTCTACCGCCGCCTAAACCCCGGGGATGTGCTCCGTCGTCGGCTGCGATTCATGGCGTCGCAGCGCGCCGCGTTTCAAGCTACCGAGAGACCCGGAGAACCGGCTGGAGTGGGTCCGGTTCCTGGCCCAGGTGAACGGGCAGGGCTTCAGAGAATCCTCCTGGACCGACATCACCATCTGCCGCGAGCATTTCACCGGCGGCTGCTTCGAAAACACCGACGCAACCCACCGACTAAAGCCTGGGTCCGTCCGGGTCCGTCTAAAGCCTGGCGCGGTTCCGTCGCTGTGTCTGAAGTCGGAACCGGACGAGGACGAGCGGAGTCCGTCACGTGTGAGTCCAAAACACGTTGTTATCGCCTGAAATAGTTGAGCTGCACGTGCTGCAAATTTACGCTGGACACGCTGGTTTTGTTTGGGGTTTGTTTGTTTTGACGCGTGTTTCCCGCCGGGTGGGCGGGGTTTAAGTGTAGCACGTTGTCTTTGTTGACAAAAGCAGCTTTCCACATTTTAATTTATTCATCACTGAATTTTCTTATTATTTTACACCGTTTTATGAAACAACTAATCGATTAATCATTTCAATAAGTCAGTTGCATTAGTTATGAACGCATTAACTAATTAATTGTTTCTGTATTAATAAATTAATCAACTCTCAAAATAGTTAGTTGCAGCGATAATACTTGTACTAGTACAATTTTGAGATAATTGAGTATTTCATTAATTAGTATTTCAGTTACAGTATATATAAGTTGATTTTTTTTTATTAAATGTAATTTTTGATGCTTTTATTTAACTAACTTTATATTTTTGCAGGAATCTGCAGAATCCACAGCAACTCTAAAACATGACGATCCAACTTATAATTCAGAAGAATCACCGAGTCCAGTGGGTAAGAACCTTTATATGATTCTATGTAATAATGATTCCTGTTTTCTTTATATGATAAATACTGATGTTTTAATCCAGCTGCTGCAGGAAGTCCAGCACCAAGTGCTGCCGATACTTCTGATGATTTCTCCTGTGATTATGGTCAAATGCTGAAAAACATCCAGAACATCGACATCATCAGGGAAAAGTAAGTTAAACTCTCTTTTTTTTAATTGGATATTTTGTTTTTATCAGCTCAGTTTCATTTAAATTCTTCCATCAGGGCCGAGCGTCTTAACATGAAGGGGAAATACGTGGTGAATGAAAAACAGCTGCTCAAGTTGTTCAGCTGTAAATGTCCTTCCTGTGGATCTAAAGTGAAGCTGGAGAAGTTCACCAGAGGGATCCTGGTCGTCCTGAACCAGCGATGCCTCCAGTGTGACTTCACAAACCAGTGGAGGAGCCAGGTTCAAACCAGTGTTCCCCCAGAGGAGCTGAGCGGAGGAGAAGATGTGACTCCACAGGTAAGAATCACTTCTTTTTATATGACTCGCTGAAGAAAACTTTGATGATGTGTTTGGTACCAGATAGTTTAACTCTCTTATTAAAAAACACACGATATCAACTAGTTTTATATTCTCTTCGATTCATTTTGTGTCAAAAAAATCCCACAAAATGATGTGAAGAAACCAACATGAACACAAAATGCAGTTTTCTGATGGCCTGATGGTTAATGTCAGACCTAATGATCGTTAACGAGCTCTAACGATGCACGTTACCATAGCAACAGTGACTGGGGGGAGGGACTTGGGGTTTTCTCCACCACAGATTTTACTAGTTTTTAGGGGTTGTTATTTATAGATACATTTTTATTAAATATTTTAAATAATATAAAGTAAATAATGCATTATTTACTTTGTAAGACGCATTAAAAATAATGATTTGTAAACCTTTTTTTTGCCATGTTTTTGAACAACACAGGAAGTGTCCACAGACTGCAGCAGCGATGCCGGCGTCCCGGAGATTTTCGCCATCGTGGACGAGCAGAGCGACGGCGTGGACAACAGCGAGTCCAGCGACCCGGGCGACATGGGCTCAGACGACGAGGAGTGGACTCCCGTAGAGGAGACCGCCGCCCAGAAGCTGCTCCGGAGCAGCTCGGACGACGAGGAGAGCGAATACGAGGACGACTGCGTCGGCGCCAAAAACAGCCAACTGTGCACGGAGTGCGGCATGTTCTTCAACAAGTGGAAGCCCCACACCTGCGTTCACAAGGTGAAACCGTACTCCTGCAACATCTGCGGGAAACGCTGCGTCAGCGAGCTGGCGCTGAACGCCCACGCCAGGGTCCACGACGACAACTACGAGCACCGCTGCAAGTTCTGCCACGTCAAGTTCCACCGGAAAGTCGACAAGGTCGCCCACGAGCAGGTCCACCTGAGCCAGGAGAAACCGTACAAGTGTCCCGACTGCCCCGAGACTTTCGCCACCAACAAGGAGCGCCGCCTCCACCTGAAGAGCCACCGCGGGCCCAAGCAGCTACGCTGTGATCGCTGCGGGATCCAGTTCAACCGGATCCGGTCGCTGCGGCGCCACCTGCTGGTCCACACCGGCGCCAAGCCGCACAAGTGCTCGGTGTGCGGCCGCGGCTTCAACCAGGCCAGTCACCTCAAGTCCCACACCAGGATGCACACCGGGGAGAAACCGTACAAGTGTCGCCGCTGTGAGAAATGCTTCAACCACAACGTGAGCCTGAAGAACCATGTCCAGCGTTACCATGGCGGCGACGACGACGACCTGGAAACGCCGGAGAAGAAGAGGAACATCACCAGACCTCTAGGGAGGCCCAGGAAAAACGCCACAGACGTGGTCCAGACGGCGGAAGACGGGAAGAGCAAGAAAAGCGAGGCGAAACGTCGGAAAACGAAGAAAAATCACAGCGACGAAGAGAGCGAGGAGGAGCAGAGCGACAGCGAGACGTCCTGCGATTCCACGGTGGAGAAAGAGGAGCTGAAGACGAAGAGCTACGGAGTTCACAACACCGGCAGAACCACCTGGAAACGCAGGTGGAAGGTCAAAGAGTGAAGGAGTCAGAGAAAACGTGGAAAAGACACTGAGATACAGTCATGAGAATGGAAAAACTGGATGGAGTCGTGTTGCAAAGAGGTGACGAATTTCTGGTGAATTTACAGAAACTTTCCATGAGAAGTTAAGCTTTGGAATTTTGGAAACATTTAGCACCCAATTTATCAGCTAGGGAGCTACTGTATGAACACATTCACAGTACAGTAATGCTTCGCCACCACAGTGTTTGGGAGTTGCTGGGTTGTGTATTTGCTGAATTTATGATGTAAAACCAAAAAAATACCATTAGCCTTGTAGCTGTCTTGATTTTTAACAAATTGGTTTTCATGTGGCCTACTCTTTTTTTGGAGTCAATTTCCCACTTTTCCCAATATTCCCAGATGTTTATTAAACAAATTATGTTTTGTTAATCCTATGGACAAACAACCTTGTACATAAAATAACCAGGTGGAAGCTGTCATCATTATTTAATTTTGCAGTTTAAACTTTGGAGATGTATAAAAAGCTAAAACTACCTGATGAAGATCTGAGAACTGAAAATCTGTTCTTTTGCTAGTGATCAATGGTGTGTGATCCTACACCTGGGCAATAAAACAATAAATCAATATAAATGATAAATACTGTAAATTACCAAATAAAAGCTGAGTTTCAATTAAATATCAGGTGCAGGTGTACATTTTGATAAATATCCATGGTATATTTGATTAAAAGAAAAAAATCAAGGAAGAAAGAAGAGTTTTTCCTTCTTCACCTTTTTTGTGCTCCAATGACGTTAAAGAACACCCTCTCTGGTAATATTGATTAATTACGACATGAAATTCCAACTTTCTGTGGTAGAATATGCATTTAACAACAGAATCTGACTATAAATATCCAGTAGTCATACCGGTTTAATGAAAGAATTTGAGTAAATTACCATATTTTTTATCAGGAAGGAATTAATTTCCTGGTCTTAAACAAATGTCTGATCTGCCCCGGCTGTTATTTGGTAATTTACAGTATTTATATAATATTTTCCATGACTATTTAAAGCTGCTGTGAATACAACCAGCACTAAGGCTTCACATTTCTGTGAAGAAATAGAAATTGGCTTGTTTTTTGTTTGAAACCCCTGGTTTAAAGGATATATTTGAACAATTGTGAGATTTTGACATGTACATTTAGGTCAGAGGCCTTTTGATGTTTTTTTTACTATCAAACATTACTGTGAATAAAATCTACTGTTATATCAAGTTGATGATAAGGTACATAAACATGTTAATAACTGGAAGCAAATAGACGCCACCTGCTCTTTTTATGTTGTAAATTTCCATTCTCCTGTAATGTCTTTAATACGGATGTTCAACATGTTCATCTCTTGGTTTTATCACTTCATCTTTATCACTTCTTCTATTTTTCTGGAATATTTTACAAGCATCTGTGTTGTAAACTACCAGCCGAGGATTAGAAAGAGTTTCACACATTCTTGTTGCTTAAAATACTTAATAAAATGCCTAAATGGGATAATTGTAATTTCAGGAAATTGCTTTCGTATACTTCCAGATTTTATATGGAGATTCAAGCCCATAATAAAACAGTGTTTCCCAACCTGCACTACTTTTCCCCATTGAAAAAGCCTCCTAATAATATTTTCCTTTTTTTCCAATCCAATTGGATGAGGTTTGAATGGGAATATTGGTGCATCTGCCTCAAAATGTTTAAAACCACTGATGGAGCATAAATGTGCATTAAAATGACAAGAGGCCGAACAAAGAAAAGGGAAAAAACGAATAAACTACCTAGAAGTTTGTGTTAAATGTAGATTTTGTCTTTGTAAGATTTTAGGGAACTGTAATACTGACATGTTGGGAGCAGAATTTTTGTATTTGTACTCACATTGTCTGAATAAATATATTGAACAGTTTGCAGAATTGGTTGCTTATTTAGCATGGATAAGGCAGTCATTTATTAAATAATGATAATAAAAGCAGAATATTACAGGACTCTATGGAAGATTAAGACAAATATATGAATATAAAGGGTAATACTAACATTTAAGTCAGAATTCTGTGTTTTTTCTTTAAATAAAACATTTTACCTCCTTTTTTCAGATACTATTTTGAGGTGCAAGGGGTCTCCAGAAAAAAGGAGAATCATTTATTTTATTATAATTCCACAATGACAGAATGTAGGACCATTTGTATGTAGGACTGACGTAATTTCAAATATCTTATCTTTAATTTAGTAGTATGTATTTCCTATTTGTGTAATATTCATTTGCATATAAATTTATTTGATTTCAAATTTTACTTGATGGTGAAAATGAATGTGGGGTACGAATACATAAATAAATGAATGCAATAAAATATTAATAAATGAACCAATAAATAAATAATATGCAAGTACATTCATTTTATGACAATTAAATGGAGAATTGCAGGATTGGTTGCTTACTTGGCATGGATAAAACAGTCATTTTTAATTTATTATTGATCTAATAATTGCATATTCTTATTGTATTTACAATTTCTAGTCTTTATTTATTATTTATTTTTATATATTTTATTTTTATTCTATACTTTATATTTTTTTAGCACTGAACACTGGGCTGCCAAACCAAATTTCGTTCATCATATATACATGTGCTGAATTCTTTTTATTTAACCAGGTGATAAAAACCCATTGAGATCTCTTTTATAAGGGTGACCTGGCCAATAATAAAATAAAATTATACTATACGATAAAATAAACTACATTAATTTAAATACCAAATTAAAACTAAAGTGCAGCAGTAAAAGTTTAGGGTAAAGTGCATTAACATTTAAAACATAAGTGCGGTGGTAAAAATAGGATATTAAAATGCAAGGGTGCAGTTAATTACAATAAAAAATGTAAAGAATATATGCAATATAAAATAATTAAAACATAAAATATGGTATTAATAAAAATAGGATGTTTAAGAAGAAAACCCTTGAATCTTTAATGTTGGTGGCGCCTTTAAGGAAGAAGGACACGCCCCCTTAGACACGTGGGATAACAAACCGCGCGAACCCCGCCACGGAGCCACGCCCACTCCGTTACCCCAACAGACATGGCGGCTAACTGTTAGCCGCTAGCTGCTAGCTCGTTGGAACAACCGGAGAGCGGAGGGAAGGGGGGGCAGCTCCCGCACCCAAGCCCCGGGGATGTGCTCCGTCGTCGGCTGCGACTCGTGGCGCCGCGGGGCGAAATGCTTCAAGTTACCGAGAGACGCGGAGAGGAGGCTGGAGTGGGTCCGGTTCCTGGTGGAACGCAACGGGCAGGGCTTTAAAGAATCCTCCTGGACCGACATCACCGTCTGCACCGAACACTTCACCGTTCACTGTTACGAAGAACCGGGTCAGAACGTCCCGGTTCGGCTGAAACCGACAGCTGTTCCGTCACTGAGTGTCAAACACGAGCCAGGACAACAACATCTGGACAGTCCGCAGCACGTGGTGAGTCCAGCTGTTGTTGTTACTGGAACATCTGTTTCCTGGCGTCAATTTCTGAACATTACACTATGCATGAACTTTTAATTAATTAAAAGAAAAAATAAATAAGTAAATAAAAAAATAAAATAAAATATACCCGATTAAAAATAATGGCCTCTGTCTTTTTTCAGGTTTTTGGGAAAAGATAAAAAAATTTAATTATTATATTTATTAATAATTTTAGTCAGTTGTGTAATATTAAAGAATAAAGTGACTTTAGGTCAATTTCTGAAGATTCTAGTGACTTTAATCAACTTTAAACCTGGTTTAAACTGTCCTTTCATTCCATTTATACCCTATTACCCTATATTTGTTTGCATGTATATTGAATTTATTGATATGCATTTGATATCATTTTATAATATAGCTTGTTAAGTTTAGACTAAATTAATATAAAATATTTTAGCCATTAGTCTTTATGACTCTTAGAATTTTACTGTTTTTATTTTTTCAGTCATATTTCTTCATTTCACTGTTTTATTTTCATGTCATACCATGTTGTTTTATTTCTTAATTATCACATTTTTTATTTTGAAGATTTTTTACATTTTTATTTTGTATTTCCGAATTTTATATTGTATAAAAAGTTTTTTTTTTTACTTTTTCATTGACTGTATTTCTTTGTATTTGGCCACATATTTAATGAATTTATTTATGCACATTTTATTGAACATAACTCATTTACAACGTCACATTTTTTAAACATTTTTCATGATTTTATTTTCACTTTATTTAAATATTGCATTTTTAATATTTAAAACATTTATTTTTTTCTTTTAAGTATTTATTTATTTATAATTCATATTTTTTATTTCTCATTTGTTTACATTTTGAAATTGTATTTTTCATATTTTATTTTTTGCATGAATTAATTTTAACTTTTTTTATTCTTATATATTATGTTTTTTTGTATTTTTAATATTTTTATCTTTTTTGTTTTTTTTTAGGATTTTACTGTTTTTATTTCATACCATGTTTTTTATTTATTATCACTTTTTTAATATAAAGATTGTTACATTTTGTCATAATTTTTATTTAATATTTCCTAATTTTTACTTATTGTATAAATATATTTTTTACTTTTTCATTATCTACATTTCTTCCTTGCTTCATTCCTTTATTCACATATTTAATTAATATATTAATCTGCACAGTTTATTGAACATAACTCATCTCCAACGTCCAGTTTTGGCGACGTTTTGGAACCTGAGATGTTTTATTTTAACACATATTTAATGGATTAAAGATCCTGGAATTTCTTTATATTTATCTACAAATTATATTAAATTATTAAAGTATAACTTGTGCAATTTAGATTAAATTACTAGAGTTCATTCTATCAATAGAAATCAAACTCCTTCACTTATTTATACAAGTGAGATATATATAGATATATATATATATATATATATATATAAATGCTTGTGTGTCCAGATGAAGCACTGCTTGTACACTGAGACCTGTTTTCTATTGGTTTTTCCAACCATTTTTAGGCTTCAATGCATTGAATATATAAATATATTTGTATTATATGTTAATCTACAACTGTTCTGTTTTTGTGTTTTTGTGTAGGAGTCCGTCGAAACCAAAGAAATTGCTGCTCCAAATTCAAATGGTAAGAACTTTGTCATAAGAAAAAACTGCTGTGTTGATATCAGTGTTAATTACAAAGATTTGGACATTTCTAAAGCTGAAGATTCAACCTAAAATGTCTTTTTTTGTCCACAACACAAAGATCATCAGTTTATTATTATAGAAGAATAAAGAAACCAGGAAATAATCAGAGAATTTAGACATTTTATAATTAAAAGTGACTGAAATTGATTAACTGATTATCAATATATTTATATTTTGAAAACAGATAAAGAAATTCGGATCAAATGAAAAAAAAAATAGATAAAAAGTTAAAAAAAATTATAAAAAAATAAAAAGTGAAAATTATTTGATTTAATGGTAACAAAAAATTGATAAAACCCATTAAAAATGACTTAAATCTATTAATATTTAAAATTGTTGACAACTAATCCTTGAATATATCAAAAACTTTTGTAAATTTAAGGTTAATTAATCATGTAAATATTTATTTCTTTACATAAAAGAGAAGGGGAATTTATAAATTAATATTATTTATTATTTATTAAATCACTTTAAAGACATCTACAGCTGCCATAAAGCATTGTACTCAGGGATAAAAATAAATAACTATAAAGACAACGCAGGATTAAAATCCAAGAAATAAAAGTTTTTATTACTTTTAATGTCATTAGTTGGCAACTAATCGACTAATTGGTAAAATTCTACTGATTAAACTTTAACTGAGCTTAATTTTTTTGTCCGTTTACACTAGTTACAGCTAAGAAATGTAGTAATAATAAACATTAATGTGTATTAATGAGTATTTAATTCACATGAATGTTATTTCACAGGTTCCTTAACGAGTCCTGGGTCCAGCAGCGTCTCGTTAACCTCTGAGTAAGTTTAACTTTTATTGTAAAATCTGGTTTTAAACCTGAAGTTTATTTTATTTAATCCTGTGTTTTATTTTAAAGGGAATCACCGGCTGAAGGACCCGTTTCTGTTCTGTGTCGAGTTAAAAAAGCTGCTCAGAACCAGACGAGAGGAACAGGAGCGGAGCCACAGATGCTGCAGGTACGTCCACTGCACTTTAAATAGTTGATTAAAAGGGAAATAAATTAGACTCCAGCTGCAGCAATTAGTCCATTCATTGATTAACTGATTATTTTGAGGATTAATTCATTGATTTGAGTCGTTTTTAAGGAGAAAATGACCCAAATTCTCTGGTTCCAGCTTCTCAAATTTAATTATTTTCTGTTTCTCCTTAATTGCTTTTTGATCATAAGAAGATGTTCTATAAATACAGCAGATCTGCAGTTGATTAATTGATTAATTGGCAACTATTCTGATAATTGATTAATAAAACGATTCTCTGATTCTAGCTTCTCAAATCTGGTGATCAACATTTTATTTTACACTGTTTTATGAACTGAACTAATCAATTAATTGAGTAATTGACCCTAATTGATTAGTCACCAACTATTATATTAATCACCAATTATTTTAGTAATTGATTAATTGATTTCAGTCATTTTTAAGCAGAAAATTCTCTGGTTCCAGCTTCTCTTCTCTGATTATTTCCTGGTTTCTTTATTCTTCTATAATAATAAACTGGTGATTTTTAGGTTGAATCTTCAGCTTTGGAATCACTGATCAACCATTTTATTGAATAGATTAATCATTTTAATAATCAATAGATTAATCCAGTGTAAAACTCGTCATTAGTTGCAGCTCTAATCCACCTTTAAGAAGATAACTTGGTCATTTTGTGCTGTTAAGAGAAGTTTTTCTGTCTTTTTATTTGTCTTTTATGTAAAAGTGTGTTTTTTGTGCAGGATTCTGCTGAAACCTCTGACGCTGGATGTCAGTGTGATTTTAAAACATCCGATAATTCATCTTCAACTTCCTTAGTTAAAGAAACGAGTATAAATTCAAATGGTAAGACCTTTTAAATTGTTAAATAAATTCTAGTATCTCACTGAAACTGGAATCAAATATAACATTATTATGAATTTTCAGGTCTTGGGTCAAAGACTCTTTCAGATATGATGGATTTTGATTTGGAAACGAAGTAAGTTTCACATCTTCAGCTTTAAATTAACATCAATTCAGTCTTTTATTTGCAGATTATTCCTTTTTTTCCTTACAGGGCAGCAGATCCCAGTATGACAGGTAAAGTGTTTGTGTATGAGAAGTGCCTCCTGCAGCTGTTTCACCGTAAATGTCCGACGTGTGGAGCTAAACTTCAGACGGAGAAGGTCACACGCGGGATTCTCGTCGTCATCAACCAGACGTGTCTCCAGTGCAGCTATAAAAACCAGTGGAAGAGTCAAGTTGATGCCAACGTCCCGACAGGAGGAGGAGAAATGAACCGACAGGTACGACAGGAAGCTACAGTCACAGCTGCTGTTATTATTATTTACTGCTCACCCACAGTTTATTGGAAAATATTTACCATAGACGCATTGAAAGGCTTTGATTGGAATCTATAAATATAAATAAATAGATAAATAAAAGGGCAGTGGAAGACAGGAAGTAATAAATAAATCCTTCCTATCCATTAACCACTAAATACAGCATCTATGGTATATTTCCTTTTTATTAATTAAAGGAATAATAATAATAATAGCAAAACTACTACTATACATAATAATAATAATAACTAAGGAGTAGGAAGAAGTAAAATACATATTAATTTTTACCCCATTTCCCCCATTTTTTGGGGGAATTTTTGAAAATCAGCCCAGTTACGGCTTCAAAATCAGCATAAATGTGAGTTTTTGGTCAAATTTTTATTCGATTATTGGATAAAATCCTTAATTTATAGGGTTTAACATCCAAAAAAACCTTCACTCACACTTTAACTTTTCATGTAGATTAATATATATAATAATAATAATAATAATTTTCGGTCATGTGTTTGTAAAGTTCTGTACAGACCAGAGCAGCAATGATTAATCAATTAATTGATTCATTAATTAACTATTTTGAGAATTAGAGTAGATGTTAATTTAAAGGATTTTAAAGTGACACACACTGTTTCAGAGAATTTTAATGTCTTACGACGTGTATAGAGAATATCTTTAAATGGTCAATATGGAAGAAAGTGAGATTTTAATTGATTTTTGATTAGTTTATTGATTAGTTGATTAATCAATTCGTTTTCCAACTATTACAGTCGATGAATAAGTTATTATTAAGGACCAGAATCACCAGAAATCCCCAAAAACATGACATGTTCCCTTTAGTTCTGCAATGATTAATCGATTAGTTTCCAACTTTTTAAAACTATAATTACTATTATAATAATCGATTAATCAATTTGACTAATGTTTGAGAAGAAATCTCTATAATAATAAACTGATGATCTTTGCTTTTTGGGAAACACCGATTGATATTTTATACCATTTTATGAACCGAACAATTAATCGATTAATCGTTTCAATAATCATTGTGTGATTCTCAGGCGTCGCTGACAGATGTGAGCTCCAGCTGTGAGGTTCGGTCTGAGATCATCAGTTCCAGCGATGAAGACATTAATCCCTCAGACGACGGAGAGGAAGCCGACCACAGAAGTCCAAACAACTCCGACGGAGAATGGGATCCGACGGAGGACACCTCGCTGGACGAGGAGCCGGCCAAGGTTTCCGATGAAGACTCCGGAGAAGAGGAAGATTTAGACCTTAAAACCAACGGGCTGTGCACGGAGTGCGGCTGTTTCTTCAGCGTCGCCAAGCCTCACGTGTGCGAATACAAAATGAAACCGTACTCCTGCAACATCTGTGGGAAAAGATGCGTCAACGAGAATTCCCTCAAGGTTCACAGCAATATCCATAACGACACCTACGAGTATCCCTGCAAATACTGTCACGTCACCTTCAGGACGCGGGCGGACAAACTCAAACATGAAGAAATCCATCAGGACGATGTGAAACCATATAAATGTTCCGACTGTTCGGAGAAATTCACCTCCGGGAAAAAACGGAGGATCCACGCCCACTTAAACCACAGCAGGAAGGAGTCCACGTGTCCGGTTTGTGGGATTTCTTTCCGGGATAAGAGTTACCTTCAGAGACATTCCGTGGTTCACACGGGAGAGAAACCGTACCGCTGCTCCGTGTGTGAACGGGGCTTCAACCAGGCCAGTCACCTCAAGTCTCACATGAGGATGCACACCGGGGAGAAACCGTACGGCTGTCGGCTGTGTGAGCAACGCTTCAACCACAACGTGAGCCTGAAAAACCACGTCCAGCGATACCACGCCACGGCTACAGCAGGGACCGAGCTGGAGGGACGGGAACAGGAGAGAGAAGAAGACGACGGGACAAAAGAAGAAGTGAAGAAAACGGCGAAATATACCCGGAAGAGCACAGGAAGACCCAAAGGACGACCGAAGAGAGCGGGAAACATCGCTGCAGAAGCTCCGGGTTCAGTAAATGAGGCTAAAAAAGCTGAGATAACGGACAGCGAGGCGTCGTTTGACTCGGCCGAAGCGGCGGAAGAAGAGAGGAGGAAAACCAGGAGGAGGAAAAACCTCAAAACGAAACTCGACAGCGACTCTGATTTCAACCCCAAAGAAAAAACGAACAGAAAGAGGTGCAGGGGTAAGAAAAGAAAAAACATGTGAGGGTCTGAAAATTCCAAATGCACAAGACTTAAATACTTAATTTAGTAGGATTGTTTATTACAATAACCAATGTCACAAATTTGCCCTTTTTAAATGTAATAGATCGATAATGTTCAAAAGTTTGGGGTCACTTAGAAATGTCCTTATTATTTAAAAGAAAAGCACTTTTTTTCACTGAAGATAACTTTAAACTCATCATAAATCCACTCTATACATCACTAATGTGGTAAATGACTATTCTACCTGCAAATATCTGGTTTTTGGTGCATCAATATCTACATAGATGTATAGAGGTGCATTTCCAGCAACTATCAGTCTAATGGAACAATGTGTTTGATCATTGCGTCAGAAGGTTAATGGATGATTAGAAAACCCTTGATGCTAACATGTTAGCACAGTTTAGCTGCTTAGAGAAGATAGAAAACTGAAAGTTTAATGTAAAAAAAATCATTATTTCAAATATAAATCTTTATTTCTAACCTGATCAAAGTCTTGACTATATTTTCTATTCATTTTACAACTCATGGTGGTAAAAAGTGTACATTTTTGAACATATCTGTATTATTTATATATAAATATATTCTTTTTTTTTAAATTTATTTATTCAATCCTCAGCTTTCTCCTCTGATTTCATCCTTTCTTTTAATTTTATGTGTTTTTTTTGTACCTTAATTTACCTTTGGGATCAATAAACTATCAATCAGATAGATTATCTATCTAAAAGTGATTTTTGCCAACAACTTAGTATATAAGTATATTTCTGCAAATAATAATAACTGAAAAAATAAACAAGTGAATACCTTATCAGTTCAGCAAGTTTATTATGTTTTTGACCTATTGCATTTTTAAAAAAGGACAAATTTATTCTTGTTTTTTATTGTTTTATTGTTTAAAATCACTGGTGATTGGGTGATTTCAGGGGAAACTGATTCCAGGATGTGAGAGATAATTGCACATTTCCTTCAAAACATTTTGGGATAATGTATGAAAACTGTATAAATCAGAGATAAATGTCTTTGATGCTGCTGCTATCTGTTCTAATAGTAAAGTCAGTTTCAAGCTAAAATACTTTATAATTTAACTGATGTCTGTTTCTATGGTTTATTTCTGATGTGAGTTCAGTGAATATCAGTGTTTAGGGACAATCTTTGTTTATCAATGATTTAAAGTTGTTACCTGTTGGTTAATAAATCAGTTTTAAATCAGTCGTGATCTGGAGTTTTTATGGAAAAAACAACTAAAAAGACGACTCCTGTTAAATAATTTATCTACAAAGTCTTTTTTCTACCTTTATTTTTTTAAAAACTGATTGTACTTTTATTTTTTCAGTACTTGCAGAATAATTATTTTGAGAAGAATTTATATTTTTTTTAGGATGGATTTACTTCTACTTCTTATTTTTGGTACTAAAATTATGTAGATTCAGTGAATGTAATAGTTTAACTCCTACATATTTAAGTTAAATCAATCTAATTAAAACTTTTAGCTGATTTTCCCAGCTGCATTAATGTGTAGTCAATAATATTTTATAGTAACAGTTAATGCATCTAATTGAATGAATTGAAATTAATTATTTTTTATCAAGTGGTTAAACATAATTAATCTAACTATATATGTATATTTTAAACTGATTTTACATATTTTTTAAAATTTTGAAAACTAGTTATTTTTTAATAAATTTAATTTTATTTTCCAAGAGATTTCTACCTCGATAATTAGGATGGAATTAATTCTACTTGTTCTTTTTGGTACTAACATTAATTAATCTAATTAAAACTTGTATCTATTTTTAATAATAGTTAATACATCTAATTTAATCTACCTCACTAGAAAAATGTTTTATTGGAATTACTTGATTTTATTTTGTCAAGTGGTGACACAAAATTAATTTATCTAACTCTAGATATAATTTTTATAAACTGATTTTACTTAAATTAATTATTTTTCAGTAAATTAAGATTTGTACCTCGATAAATTAGAATGGAATTACTTTTACTTATTTTTGGTGTTAAAATTAATTATGTAGATTCAATGTAATAGTTTAATTCCTACATATTTAGGTTAAATCCAATTTAATTAAAACTTTTAGTGCATTAATGTGCAGTCAATAATATATTATAATTGTTAATGCATCTAATTTATTGATTCTACCTCATAAGAAAAATGTGTTGTTGAAATTACTTAATTTTATTCTGTCAAGTGGTGACACAAAATTAATTTATCTAACTATATATTTTATAAACTGATTTTTACTTTCTTTTTCTAAAACTTTAATAAATTAACTTTAATTTTCCAAGAGATTTCTACCTCGATAAATTAGGATGGAATTAATTCTACTTCTTATTTTTGGTACTAACATTAATTATGTAGATTCAGTCAATGTGATAATTTAACTCTAACATATTTAATTTAAATCCAATCTAATTAAAATATTTAACTGTTTTAATAACAGTTGATGCATCTAATTTAATGATTGTACCTCAGTATTGAAATTACTTAATTTTATTTTGTCAAGTCAAACTCTAGATACATTTTTTTAAAATCAATTGTACTTAAATTCATTATTTTTCAGTAAATTTACTTTAATTTTCCAAGTGATTTCTACTTAACTACATCAGGATGGAATTACTTCTATTTCTTATTTTTGCTACTAAAATAAATTATGTAGATTCAGTCAATAATAAGTAGTTGTTATAACTCCAACATTTAATTTTTTATTAAATATTTTTGTCGAGTGGTTACACAAAATTAAAATCAATAAATTTAACATTCACACAATGAACCAAACCAATTATTTTACTTATAAATTAACTAATAAATTAAATTGTACATACTTTTTTTTCTAATTACATTTAAATAAGTTAAATAACTTTTAACGAATCAACAATCAGGTCTTTTTATATATATATATAAAATATAAAGTCCTGTTATTCACAGATCAGCCACTAGATGTCGTCCCTGTTCTACAGATTCTGACTCTTATTTTCCAGGATTTGCATGAGGCAGCAGCTTTTTACTATTATAAAGCAGCTAAAACTGTCACAGCTGCTGCTGATGTTTGCAGAAAGTTAAAAACCCTGTAACTCTCTGATGTCACAAGGACGTCGTCCTGCAGTTATTTATTTATTTTGTGTGATTTCCAGCTCCTGGATGTTTCTGCTCTGTGTTTCCTGGGTTTGATGATTTGAAGCTTTTTAAGTTAAATAATCTGCTCTTCTCTCTGGTGTCAGGGGATGAAATTGATGCTTTTTCTGTTTTATCAGTGTCAGAGTGGCGTATCACTGTAAATGCACTCACTAGAATAAGCTGCAGTGGAGATTTCCTTCATTTCTCTTCATTTCTTCTGCAGCACGAGTCAAATAAATGTGAATTTTAGGAGGAATAACGAGCTGTGAAAGTATATCCACAAACTGCATTTTTTTGTATATTCCTATTGGTCCAGTACTGCATTTTATTTAATAATGAAAGTGAAATAACATGAGATGTTGTATTTTAATATGTTCTTAAAGGCCCCACATTGTAAATTTTAGGATATATTTGTAATTTTAAGTTACAAAAATGTAAAAACGATATAGTTTTACATCTCTTCTCTCAAGCTCTTTGTGATTGGGAAGTGACTGTGTAGTTATGTTTTCTTTATATGGACTTTGTGCATTTCTCTGTGGATTGAATATATTGAAACTGGTATTTTAAGGCTGCAACTATCAATTATTGTCATCGTTGATTTATCCATTGATTATTAAAATGATTCATATTAATTATTGTTTCCCAAAGATCATCAGTTTATTATTATTTAAGACTAAAGAAAACAGAAAATAATCAGAGAAGAGAAGCTGGAACCAGAGAATTTGGACATTTTCTTCTTAAAAATGACTCAAATCGATTAATCGTATTAGTTGCCAACTAATCGATTAATCGACTAATCGTTGCAGCTCTAACATTAAAATATTTACTTTCTAATGCCACAGAAAACATGCAAATGTTCACATTTCAGTAGCTAGAATATGTCATTTTAGGGAATTTTCGACGCAAATCGATTAATCGATCATCAAAATAGTTGTTGATTAATCTAATAGTTGACAACTAATCAATCAATCAACCATTGTGGCTGTAAAAAGAGACTCAAAAGAAGAAACTGAGCTAAATTAGATTTGATAAACTTAGAGCTACAACTAATGTTATTCTGTAGATTATTGATTATTTAATCGATTAATTGTTTGGTTCAAAATATTGATCCCAAAGCTGAAGATTCAACCTAAAATGTCTTTTTTTGTCCACAACCCAAAGATCATCAGTTTATTATTATAAAAGAATAAAGAAACCAGGAAATAATCAGAGAAGAGAAGCTGGAACCAGAGAATTTGGACGTTTTCTACTGAAAAATTGACTCAAATCGATTAATCGATAGTTGGTGATTAATGTAATAGTTGACAACTAATCGATTAATCATTGCAGTTCAGGTGCACAACCCAATAACAACCAGTTTACTGTTATATTTTGTAATTTTGTGGTACTTGTACTTAGTATTTTCAGTTAGGAATCCATATAATGATTATTCCGATGGTCTATTAATCTATTGATCGACTGATTAGTTATTTGGTTCTGTAAAATGTTGATCAGTGTTTCCAAAGCTGAAGATTCAACCTAAAATGTCTTTTTTTTGTCCACAACCTAAATATCATCAGTTTATTATTATAGAAGAATAAAGAAACCAGGAAATAACCAGAGAAGAGAAGCTGGAACCAGAGAATTTGGACATTATTTGGCAACTAATCAACTAATTGATTAATCATTGCAGCTCCTCTATATTTATAAAACACCTTCTTATAATCAGAAATCAATTAAAAGCCTTTAAAGATCCTCTCTGTGTGTCTTTGTGTAATATCTCATATTAAAATACTCTGGAACAACATGTATTTTTTCACTTTACAATCCTTAAAATGACTGAATCTACTCCGTCTCTCATTAAAAATTCCAGTATATATGAATATGGAAATGTATTCCTGGCAGCGAGCTGCAGCCTCTGGCTCTCGGTGAGTAATTCTACAAATTACAAGAAACTAGGCTGAGGAGGAAAAAAACAGGAAAAGCTGAATATTAACGAGTCACCTGCATCACTTCCTGTGAAGCTGAGAGCGACGGAATGAGGAGAAAACACAGGAGGCGGTGAGTTTACTGGAGTTCTTCATTTTAATGGGGTTCCACTGTCGTGTCACACAAAAACACACGATTCTCTTTAAATATAAAGAACTGGTTCCTGAGATTGTGACCTATGAAATCCCGTCTTATTGATTATGCAATGATTAATCAGTTATTTGAATTGCTGCCAAATATTAGGCCTGTTGTGCACAGTACTTACCTCAAGTGCGGCACCATTACTATGTTGTGTCTTGCACTAATTCTTCAGGTAGAATTGACTATCAGAAAGACTCAATAATTATTGGAAATAATTATTGATTCATTAAAAGTTTTAGAATTTCGGGGCACCACCTCTCGGTTGAGAGGAAAAGAGTCAATTCTCTGATTCAGGCTCATGAATTGTAATAATCTATTAATTTGGTCGTCTGATTAACAATTAACATAATAATAGAGACCGGGGTCAATTAATAGCTATTAATAGTTGAAGGATTCTGAGTTCTAAAGTAGAGGTTGGCAGAATTCATTATTGTACAACATCAAAGAGGCAGAATGTATGACTCAAAAGCTTTAATTCATAAAAATACAAAAGTAAAAACACACTAAACAATCTAAACTAAATGTAACATGTGAATGTGCGTGGATGGATGCTATGTGTGTGTGTGTGTGTATCTATGCAGGGGGACTACAAAGATGGCTGCCGTGGTGGCTGTTCTTTGTAGTCCAGGCCATGTGGGACTCTTTGTCTGTTAAGAACAAAGGGAAAATGGCCGACCGTGTGTGTGTGTGTGTGTGTGTGTGTGTGTGTGCGTATGTGTGTGGGCTTAATGTCACTTTGTGTGTGTTTCAAGGTCTCATGTTAAATAATGGTTAGTATCATGCAGGTTGGGACACTAACATCAAACTAAACCTTCTTACAAACCTAAAACACAGTGAACTGTAGCCTTTGATCTCATCACATTAACAAAGTTCTGGTTGAACCGTGTTTGTTCATGTTCTGTTCTAGTCATGTTACCAGTGGAAAGGAAGAAGAAGGGTTGTTCTCTGGTTCTGCTTCCTTGAGTAGCTGGAGATGTTGTTGTAGCTGTGGTGGTTGTTGAGGAGTAGATCCGTCACGTTGCTCTTTGTTAATCCTTGTCTCTGGTTGTAGAACCAGGCCTGAGTTTCTTCAGTGCTGCTGGCTGGACGTCGTTGAGTCCTTGGTCACTTGCAGGTCTGTGAGACGCTGAAAGCAGCTGGATAATCCCTTTTAGAGCAGAGAAGCTGCTGAAGGCTTCTGTCCTGCAGCTTCTCCTGCTACAGAGCGGTGCTCTGCTGATTGTTGAAGAGACTCCTACGAGATTAAGAGCAGGTTAAAAGAGGGAGCGAGAGGAGAAAGGCCGGTACCTCTGGTGACATTCCTTGAAGGTGTGAAACTGGGTTTCCTGTCACAAGTTCCAGGCATCTGGCTGAAGATGTTTATCACCTTTGTGGACACAACAGGTCAATCGTCTTGAGTCATTTTTAAGAAGAAAATGACGAAATTCACATGTTCCAGCAGCTTTTTTACAGCATCAAAAAGAATATCTTTGAATCTTAGAGCTTAATTAATCAATTAATCGCAAAAAAAAGTAATAAAATATCTTGTGATCAGTTGTAAGTTCACCGAATTTACTACATAACACTGTAAAATGTACAATAATCAATTCAAATGTAGTGATGTAGATAATAGAAGTAAAGATCAATCAAGTCAATTAATCGATTAGTTGCCAATGATTACATTAATCACTATTTTGATTAATTGATTCGAGTCATTTTTAAGAAGAAAATGTCCTAAATTCACACATTCCAGCTTCTGAAATGTATTAGAAATTGTTGAATATTACAACTACAATTAGTTGATTAATCGATTAGTTGACAACTATTAGTTGATAATCGATTAATTGATTTGAGTCATTTTTAGGAGGAAAATGCTCCAAAGACACATATTCCAGTGACTGAAATGTGAACATTTGCCATTATCTGTGTCATCTGTTGCATTAGAAATCTTTGAATATATAGCTGCAATGATTAGTTGATTAATCGATTAGTTGCCAACTATTACATTAATAACTATTTTGATAATCGATTAATCGATTTGAGTCAATTTTAGGAGGAAAATGCTCCAAATACACATATTCCAGTGACTGAAATGTGAACATTTGCAAGTTTTCTATGTCATCTGTGGTAATAGAAACTCTGAATATTACAGCTGTGATGTTTAGTTGATTAATCGATTAATTGTCAACTATTCAGATTAATTGATTTGATTCATTTTTAAGAAGAAAATGTCCAAATTCTCTGGTTCCATCTTCTCTTCTCTGATTATTTCCTGGTTTCTTTCATCTTCTATAACAGTAAACTGATGATCTTTGGGTCAAAAAAAGACATTTAGGTTGAATCTTCAGCTTTTGGGAAACAGTGATTGACATTTTACACGATTTCATAGAAAATTAAACAACTAATCGATTAATCAAAAGATAAATCAGAATCGTTGTTAGTTGCATCCCTAATTCTTATTTTACAGAAGATATAGCTTATATTTACTATTATAATAACTAAATACTTATATATAGATGTTATTACTGCACACAAACGTTATTTTCTGGGAGAGCTGCAATGATTAGTCGATTAATCGATTAGTTGTCAACTATTCCATTAATAACTATTTTGATAATTGATTAATCGAGTCATTTTTTAGGAGGAAAATGCTCTAAATACACATGTTCCAGTGACTGAAATGTGAATGTTATATTTACTATTCTAATAACTATTTAATATAGATGTGTGTATATATAGATGTTGTTACTGTTATTTTCTAGGAGAGCTGCAACGATTAGTCGATTAATCGATTAGTTGATTAGTTGTCTATTATTTCATTAATCACCAACTTGTCACTCAATTTGAGTCACTTTTAAGAAGAAAATGTCCAAATTCTTTGGATTGTAGACTGTAGTTTAATAGGTTAAATATTCAGCTTTGGGAAACACATTTTATGAACCAAACAACTAATTAATTTCCAATAATCGATAGTTTAATCAAATCAGAATACTTGTTAGTTGCAGCCCCTTATGTTGAGCATATTAAATCAGATATTTATTGGAGGGAGTCTTTTTTTGAAAACATGTCCCTCACACTGGGATTTTTCCAAATGTCATAAGCCAAACAGATAAAATCCACTTGGGCCAACTGACATTTTCTGATTTACCAATTCCCAGGCAGCTTTACTTTGCTGTTTACTGAAATGCACTCGGTGTGTTTGTGTTTTTTTCTGTCTCCTGACGCCTGCGGCTCCATATCCGATGCCAGGATTCAGTTTAATTAAAAGTTTTAACGCTAAAATAACACAAACCAGGTCATGTGATTGCAGATCAGATCCCATGAAACTAATGAAAAATGAATTTGCAGAAACAAATCAACGCAGTTTTCTGAAATAATGATGCTGAACCTTTTGTTTAAGTAAATTATACGTGATTTTTTTTTTTTGCAAGTAGAATTCCTTATATCTGTTTCTGCAAAGATTGTCTCCTTCTGCAGTAGTTAGTCATTCATTGATTTAACAGCCTCCCTCCCTGCTGTCATACACTATTTATCAATCATGCAGCCTTTTTTTTTATTATTAATTCCTCCTCCTCCTCGATCTTTGCTGAATTTCCCCATAAACACACCCTCTTCTTCTGAAATCCCGCATTAGTTTGTTCCCCGTGTCATGAATCTAAAAGCAGCAACGTGACTCGGACCATGTGTCAGATTTTTAGTCAGAGATGAACGTAAATTCAACGGCAGCTCGGCCCCAAAAATAATCCATAATGTTGTCAGAGGTTGGATTTAAACCCACGCGTGACACCGGCTCTAAAAGCTTCATCCGTTAATTTACGGCGGGCGTCAGATCGCCGCTTCTATTTTTCACAGCAGAGATTAATATCGAAGTATTTTCATGTGGCAGCTTCCTCCTGATTTAAAAGCACTTTCCAAAAGGAGAAATATCGAAGATCTACGAACGTTTGATGAAGCGTTTTTAAAGTGGAGAAACACCAACAACTTAACAGTAAACTGGAAAAAACACTTAATTTTATTATGTCACTGGGTTTTTAAGTTGATTGTACTTATTTTTTTACTTTCAGGTTAATTATTATTATTATTTCTATGTGATTTCTACTCATATATTAGGATGGAATAAATTATATTATTTTTTTTAATGCTAAAATGAATTATGTAAATTCAGTCAATGTAAAAGTTTAAGTTCTATATATTTAATCTTATTAAATTTATTTTTGATTTTTCTTTATCTTAACATATCTTGATCATTTCTTACAAATCTGGTTACATTAATAATTATAACAGTTAATGCATCTAATTTAATGATTCTTTGAATTTCTTAATTGTTAACATTTTATTTTTTTAGAATTTTATTATTTATTATATGGTTGCACAAAATTATTTTTTTTAATTAAATGTAACTAATTTCTCTAACTAGATAATATAAATTATATATATTAAAAATGAAATTAAAATAATAATAATAAAAATAAATATAATATAAATTATATAATATAATTATAATTAAATAATTATAATATTATATATCAAATTTTACCCATTAAAAATGTCAAAAAATATCTGCTATATGCTATAAATAAAATATTTTGAAAAATAAAAATTGATAATATTCATGAAAAATGGAAAATTAAATTAATACATTTAATTAATAAAAATGGTTAATTATGAAAAATAAATAAATAAATACTAAAATACAAATATTTTAGTATTAATAATTCAAATAAAGAACTAAATAACAGTTCTAAATAATTCAAATAAAGAAATTAAATATTTAAATCAAGTTAAAATAAAATTATGAAAAATAGGCCACATATCAATAAATTCTAAGATTCAATAAATTATTAAATTCAATAAAATGCAAACAAATATATAAATAAATAAAGGAAGTTTCAGTCATTAAAACCCAGCGTTAGAGATGAGATTTTTGTCTTTTCCCAAAACCTGAAAAAGAGACATAAGCCATTATTTTATATTTTATTTATTTATTTTTATGCTGCAATGAATTAAAAGAAGTTCATGCACTGTGCTGCACATACTAGGGAGGAAAACTATAATTAATGTTTAATTATTTCTCATAAACGTGGACAGATAAACAGGGAAGGAACAGCTCATGTTTATGAGATGTGACATCTGCGTCCTGTTCTCCTCCCAACGACTGACACTCATTTTAATCAAAGATTTTAATCAACCCTTCGGTGTTAATCACCCTGTTACTCACACACACACTCACACACACACGTGTGATATGAGTGTGTGTGAAATCAGAGGCGACGCTAACCCCCGAGAGGCTGAAACACCGACACACACTTCTTGTGTTTCTCTAAACTGACACAGGTGTTAGAGCTCAACGCCTCACATTAATATGTCCCTGTAGGAATCTCTCTCTCACACACACACACACACACACACACACACACACACACACACACACACACACACACACACACACTGTCACATTTCTGTTTCTACATTTATTATTAAATATTAATCAACTGGAGACAGATTCCAACTATGTCACAGCTAAAAACAATTGTCACACAAATGAGCAGTGGCAGGCATAGACTTCTTCAAGATGAGGGGTGAAAAGGAAAAAATGCACTTTAGCACATATTTTGGCTCCCAAAAGGGCATTTTAGCATGTTTTTCCTCCTAGAGGGAACTTTAGCATGTGTTTGGCTTGTAGAGGGCAATTTAACATGCTTTTAGTTCTTAGAATGGCACTGTAACACATGTTTTGGCTCCTAGAGCGCACTTTAACATGCTTTTTAGCTTTTAAGATGGCACTTTAGCAATTGTTTAGGCTCCGAGAGGGCACGTAAGCACATGTTTTGAATTATAGGGGGCACTTGAACGCACTTTTTAGTTTTAAAGAGGGCACTTTAACACCGGATTTGGCTCCTAGAAGGCACTTTAGTATGATTCTGGCTCCCAGAGGGCATATTAGCACACATTTTGGCTCTTAGAGGGCACTTTAATATGCTTTCTAGCTCCTAAAGGGCACGTTGGCACGTTTTGGCTCCTATGTGTTTTAGCATGCTAACAGGCTAACCGTAGCATGCTAACAGCATCGTCTACACGTCTGTGGTGAACTGGAACCCATCAGAACTCTGATGTGGTTATGAATTCAGCTCCTGGCTCAGTTCAACCTTTCCTGCCCAGTCTCTGGAAGAGAAAACACTCAGTCACAGTTTTTTTTGGCATTGATTCACTTCAGCATTGGACAGTTTTCTTCAGATTATCATAACAGCAGATATATTGCCTATTAGAGGGCATTTTAGCACGTGTTTTGGTTACTAGAGGGCATTTTAGCATGTGTTTTATCTCCTAAGAGGTCATTTTAGCACACATTTTGCCTCCTAGAGGGCACTTAAGCTTGCATTTTGGTTCCTAGAGGGCACATTAGCACACTTTTTAGCTCCCAAGAGGACATTTAGTACACGTTTTGGCTCTTAGAGGGCACTTTAAAACAAGTTTTGGCTCCTAGAAGGCACTTAAGCACATGCTTTACCTCCCAAGAGGTAATTTTAGCACACATTTAGCCTCCTAGAGGGCACTTTAGCACGTTTTTTGATGCTATGATGGCACTTTAGCATGTATTTTTCACAATTGAGCCATAATGTTTTTTTTTATTCTTATAAGTCCAATATTTATACGATCTGATGGAAAACACTTACCTGAAAACCCTCCTATGTGTTTTGTGCTTAAAAAGCAAACGTTAGCATGCTAACAGGCTAACTGTAGCATGCTAACAGTGTCTGTGGTGAACTGGAACCCATCAGAACTCTGACGCTCCTGCCTCAGTTCAACCTTTCCTGCCCAGTCTCTGGAAGAGAAAACACTCAGTCACAGTTTTTTCTTTTTGGCATCGATTCTCTGCAGCGTTGCCAGTTTTTTTTTTTTTCAGATTATCATAAGCGGCAGCTGCCACCGATATGGTCTCATCTTTCCTCGCCTCCTTGGCTATAATCCACATCTCTGCTGCCTCTATCAGTATCTCCATCAACTGGCGTCTCCCTCCATCTGTTTTAATGCGTTTACTCCAACTTTACAGCGCTGAAACTGCTTTTATTGCGTTATTCGTTTCTAATTCTCCTGTTTGCAACCATGCGGCTCCTCACTTTTCTACATCGATTATTTCCTATATGTGTTTCTATGTTTTTATCTATCCATCATCACCCGTTTAAAGCATTTATTATCCTACCAGCTTCCTCCATACCGCTGCTTTACCAGACAAATTGGATTTGATTGAATAAAATAGGGATTTTTAGGCCCCAATGCTCACAGGGAGCACATGTTATTTAGATCAAGGCTTCTCGTGCTGGTGAGTTCGCGAATCAAAGGTCAGGAGAGAGAGATATAACACTCGGATCATGAATATGTATACGATATCCTTCCCTTTCAAAGACGAGGCTGTCGGGCTAAATACCAAACGCCGAGTACAGATAGCGGAGCAGAAAGCAGCAGGGTTAACGTTCCCTCTCGTTGCTGTAGCTCAGATACGAGTCGTACATGTTAACTTCATAAATATAATAGATGTGGACGGCTGTCAGTCTGTTTTCTTACGTTTAGATTAGAGGTCAACAGGCGTTAGAATAAATGTTCAAACATTACAATTATAGAGATAAGAATAAGGCAAATCCTGGACAGTAACGGGTGGTAAATGATATAAAATTGATAAGAGATTTTAATTCTATGCTGATGATGAACCACACACTGCAAGACATGAATTAACATGACTGAAAGAGGTTAAAATACATGTAGTGTAGGGTTTGTTCTTTCATTAATTTATTTCAAAATAAAAGAAAAGATTAGTTTTGATTTATTTTTTTCTGTTTTAAAACCAAACAAGGTTTTTCTGATTAAAATAAAAAAACAGAAAATAAAATCATGTAAAGGGTTTTGAATCCGTTTTTCAAAATAAAACATATGTAAAAAAAAAAAAAAAAAACTACACTTTTTCTCAGGTAACACAAGATTAAAACTGCATCGAGATCACGGCGGCGACGACCTCTGACCTCACCATGCAGAGGACGACAAAGAAGAAGACGATGCATCAGCCACATCACAGCGACTCTATCAACTTATAGAGCCATTACACCAAGGGCAGAGTGGACATCCTCCACTAAAGTCCATTCACACACACTATAAAGGATATATGGTGTGTTAGAAGCAGATAAAATGATTACAGCTGGCCCTGATGACCTGCTCGGCATAACACAGGTTACACAACCACCTCGCATGAACTTCACTGGAGACCTGCAATTAGATTTAAAAAAAAAAAGTGTGTATAAAGTTATGATGTGATGTCAGAAATGATTTATGAGAGGGGGATGCTGAGGAGACTTCGGGTTCAGAGGTCATGATGTGAATATATCACACACTGCTGCAGGATCCTCGCTGGAGAAAAGGGACATTTTTGGGTGAATAAACTACATCTGTTCCACTGAAGCTAAGAAACATGTGGTCACAGTTCTCTTCATAGAAATATCATTTAACCATCAGTTTATTATTATAGAAGACTAAAGAAACTGGAACCAGAGAATTTGGACATTTTCTTCCTTAAAAATGACTCAAATCAATTAATCGATTATCATCATAGCTGGAGAATAATGTGATAGTTGGAAACTAATTGATTAATCAATTGTCGTTGCTCTAGATCAAGAATTAAATCAGAAATTATGAATTTAGGGCTTCAACTAAAGACTATTATAATCTGCTCAATCAATTAATCTATTCATTATTGAAACAATCAATTGATTAGTTGTTTGGTTCATAAAATGGTGCAAAATGTTGATTATTGTTTCCCGAAGCTGAAGATTCAACCTAAAATGACTTTTTTTTGTCCAGATCAACAGTCCACAACCCAAAGCTCAATTTTTACGATTATATCCAGGCATAGGCTAGCGCTAATGCTAATGCTAATGCCAACTCATGGAACCTTTACAGCCAAAGGATTTTTACATTTAAATCCAGGCATTTATTAAACAGAAGGCCGACTGTTGATTCAATTTCCGATAATGCTAATGCTAACGTTCATGCTAATGCTTACACTAATGCTAGTGTTAATGCTAACGCTAATGCTAACTCATGGAGCCTTTCCAACCAAAGGATTTTTACATTCATATCCAGGCTTTTATCCAGGCTTTTATCTGAATCAACTTCTGATAACATTCTATCCAGCCAGCTAATGATAATGCTAACGCTAATGCTAACGTTAATGCTAATGCTAACACTAATGCTAGCGTTAATGCTAATGCTAACGCTAATGCTAACTCATGGAGCCTTTCCAGCCAAAGGATTTTTACATTCATATCCATGCATTTAGGAAACAGAAGGCCGAGTGTTGATGATTCAACTTCTGATAACTCTCTGTCCAGCCAGCTAATGCTAATACTAATGTTAACACTAATGCTAGCTTTAATGCTAGTGCTAACGCTAATGCTAACGCTAATGCTAACGTTAATGCTAACACTAATGCCAACTCATGGAGCCTTTACAGCCAAAGTATTTACAATTATATCCAGGCATTTATTAAACAGAAGGCAGACTGTAGATGATTCAACTTCTGATAACGTTCTATCCAGCCAGCTAATGATGCTAACGCTAATGCTAACGTTAATGCTAATGCTAACTAATGGACCCTTTCCAGCCAAAGGATTTTTACATTCATATCCAGGCATTTAGGAAACAGAAGGCTGAGTGTTGACGATTCAACTTCTGATAACACAATATCCAGCCAGTTAATGCTAATGCTAATATTAATGCTAATGCTAACGCTAATGCTAATGCTTCAGTTAACTCATGGAGCCTTTCCAGCCAAAGGATTTTTACAATTATATCCAGGCATTTATTAAACAGAAGGCAGACTGTAGATGATTCAACTTCTGATAACGCTCTATCCAGCCAGCTAATGCTAACGTTAATGCTAACGCTAATGCTAACACATGGAGCCTTTGCAGCAGAGGATTTTTGCAATTATATCCAGCCATTTATTAAACAGAAGGCCATGTTCTGTTCGGATAACTTCAGATAATGCTCTATCCAGCCAGCTAACGATAGTGCCAACACTAATGCTAATGCTAACATACTTCAGCCAACTCTGGAGCCTTTCCAGCCAAAGGGTTTTTATGATTACCTTCACTCATTTGGGGAACGGAACACCGAGTGTTGATGATTCAACTTCTGATCTCTATCCAGTCAGCTAATGCTAATGCTAACGCTAATGCTAACGTTAATGCTAATGCTAACACTAATGCTAGCTTTAATGCTAATGCTAACGCTAATGCTAACGCTAATGCTAACGTTAATGCTAACACTAATGCCAACTCATGGAGCCTTTACAGCCAAAGTATTTACAATTATATCCAGGCATTTATTAAACAGAAGGCAGACTGTAGATGATTCAACTTCTGATAACGTTCTATCCAGCCAGCTAATGATGCTAACGCTAATGCTAACGTTAATGCTAATGGTAACTAATGGACCCTTTCCAGCCAAAGGATTTTTACATTCATATCCAGGCATTTAGGAAACAGAAGGCTGAGTGTTGACGATTCAACTTCTGATAACACAATATCCAGCCAGTTAATGCTAATGCTAATATTAATGCTAATGCTAACGCTAATGCTAATGCTTCAGTTAACTCATGGAGCCTTTCCAGCCAAAGGATTTTTACAATTATATCCAGGCATTTATTAAACAGAAGGCAGACTGTAGATGATTCAACTTCTGATAACGCTCTATCCAGCCAGCTAATGCTAACGTTAATGCTAACGCTAATGCTAATACATGGAGCCTTTGCAGCAGAGGATTTTTGCAATTATATCCAGCCATTTATTAAACAGAAGGCCATGTTCTGTTCGGATAACTTCAGATAATGCTCTATCCAGCCAGCTAACGATAGTGCCAACACTAATGCTAATGCTAACATACTTCAGCCAACTCTGGAGCCTTTCCAGCCAAAGGGTTTTTATGATTACCTTCACTCATTTGGGGAACGGAACACCGAGTGTTGATGATTCAACTTCTGATCTCTGATCTCTATCCAGTCAGCTAATGCTAATGCTAACGCTAATGCTAACGTTAATGCTAATGCTAACACTAATGCTAGCTTTAATGCTAATGCTAACGCTAATGCTAACGCTAATGCTAACGCTAATGCTAACGTTAATGCTAACACTAATGCCAACTCATGGAGCCTTTACAGCCAAAGGATTTACAATTATATCCAGGCATTTATTAAACAGAAGGCAGACTGTAGATGATTCAACTTCTGATAACGTTCTATCCAGCCAGCTAATGATGCTAACGCTAATGCTAACGTTAATGCTAATGCTAACTAATGGACCCTTTCCAGCCAAAGGATTTTTACATTCATATCCAGGCATTTAGGAAACAGAAGGCTGAGTGTTGATAATGCAGATAATGCTCTATCCAGCCAGCTAACGATAGTGCCAACACTAATGCTAATGCTAACATACTTCAGCCAACTCTGGAGCCTTTCCAGCCAAAGGGTTTTCATGATTACATTCACGCATTTGGGGAACGGAACACCGAGTGTTGATGATTCAACTTTTGATCTATGATCTCTATCCAGTCAGCTAATGCTAATGCTAATGCTAACTCTAATTGTAATGCTAACTGTACCTCTCTAGCATTAGCGAAGCTGAAGATTCAATCTAAAATGTCTATTTTTCTTATCAAAATAGTTGGAGATTAATGTAATAGTTGGAAACTAATCAATGAATCAAGAGGTTGATGATGAACTTAGGACTTATGAACTTCAACTATTCAGAAAATATTAAAATATCACGTTTCTTTAATGTATTACTGAGCTTTTATTCTTAATAACTCTTACTTTTACATGAATATTATTGGTAAAATGGACCATGGTACAGGACAAAGTGTTATGAGTTATAAGGAGGCAATAAAAAGCCGTAAATCCTCCACACACATTCAATACATGCAGACACTGATATAAATATCTATCTCATTACAACTAGAATCAATGTTGAATTCTAATTGAACAACAGGCCTGAATCATTGATGAGTGAATAGATGAGTTGATGCAACACGTCGTAACTCTACGAGTCTTCAGAAAAACACTTTTCATGTTCAGCCACTGACACCAGGAACAGTTTGATAAAACATGATTGGATTTAATAGACCTGAACATCTGGAACAACTGGTTTACACTTGCTGCAATATCTGTTCATTTATTTCAGGATTCCTATTAGATAAGATCGATCCTGGAGTCCACAGCTTACAGTACAGAACAAATAATACACAACACACTGTAAAACCTTAGTTATATTAAACATTATCGCAGAAATTAGCTGTATTTACAGAATTAAGTGATTAATTGTACAATAAAAACAATTAAATACTGTGATTTCAGCTATATTTACAGTACTTGTGATAAATTACACAGTAAAATCTGCTATTGTAGTTGTATTTACAGTATTAGGTGATTAATTGTACAATAAATATAATTAATACTGTGATTTTTAGATGTATTAATAGTATTAGATGATTAATTATGCCATAAAATAGACTGCGATTTCAGTTGTATTTACAGTATTTGGGTATTAATTGTACAATAATATACATGTGACACTGGAAAACCTTAAAAAAACTGAAAATTTATAGTAAACTGGCAGTAATAGTATAAGATGATTAATTGTGAAGTAAAATATCAATTAATCAATTAAATACTGTGATTTCAGTTGTATTTACAATATAAGTTGATTGTTATACTATAAAAATGATTTAAATACTGTGATTTTAATTGTATTTACAGTATTAGGTGATTAATTGTACAATAAATACAATTAATACTGTGATTTTAAATGTATTAACATTATTAGATTATGCAATAAAAATTACTATACAATAAAAACAATAAAAATCAATACTGTGATTTCAGATATATTTACAGTATTTGTGATTAATTACACATTAAAAAATCAAACTAATACTGTTGTATTTAAAGTATTAGGTGTGTACTATCATGTCATTAGAAAAAAAATCTGTATGAGTAACATTTATATTTTTTATTAGAAGTATAAAATGACATTCATAGACTTAAAGACTCATAGTCTTTAATGGGTTAAATAACATAACATTTTAATTAATACCAAATTTAATCATTTCTATTGATTCTCTTATGTCCTCACTTCTTTTGAATACATTTAATTATAACTGTGTATAAATGGGTTTGTCTCCATATGACGTTGTACCATAGCAGGTGTAATATTCTATTATTTATATTCTATAATTGTTTGTGATTGTCTCTCTTTCCTTTTTAAACCTCCCCATCGACCTCAGCTATAAACACCTTGGCTGTTTAAATGAATCGGGTCCTTTTTACATCATCAGTAATTGACGCCTGATGCTCGATGAGCTTCAGATCTGCTCCTCTGGGAGGAAAATAAAACCCTGACACAGAATCCTGCTGAGGGTGTAGAAACGCGATGATTGTTTGAAGTTGTGATTTAGTTTAGTTTCCCTCTCACTCGGCTGCTCGTGGCCTGCAGCTCTGATTCTATTCCTGACTCCTTCTCCTCTCGTATTACACAGTTTTATGATCAAATCCCAGAGGTGAATCCCTGTCTGTTCAACATCAGCCTGCTGTGGATGTGTCAGTCATCATAATAGAGTGTGTGTGTGTGTGTGTGTGTGTGTGTTGTAAAAGTGCATTTGCATGTTCATGAAATATATAATACTTGCGCTTGTTTTCATTAATCGGCCATAAAATCTAAAATTACCAGAGGGAACAAACAAAAACCAATGGTTAAATAGATTAAGATGTTAAATAATATTAATAAATAAATAAAAACAGCTGATTCAGGTTCAGCAGTGAATTTTATTCAGATATCACATGAGAACTAAATAAAGTAGTTTAATCTGTAGTAAAACACAATTTTAGAGAAGTAGATGTAACACACTGCTGGTAAACCACACACACACACACACACAATATAACATACAAACAACTAAGACACACAACACACAGAGTATAGCACACACACGCAACTAAAACACACATAAAACAAACCCTTTAAAACACACACAACTAACACATACACACAGTATAACATACAAACAAAACACACACACTCATAAAACATACACAACTAGCACATACACACACACAACTAAAACACATAATATAACACAAACACACACAGACATACACACGATATAACAGTCTCACACACACTATAACATGCAACCAACTAAAACACACACACATAACACACACACACGCAACTAAAACACACATATAACATATACCTAAAACATACAATATAACACACACACACACCCAATATAATATACAACTAACTAAAACACACATACATTATAACACACATGCAATATAGCACACACACACACACACACACACACACATACACTCACACACACACAACACACAATACAACACAAAGTCACACACACATACAATATAACACACATGCAATATAGCACACACACACACACACACACACACACACACACACACAATATAACACACTCTCTCACACACACACCCAATTTAATATACAACTAACTAAAACACACACATACAATATAACACACATGCAATATAACACACACACACATATATACAATATAACACACTCTCTCACACACACAATATAACATACAAACAACTAAAACACACGTACAACACACATGCAATATAACACACACACACACATACAAACACAACTAAAACGCACATAATATAACACACACATACAATATAACACTCTCTCACATACACACAATATAACATACAAAGAACTAAAACACACATACAATATAAGACACATGCAATATAACACACACACACACACACACACACACACATACAAATACAACTAAAACACACACAATATAAAACACACACTAACACATACACACACAATATATCACACTCACACGTAGAATATAACACTGATTAATTGTATTGTAATACTTCAACCACTGTGATTTACTACATGAATACGTGTGATACTAATGATATAGATATAATTATAAATAATAAAGTGCGACTACTTCACTTGTGACAGAAGTTAACAGGGTTCATCTTCAGCCTGTTTTCTGTCAGTCAGAGCCAAATGTTCCTGGAGAAATAAAGAGAAAAAGTAGAAAAAAGAGAGAGTGGTGCTTAAGTCTCATCTCCATTACATCCCATTATCTTCCCTTTAGCAGAACGTGGCCTCAGGACTCTCACACTAACACAGATAGGACTGAGCTGGACTCAGATTGATGGGGTTCTTTCTAAATTCAGGAGGAGGTGCCGGAGGCTTTAAACTGCCGGACTTTTCCTTTTTTTTTCTTGTCACAAACCCACTCAGACTCTTCTGTAGCAGCTCCATTACATTAATGCCCACAGCTCTGAGGAAAGAGAGGAGAAGAGCAAAGAAAAGTCGTTTTCTCTCCTTTTTTTTCCTGCACAGTTAAGAGATGAAAGCGAGGTCAGTCCGTGTCCTGGTGTATTTCATGATCATTGGGTGAAATGAAGCCGATCGTCATCAGCTTCAGGTCAAACACGAAGAGCTCGACATGGAGGTGAAGATAAAAGAAGGAAAACCACACGACAGGCTGATTTAACGATATTAAAAGAGAAATCACGGGTTAATTAAAGCTGAAAACAAGCAAGCGTCTGTGTTAAAGTCAGTAATTTCACTTTATTTTTAACTTACTGAAATATGTTGTTGCAAAAAACATGAAATTCATGCATCCCACAGTAAAAAAGACAATAAATAGATCTATATAAATTAATATAAAAATCAGAGGTGTCAAGTAATTACGTAAAAATACTTTGCTATATTATTTATGTAGACATTTGGGGTATTTATACTTTACTGGAGTAATTATTTTTACTTCTACTAAAAAATATCTCTCTTTACTCCCTAATTATAACCAATCAAGTCCTTTTTTTCTGTTAAAATACCTTTAAAAAGACAATATAACACATAATGGGAAATTATGCATTAATTAAAGCTGCAAGAAAAAAAACTTAAATTACTGTCTTATCTTTTTAAAATCAGTAACTTGTATTTTATTTTGAAGTTACTGAAATAATACTTATTGAAAAACCTTGAAAAATAAGCATATATGACAATAAATAGATCCATATAAATGAATGTAAAATCAGAGGTGTCAAGTAACTATGTAAAAATACTTTTCTACCTTATTTAAATATTTAAGTAGACGTTTTTTGGTAATTACTAGTATTTTCACTTTATTTTGAAGTTACTGAAATAATACTTATTGAAACACCTTGAAAAATACAAGAGCTATGTGACATTTACTACTGTCAATGTTGTAAATTGATAGATAAATAACTTTATTAATACACAAGTGTCATAGCAGCTAAATATCAAAATACACATAAAATCACATAAATCCCTCAGTATAAAAGCCAATAATAAATGAACATAAACTACTTTTTTTACCCTAATTAAATAGAAATGTTGGATACCTATACTTTACTGAAGTATTTTTCAGTCAACTTCTTTCTTCTAATCCTTATATATTTTAAAAATATCCTTGTTACTCCTCTTTTACTCCTTAATTATAACCAATCTTGCCATTTTTTCTGTTAAAATACCTTTAAAAGAACAATATAATATTCCTGGTTGCCTCATCGTCACGGCAACCAGGAATAACGCAGGAACAAGATTTTTAGAACATTTCATCTCTGATGTCTGGAGATGATTCATAGCAAATTTGAAGTTAATGTGATGAAATCCTGATGACTAGTTTGTTCAAATGTGATGTGGGAAATTTACGAAAAATCAGTCATTTGATTCAAGATGGCCGACTTCCTGTTGGTGTTGGTCCAAGAGATTTTTTTGGTGCATTTTGAAATGTTGTGATGCCTTTTTACCCCTTAAACTTGCTCTTAAAGTCACTAAATTTTGCACAAAAGACACATCTGGCAAAAAAATATATATATATATTTTATGGTTTGCATGAATGGGCGTGGCTAAAATTCTCTGTAACCCCCCTGGAAATATTTTTTTAAAAGATTCAGCCCTTTGCCTCAGATTGACAAAGACAAATGAAATTTGCTCTATATGTTGAACATGCGAAGACGCATCAAAAAGTCTCTTGGACCAACACCCTAACACCAACAGGAAGTCGGCCATCTTGAATCAAATAACCAATTTTTTTTTTTTTTTTCGCAATTTTCACACATCATATTTGAACAAACTAATTCTGGGGATTTTTTTTAATCTCCAAATTCAAATTCCCTCTTAAGATATAAAACATTATCATCGTTATTCCTGGTTGCCATGACGACGCCCTGAACACACTTGCACAACCGCATCGAGTCACAGCCACAGCGCCACCTGCCGGGAACAGGAAGTAACTGCGAGGTGGCAAAACCTCATCAGATTTACATGAAATTTAAACAATGTGATCTACACATCATATAAACCAACATGACATGTGATCAGCGGTTGTTTTCTACAGGTTTTGACATGCGAAAGGCTTGAAAATTGCTGCTTGTAGCTTTAATTCATTTTGCGATTGCAGAGGTTGCAGCAGGTTTTGCATCAGCTTGTCAAAGGTGGTTTAGTATTTTTTGTCCATGTATTATATTGTAATGTATTGATTAGCTGCAGAAGACAAATTTCCTGCAGGACGTTAAAGTTCATCTCGTCCTTCGAGGGTCAGCGAATCAGCTTGTGTTAAAAAATCAAAGTGTTTACCACCGTAAATGGTAATTGCTGTGAAAAACGTTTTCTTTTCTCAGCTTTGAGACACAAAATCCATTGTTCTCATTTTGAGCAAAAAATGTTTTTACAGAAGATAAAACCATGAGGCTTCAGCCCTCGGAGATTCTCCAATTAATTTTCCACAGTCTCTTCAGATCTGTTTAAATATATTGAATTGATTTTTACTGATTTGGGACGAATGAAGCTTATTATCTTCAAATAAGCCTTTAGATTTTGTACAGAAGGAGGATTATGGAGTTTTCTCCTCTATCTTTCACATATATGAAGATATTTGGAGGAAAAATCTTCTAATGTTCAGTTTGAACAAACAGGAGATAAAAGATAAACATCTGAATATTGTTGTTTTTCAATTCTAAAATATTAAAACATACTTAAATTACTGAGAAAAAATTCTATTATGTTTAATGTTATTTGTATTATTGTAAAAACTGTAGAAATGTGTTTTCATTATTACAGCATTTACTTTTTATAAAACTGTATGAGCCAACAGATTTAAAATAATAATAATAAATAATAAAATAAAGTTAAAAATCAACTGGTCAATAGTAAAAAGTGCAAAAAATGTCTTGTACTACTCTAAAAAAATGTTTTGATGTTTTATTGAAATTGCTTAATTTTATTATGTCAAGTGATTGCACAAAATTAATTTTAATTTAATTTTCTGGTATAATTTCTACATTAATATTATCACCATTGATGCTCCTTATATGGTCATAAACATAAAACAATCACCAACATTTTTGTTAAAATTAATTAATTTTATTATGTCAAGTGGTTGCACAAAATTAAATATATATATATATATATATATATATATATATATATAGTTGATTATACTTATATTTTAAAACTGATTTTACTTATATTTTTTCAGTAGTTGCAGATTAATTAGGGTTTTAATTTAATTATTTTTAATTAATTTTCAGTAGAATTTACTTTAATTTAAATGGAATTTAAGTACTTGGAAAAATAAAAAGGATGGAATTTCTTCTACTAAAATAAATAATGTAGATTCAGTCAATGTAATAGTTTAACTCCTATATATTTAAGTTAAATCCAATTAATTCCAGCTATTTTTTCTTTATCTTAACCTTCAATAAATTTAACATTCAAACAATGAACCAAACCAAATATTGTGTTATCAGCTCATTAAATTAAATTGTACATAGATTATTTTTAATTTAGTCAAATTATCTTGTTTTAAGGAAGGACAGTGCATTTTAGAATTAATTAAAAAACACATTAAAATCTAAGAGATTCCATTCATCCATTTCTTTGCTTGTTTTCTAAGTAGATTTCAGAAAGAAATATATCATATATAAATAATCGAATCCATCAATCGAATACATCAAGTTCTCTTCATGATCTCAGACATTGCTCAAGTATTATTCTCATTTCAGATTCTTCTTTCCATCGAGTTTTACAGCACAAAACAGTTTGATAGCGACATGTGCTGCAGAAATTTTGCAGAAGTCATTACCGATTGTAAAAATTGTAAAATCTATAAAAAACTATAAAAACATCAGTGAGAAAACGTTGATGTCTCGGGGGCATTTGAAGAATTTGGAGCAGATTTCTCTTCTCTTCAGGCTGCGTTTGTTCTACAGGAAGTCCATTACTGTCCTATCAGCTACATAACAGATCAATAGCTGTCTGGAAGCACCTTCTCCATGTGTGTGTGAGCATGCGTGACTGTGACTGTGTGTGTGTGTGTGTGTGAGAGATAGACGGAAATAGCGTGTGTGTGTGTGTGTTTCAGTTTTAACGACTGGGAGCAGGATGGGAACAGGGATGAGTGACAGGAGGGAGGTTTGCTTTCGTGACCGAAGCTTTGACATCTGTAAATTTAATTAAAGCAGCGTGTGTGTGTGTGCGTGTGTGTGTGTGTGTGTGTGTGTGTGTGTGTGTGTGTGTGTGTGTGTGTGTGTGCCTGCAGGCGGCCCTGCCTCTGTCGATGCTTCGTCCTTCATCCTCCAGCCCAAGGTCGACTAATTAGGACTGTGGCATATGAACATTTCTTCCTTTTCTCTGCTTCTCTGCCTAAAACTTCCTCATTTTTCCTCGTTTCTATCCCTCTCTTTCCTTTTTTTTCCCCAAGTTTTTTCCTCATATCATCCCAGATAACGACAGCATCCCTCTTGATTCCAGCCGATCCCCATCGGACCATTAGAGGGCACTCTGCATATCTTTAATAGCCTGTCGGCCTCAGCAGATTCAGGTGTTGAGCAGCTTGAATCCACTGCTCTCAGGGTCCAGGTGGAGTGTGAATGTCGCCTGTGGCGTCCACATCATTTGTCCACTTTTATTTTGGCATAAACAGAACATTATTTCATGCAGTATTCTAACAGAGTGGATACGCACTCAGATTTTATTCATATTGTGTGAATTGTCTAGTAGATTTTTGTGGAACTGTGAGGAAGAAAAGGCCTCGTTGATTCTAATGCTTTACCTCACATGTTAGTTTGATTATTTAGTTAAATGTAGATACTGAACTAATTGATTAATTAAGGTTAAATATCACGAGGGCTGCAACTAGAAAAATCAAAATCAGTTAATTAACTATCAAAATAATTGGCAATTAATTGATTAATTGTTGCAGTTCTACTGAATAGAACTAGAATTAAGAAGTAAAACGAATATTCTAGTAGGTGATTAATCTAATTAATATATTGATTATTGAAACAATTAATCAATTAGTTGTTTGGTTCATAAAATGGTGTAAAAAGTCATTCACTGTTTCCCCAAAATTGAAGATTCAACCTGCTGGAACCAGAGAATTTGGACATTTTCTTCTTAAAAATGACTCAAATTGATAAATCGATCATGAGAATAGTTGGTGATTAATGTGATAGTTGTCGATTAATCGATTAATCGACTGACTGTTGCGGCTCTAGAGGAGAGGCTAGAGAAGAAAATCAGCTAAATTAGACGTAATGCACTTATTGCTGCAACTAAAGACTATTCTGATAGTGATAGTAAGTGATTAATCGATTGGTTGGTTCATAAAATGTTGGAGATTCAACCTAAAATATCTTTTTTTGTTGCAAAGATCATCAGTTTATTATTATAGAGGCTAAAGAAACCAGGAAATAATCAGAGAAGAGAAGCTGGAACCAGAGAATTTGGACATTTTGAATAATTGATTATCAAAATAGATGGAGAATGATGTAATAGTTGGCAACTAATTGATTAATCGATTAATCGTTGCAGTTTAGGTCCACAACTAGTTTACTTTAAGGTACTTATACTTTAGTATTTTAGGTTAGGACAGCATATAATGACTCTTCTGATGGTTGATTAATCGATCAATTAATAAAACAATTAATTGATTAGTTTGGTTCATAAAATGGTGTAAAATGTCGATCTCAAAGCTGAAGATTCAACCTAAAATGTCTTTTTTTGTCCACAACCCAAAGATCATCAGTTTATTATTATAGAGGCTAAAGAAACCAGGAAATAATCAGAGAAGAGAAGCTGGAACCAGAGAATTTGGACATTTTCTTGAAAACGAGTCAAATCGATTAATCAATGTAGTTGGTAACTAATTGATTAATCGTTGCAGTTCAAGTCTACACCCCAACGATAATTAATTTACTGTTATAGATATATACTTCATACAGTTTTGAGGTACTTGTACGTTAGTATTTTTCAGTTAGGACTGCATATAAAGACTTTTCTGATTGTTGAATGATGGAACCAGAGAATTTGTACATTTTCTTCTTAGAAATGACTCAAATCGAGTCGATTATTCACCCATAGTTCCAAAAAATCAACTAATTCATTCTTTTTTATTCAATATGTTCCCGTAAGCCATTATTTTTCAACATCATTGTCGAAGCTCATATAGAACCATTGACATAAATTATTTTATTAGGTTTAACACTATCTTCATATCAAGTTTTTCATCCTTATCCAACCTGGTTCACATCAGCATTTAGGGAACAGTATTTACACAATATAACAAGTTTTTTTCCTTAAAATAATAAGTGTAAATGCAGAAGTTCACAATTTGGTACACAGAATTAGTATTGTTCTTTTTATTTTTATGCCTACTACAACCTATTTAGACCTATAATGGGATTTACAAGTAATGGACGCAAAAATCCTAACCATCACAAAATCAGTCATTCTGATCCCATAAGTCACAAAAAAAATCACATAGTGGGACTGAAATACTAATAGTTTAGTTCACTGAAGGTCTGGTAACTAAAGGAATTCACTCAGTTCCTGGAGCTTTGCTGCTCTGTGTCAAACACCTGATTCAGATCATTTTCTTTCTTGAAGTGAGGAGTGAAGCTGCCTTTAAAAGGAAAAAAAAGATGTTTCTGGAGGAAAAACTGTCCTACTTAACGGGTTTATGTGACCAGATAAAGGCAGAAACAGCACAGACGAAATTGAGGACTTCAAGAAAAAAAAGAAAAAAGAAAGAAGCTTTTATTTTTTTTCTCCTTTGGAACAGAAGAGTCAAGGAGGGAGGATTTAAATAGCTTGAAGTGCCAGATGGTTTGTTACACACAAGTCTATGGAGTCTGTTTAGGAAAAAGGCGATTTTTAAAATAAAGAAAATATATTGGCAGGGGATTGGATGAACCATCTGTCTGTCACCGACTGTCACGACATGAACCAGATGCATCTTAACCTTCACATTAAACCTCGTGTCATCTCTTGATCTCTTGAATCCTTGCTCATCGTGTTGGAAAACGAGCCGATGGAACATCATCAGCCTGAAGCTCCCGACTCGCACCAGTTGACCTCGTGTCGCTCTGGACTCGTCGATATTTGTGTTTGTCAGGCGATCGGTTTGTTTCCGTCCACCTGTTTCTGTGAATCCAGCTGTGGATCACGGAATCAAAGGCGAGGAACAAGCTAAAGGCAGTTTTCAGCGTTAGCCTGATCCGTTATAGTTCATTTGTTTGAGTTCGTTCTTTAAAGCTGCAAACCCTCAAATCCTCAGTGATTCACCTGCCAGGTGTGAAGTGGATCAGCTGAAACATGTTGGATGTAAAACAAGTGGAGCGTTTTCTACATTTAATTGGGAAGGTGGACCTCTGAAAGGAAATGACCTTTAACCTACAAAACTTCTAGAAAACTTCACATTATCTTTGTACCAACATTCTATATCAGTATATAATTGATTAATTGATGTTGTTTGGTTCAAAAATGGTGTAAAATGTTGATTCGTGTTTCCCTAAGCTGAAGATTCACAGTCCACAACCCAAAGATCATCAGTTTACTATTATAGAGACTAAAGAAACCAGGAAATAATCAGAAAAGAGAAGCTGGAACCAGAGAATTTGGACGTTTTCTTCTTGAAAATGACTTACATTGATTGATCGATTATCAGAATAGTTGGTGATTAATATAATAGTTGATCATTGCAGCTCTAGAAGAGAGACTAGAGAGAAGAAATCAGCAAAATCAGACATAATACGACTATTCTGATAGTTGATCTATTGTTTATCGAAACGATTAATCGATTGTTTGGTTCATAAAATGGTGTAAAATGTTGATCACTGTTTCCCAAAGCTGAAGATTCAACCTAAAATGTCTTTTTTTTGTCCAGACCAACAGAGATACTGAGGAAGAGGCTGGTGGCTGAGATCAGGAGGCTGCAGGATTTCAACAGAGACCTCAGAGGTACAGAATCCTGCTGAAAGACGTCAATCTGAATAATAGAAGGTTTCAAATATGGTCGAATTAAGGGAAAAAACTGCGTTTTGCATTGCAGAAAACCTGGAAAATGCCAGAACACACGTCGCTAAAGAAGTACAAGCTGCAGACCACAACCAGCACATCATGGCTAAACTGCTGGAGCAAAGTAAGTTAAAGCTGCAGCTAAAGAATATTCTGATCGTTGAAATGATTAATCGATTAGTTGATTGGTTGATAAAATAAGATTCAATAGTCCACAACCCAAAGATCATCAGTTTATTATTATAGAGATTAAAGAAAGCAGGAAATAATCAGAGAAGAGAAGCTGGAACCAGAGAATTTGGACATTTTCTTCTTTAAAATGACTCAAACCAATTAATTGATTATCAAAATTAATGTAATAGTTGACAAATCATTGATTAATCAACAGTTTTTGTAGCTCTAGATCTCAACTAATGATATTCAAAGGCTCTTTGTTCATTATAACTCAAGTATATACAGTATATTTCAAAATAAAATGACATAAAATGTGAATAAGTGTTTCCCAAAGATGAAAATTCAACCTAAATGGTATTTTTTTGTTGCAAAAATCATCAGTTTACTATTGTAGAAGACTAAAGAATCCAGAAAATTATCAATTATTATTAGAGGAGAAGATGGATAATGTGATAGTTGTCAACTAATTGATAATCGTCAAATAAATATTCTTAATTTTAAGGTAAAAATATGCTTTTATCTGTAGAAACGAGATGTTTTGAACCAACTTATGGGTCAGAGAATTTAACAAATCCAGATTTTAGTTATTGTAGCATGGAATTATGGATATAAACCAATTACGAGTGTTTATTTCCATTAATCTATCTCTATTGAAGGTTGAAAAACTGTCATTATTAATCCAAATCCATATATATTTATGGGAGTAATTTAAAAATGTTGTCTCTGTGACACAGTTTTGTTGGAATATATAATAAATATATATTTAATATAGTTGTTTTAGATGCAAACTGCAGCATGACATAAAGGATCAATGGTGACTTTCATCTTTATTAGAATTAAAGGTTCCGTATTATGCAAATAGACAATTTCCTGTATTATTTTCCTCTAGATGAGGTCTAGAATTTATTTAAAAATTGTTCTCTCATGACTTGTTTGTATTTCCTTATTTTTGTGATTTTTAAGCCTGTAGAAGTTCCCAGCACAACTTTATTTTTCAGTCTTCCAAGTAAAATTCAGCCAATCAGAAATGAAGCTCATGAATATTTATGAGACGTATCAAAAACATTCTGTGCGAGTTGATTTCTTGAACTTCAAATTACAATTACACCATGTTCGGAACTTCAAATAAAACCCAGAAAAGTGCATGATATGGAACTTTTGAAGCGGAAGGCAACTTTTTTTTTTTTTTCTTTAACTTTAATTTATAATTGTGAAGTAAATGTGGATTGCACGGTGTAATGGCTATAGAATAATGACACCATCTGCATTTAGATTGGTTCTCCATAACCCTCGTTTCTCTGTGGCTGGGTTTGATCTCCCAGGAAAATGAAGCCTCAATTTGCGGCAAAAAGGCGATCGGCTTTAATGTCTCCATTACAGACGGGAGGAAGGAAAGAACTCATTTCTCTTCGAATGTTTTCCTCCACCATGAATCGAACCCCTGTTGTAGTTTACGCAGATTATGTTATTACTATGCAATGCACATTATTATAATAGCTTTCTGCCTGTTTGCAAATTCAATACGAAGTCGCCACGATGGGAAGTTGCCTCTTTACTGAACATGCTTCGTTCTTCTCTCTTATTTCCCAAGTGGTGTTGATCATTTCTGCAGATTTCAGCTCTGAGGGAAGTGGAAAACGATTCAGTTTGAGAAGTTAAAAAAAAAAAGTACTTATTTTATATGTTTGAGTGAAAACTATTTCGGTAAAAGTTGGCGAAAGATTATAATAAGGTTGTGACTATTTTTGATAGTCTAAATATTATTCAGATGATTAATCAATCAGTGATTGGAGATGTAATAGTTGATGATTAATTGATTAATCAACTAATCGTTGCAGCTCTATTTTAGTAGTTGATTAACCTGCTATATCGACTATTGAATTGATTAATCGATTGGTTGTTTGTGATGAAAAAGTTAAAGATTCAACCTAAAATGTCTTTTTTTGTCCACAACCCAAAGATCATCAGTTTATTATTATAGAGACTAAAGAAAATTTTCTTTAAAATAACTCAAATCGATTAATCAGTTATCAGAATAGTTGGTGATTAATTGATAGTTGACAACTAATCAATTAATCGACTAATCATTGCAGCTCTAGTCCCCAAGAGTCACATCCATTTTTCCAATTGGTCTAAGTAAATGACTTTTAATTATTGATTGATCTATAGATTATCAAACGATTAATCGATTAATTGTTTGGTTCATTAAATGGTTTAAAATGTTGATCACTGTTTACCAAAGACCAAGAGTCCACAACCCAAAGATCAGTTTATTATTATAGAGACTAAAGAAACCAGGAAATAATCAGAGAATTTGGACATTTTTTCTTTAAAGTGACACTAATAGATTAATCAGTTATCAAAATAGTTGGTGATTAATTGATAGTTGGTAACTAATCAATTAATCGACTAATCGTTGCAGCTCTAGTAGCCAAGAGTCACATCCATTTTTCCAATTGGTCTAAGTAAATGACTTTTAATCATTGATTAATCTATAAATTATTGAACGATTAATCGATTAAAAAATCAGTTTATTATTATAGAGACTAAAGAAACCAGGAAATAATCAGAGAAGAGAAGCTGGAACCAGAGAATTTAGACATTTTTTCTTTAAAGTGACACTAATAGATTAATTAGTTATCAAAATAGTTGGTGATTAATTGATAGTAAAAATTGATATTTTCCCCATTAAATGACTTTTAAAAGTCAAATAATCTATAGATTATCAAACGATTAATCGATTAATTGTTTGGTTCATTAAATGGTTTAAAATGTTGATCTATAAATCTAAATCTAATCTATTTTTCTGTATCTTAACTTTCAGTGAATAAAAAAAAAAAAGAGTAAGAATATTTCAGTGCAATATCACACTCTTCATCAACAATTAAATCTTGTTGTACAATAAAGGAAAATATTATTATTAATAATATGTTTAAACTCTTTTTCAGGCTGCTTCCTGTTTCCTAAATAGCAAATTTATATATATATATATATATATATATATATATATATATATATATATATATATATATATATATATATATATATATATATATATATAACATTTACTCTGGGACAGAATAACACATCAAGTGAAACATTTCTTGTAATTTCAAGATTTTATATCTCACAGATAATCAAAAAACCCTAAACTTTCCGTGACATTCTAATGATTTTCGACGCCCTCGTTCGTTCTTTTTTACTCGAGTGCTGCTTTCAGGTGCTTCACGACGCTCGTTCATACGGGGGAAGATCCAAGCTCCTCACAACTGTCATTTTTCAGGAGAGCGGCGGCAGAAAAGCTGTGATTAATGATACGATTCAGGAAGTGAAGTGTTGGCCGGGACCAGTAGAGTGGAGGAGGAGCAGCAGCCTGGATCCTCACACGGGGACGGCTGTAATTAATATGGACACTCAGCTGCTGGGTGGCATGGGCGCGTGTGTGTGTGTGTGTGTGTGTGTGTGTGTGTGTCTGTGTGTGTGTGTGCAGGCCTTTTATCAGCGTTGACACATCCCCGCCCTCCTACTGTATGTTGCCCTTGAGGTGGCTATTTGCATTAGTGTCAGAACAGGACACATAAGCTGCCTGACACACACACACACACACACACACACACACACAGCTTTAATATGAAGTTACAGCGTGTGGGTTTTACTCAAAGCATTTCCAGATTATATTAAAAACCGAAAAAAAATCATTTTCCAGGTCCCTAAGAGCTGAAATCTAGGAAGAAATGATCAAAAACACTTGGGAAATAAGAAAGATGGAAGATAAAACATGAACAATCAGTGAAAACTGTTCCTGATATCACGTTTTAAACTGATGTGGACGTGAATATCATCTAATTATCTAACTTATTTCAAATTTTTATCCGACTGTCAATTAGAGCTGCAACGATTAGTTGATTAATCAATTAGTTGCCAATTATTTTGATAATCTATTGATACGTTTGAGTAATTCTTAAGAAGAAAACATCCAAATTTTCTGGTTCTAGCTCTTTAGGTTGAATTTTTAACTTTGGAAGAACAGTGATTGACATTCTACACCATTTTATGAACCAAACAACTAATCGATTAATCGTTTCAATATTAGTATTTGTGAGAAGATAAAAAAGATAAAACATGAACAATCAGTTCAAAACTGTTCCCGATATCACGTTTTAAACTGATTTGGACGTGGATATCATCTAATTAATTATTTAACTTATTTCCAACTGTGTTTTTTATCCGACTGTCAATTAAAGCTGCATCGATTAGTTGATTAATCAATTAGTTGCCATTTTTAAGAAGAAAACGTCTAACTTTTCTGGTTCTAGCTCTTTAGGTTGAATCTTTAACTTTGGAAAAACAGTGATTGACATTTTACACCATTTTATGAACCAAACAACTAATCGATTAATCGTTTTAATAAAAAATAGATTAATCAACAAAATGGTCATTGGTTGCAGCCAAAGTTCATCATTTCTAGTTCATTTTTTCTCTCTAGTTTCTCCTCTAGAGCTGCAATGACTATTCAATTAATCAATTAATTGCCAAATCACCAACTATTTTAATCATCTGTTAATTGATTTGAATCAATTTTAGAAGTAAAACGTCCAAATTCTCTGGTTCCAGCTTCTCTTCTCTGATTATTTCCTGGTTTCTTTAGTCTCTATAATAATAAACTGATGATCTTTGGGTTGTGGACAAAAAAAGACATTTAAGGTTGAATCTTCAGCATTTTTGACATTTTAAACCATTTTATGGACTAAACAACTAATTGATTAATCGTTTCAATCAATCGATTAATCAACTATCATTTCTAATTTAGCTCAGTTTCTTCTCTTTAATTTCTCCTCTGGATCCACAACGACCAATTAATTATTTGATTAATTGCCAAATATTCATTAATCACTAAGTATTTTGTTAATCGATTTGAGTCATTTTTAAGAAGAATAGAATAGAATTTTTAGCATCAGGAAACAGTGATCAACATTTTACACCATTATTATGAACCAAACAAATAATCAATTAATCATTTCAATAATCCATAGATTAATTGACTATTACATTAATTGTTGGTTGCAGTCCTATTAGTCAGTAAATAAAAATTCCCAGTCAGTATTTGTTGACTCTTATATCTTGGAAATTACCATTTCCACGAACCAAACAACTAATTGATTAATCGTTTCAATAACAAACAGGTTAATCAACTATTAAAATAGTCATTAATTGCAGCCCTAATACATATCCCCATCCATTCCCTTCCATATTCCACACAGATGCAGATTTCAACCTTTTACTGTGCATAATGTTGATGTTTTAATTATGCAAAACTTATTGAAATATGTCTGTTTTTTGTCCTAAATCCATCACCGGGTCCAGAAAGTTGCTAATGGTGTTTTTTTGACTGACCATAACATACTTTTGAGTCCATTTCTGAGCTGTTTGAGTGGTTTTAGTTTCCTCCTGACGCTGACTCACACTGTATGCAGAAGCTATTAAGAGAATCGTTATAATTACCCTCGTCTGTCTTCCTGTCAATCAACTTTTGAACTTGAAGCAGCCTTTATGTGAACAGAATCACATTAGGACTAATGTCACTTTCAAATACCGACCCGAGAATATGGAACGTTTGAAAATACTCCAGAATTAGAGAGTTTAATTCAGAGTTATTACCATAAACGGTGGATTTTGGCAGCACGGCCTGAGCGGTAGAACTGGCCGCTGGCTTATGGTAATGAGACTTGTTAAATACTTCAGAAAAGATGCTGCTGTGAAAATGAGTCATACAGAACACAAAAAAATAAAATACTTATAATTCAAAGTGCTCTTATCCTGTGTCCACCATATACATTAATTATATAATAATATAGAAAGATTCACTATAGATTAACGAATGTGAAGCACTCTTATCATTTTAATTCAATAAAATATGTAAAATAGTTGTGGTTCTTTTAAATCTGTTTAAATTTACATTGTTAATGTAGAAAAGCAATAAATAAAAATCTCTATTCATAATAATATATGTTGGTGGTGGAATCCTCACCCTGCTACAGTAGAACCACACGTAGCAACAGGCTACAAAACATGATTAAATGTGACTTTAATATCATTAATAATGACTTTAATCTCATTAATGACTTTATTTTCATTAATAATGACTTTAATCTCATTAATAATGACTTAATACTTGGAAATAATGACTTTATTCTCATTAATGACTTTATTCTCATTAATAATGACTTTATTCTTATTAATAATGACTTTAATATCATTAATAATGACTTTAATCTCATTAGTAATGACTTTATTCTCATTAATAATGACTTTAATATTATTAATAATGACTTTATTCTCATTAATGACTTTAATATCATTAATAATGACTTTATTCTCATTAATAATGACTTTAATATCATTAATAATGACTTTAATCTCATTAGTAATGACTTTATTCTCATTAATAATGACTTTAATATTATTAATAATGACTTTATTCTCATTAATGACTTTAATATCATTAATAATGACTTTATTCTCATTAATAATGACTTTAATATCATTAATAATGACTTTAATCTCATTAGTAATGACTTTATTCTCATTAATAATAACTTTAATATCATTAATAATGACTTTAATCTCATTAGTAATGACTTTATTCTCATTAATAATGACTTTAATATCATTAATAATGACTTTATTCTCATTAATAATAACTTTAATATCATTAATAATGACTTTAATCTCATTAGTAATGACTTTATTCTCATTAATAATGACTTTATTCTCATTAATAATGACTTCATACTTGGAAATAATGACTTTATTCTCATTAATAACTTTAATATCATTAATAATGACTTTAATCTCATTAATAATGACTTTATTCTCATTAATGACTTTAATATAATTAATAATGACTTTATACTTGGAAATAATTACTTTATTCTTGTAAACATTGACTTTATTCTCGTTTATGACTTAAATCTCATTAAAGACTTTATTCTTGTAAACGTTGACATTATTCTCATTAATAACTTTAATCTCTAATGAAAACTTTATTCTTAATGACTAAAGACTTTATTCTCCTAAATTATGACTTTATTCTTGTAAATAATTACTTTATTCTCATTTATGACTTAAATCTCATTAATAAAGACTTAATTCTTGTTAATAATGACTTTATACTTGTAAATAATGACTTTATTCACATTATTAATGACTTTATACTTGTAAATAATGATTTTATTCTTGTAAATAATGATTTTATTCTTGTAAATAATGACTTTATTCTTGCGTAATATTGACTTTATTTTCTTTAATATTGACTGTAATCTTATAAATGTCTTTAATCTTATTCATAATGACTTTGATCTTATTCATAATGACTTTGATCTTATCATAATGACTTTGATCTTATCATAATGACTTTGATCTTATTCATAATTCTTTAATCTCTTTCGTAATGACTTTGATCTTATTCATATTGACTTTATTCTCATAAATAATCCAAAGTCTGTGAATTTTCTTTTCTCAATGTGGCCGTAATACTCCCGTCATGAATTTATTAATAAAGTTGTGGGGAAAAAACTAACTGGGATGCAGTACAACTCCGGCATTAAGGCAATAATTCTTTTTTTTTTTCCAAGTGTCATGTAAATATACTTAGTTCTTTACATCCAGGATATTAGATTCGTGATAATTAATCCAGTTTTGCCTGTAAACGTCGCTGCTTTAGGGGCAGACGAGGCCAAAACTCAGACTGGAAAAACTCCCTGCAGCCACTGATGGAGGCTGAAACCTCTGCTGCAGCACAGCTGGAACCACAGCATCTGCTCCACCTCAGCTCCAGTTCAGGCCTCCGAGAGTAATAATAGTCGCTCATAGAGCTAATAAAGAAAAATGAAAAGCTCCGCTCAGTACAGAGAATTACTTTTCTATTTTTGCACCAATTATTGCGACGATAATACATCAGAAAAAGAAACTTTGGATAAAACGTCACCTTTAATTCAACATCCGGTGCTGTTATTCTGTTCCTATTAACATTCCGGTAAATACCGTAGACAGGTTAGACGCCTGGATTTGCATGTGTGAAGTTTTATATTATCTCTCGCCATCTGTTACCATTAAAATTCAGCCTCCTCCGGTCGACTCCCGCTTACTTATCTGATTCCTGTAACAAGCAATAAAAGCAGATTTCCTATCATGTTCGCGCATCCTTGTGTGTATCTCCACTAATTACAGATGCAGACAAATTACTGCATTCTCAGGAGATGAATCTTCAGCCTGCACTTCAGCAGAAAATGCAAATCATCGCCAACTTGGCTGCGTTCCGCGCTGGAGAGAGAGGACGATGTTGGGGAGGATTAGGAAATTCACACCGGCGACTAAAATATGTTTGTCTGCACCAAAAGGTGAAAATCCTGCTCGGAAAATGGTGGTTCAAGACGGACGCTGCGTCTCAATTCTATTTCTGTGATTTAAAACATGACACTTTCTGATGTGCATGTCACTTTCTGTTGTTTTTTCTTTCTGAGAATTTGATTTAAAACTCAAAACCGGTGTAGAAACCTGTATAACTGGAAAAACATGTTGTTTTTCTTGTTAAAATCCGCCCAAAAAACCCTGATGAGGAGGCAGCATTGTGTTTCATATATATATTACAGTAGAAAACCTCAGCTCCAACTGTAGTAAAGCACATTTTTTCAATTTCTTTGCAATATTCTAACTATATTTGCTCAGTAAATAGTCACCTCACATGTTAAAATCAAGAAAAAATCCTGATCCAGGTTCAGCATTGAGTTTTCTTCATAAATCCCAGTATTAAACCTCAGCTCCAACAATAAATAAAGTGATTTATCTGTAGTAAAACACAATGTTACTGTAAATATTTTAAATTGTATGTGTATTAGTGTCTAGAATAAGCAGGAAAGTCTAAATTAATTGATTTGGTTAATCTGTTAAATGGATATTCACTGATTTGTATTCATTTATTTAGAGTAAGAGTATTAAAAACTGGAAAAACCTCAGCTCCAACACTAAATAAAGTATTTTATCTGTAGTAAAACACAATGTTACTGTTACAGCATCAATATATATCATCAATATCCACATCATCAATACAATAAGACAATAGTTTAATATAATATCAGTAGTAGAGACTATTTAGATATTTAATGTAGATTTGAGCTGTTTGTGTGATTATTTAATTGTCTCATTTATAATCTCCTTTTAGAATATATTCTGCAATGATCCTCAGTGGGATTTATATGATTTTATGGACAAATAATTGATATTATCTTATCTTATTAATCATTGAACTTTGCATTTCAGATAATTTAGCTTATTTTAAGTTTGTTTTCCTCTTAAGTTTTAATTAAAGTATTTTTATCTGTTTAGATAATTTTTTTCAATATTCTAACTATTTTCTCTATAACAGCAACATAAATAGATTCTGACTCTTCTGTAGTCACCTCATATTATAGATTTATTTTGATTTCAGGTTTAATTTCAATAACCTTTGTGGTTGTAGAGATATTCCACATTTATTATCATTTATAGCAGGAAAACTGACCTGGGTTTGGTTACGAGTTAATTAATACATTTAAAAATTCTTCATGAATTTCCCTATGAAATCAGCCTGGAAAACGGTCCAAGTATCCTGCTTCATCACGTTTTAAACTGCCCTGCATTTATTATCATTTATAGCAGGAAAACTGATAAATAATCCTTAAATGGTTAAAGTGGCTATAATCTGCATTTCTAATGTCAGTGTTGCTCTTAGTAATGAAGCTAAATCTGCAGCTCCTCTTAGATTTACAGTTTTACAGGCCGTTTTAGCTAATTCTTATCTGGCTGCAAATGAACCCAGTTAGCAACTAGCTGCTAAACATAGTGGAGCATTTAGCATTTAGCATGTGGTCACCAATAATAGAGCTAAACAACAGTGAATTTTATAGATAAACAAATTGAACAAACATAATACATCTTGTTTTTAAACTTCAGGGTTAGCCATGCTCCCTGTTGCTCCGTTTCCATGCTTTATGCTAAGCTATGCTAAGCTAATCAATCCGTGGCTCCAGCTCTGTAACATAAATAAAAGCAAGTTGGTGAATTACTGAAAAGATCCCAACACAGTGTAGACATTCTAAACAAAATCTAGTTTTTAATCTAGTCTGTAAACTTAGGAGTTAGCCATAACTCTGTCTGTAAAGTTCAGGGTTAGCCATGCTAGCTGTTGCCTCCTGTTTCCAGTCTTTATGCTAACATAAGCTAAGCTAAAACTCCAGCTCTACAACATGAGTGAAAGCAAGATAGTGAATTACTGAAAAGCTCAAACCATAGTAGATATTCTGTAGAAGTGTTATTTTTCTTAAAAGATATGATAAATATAGATTAATAGATTAATTATAGATAGATAAATAGATTAAAAAAAGAATACATCTAGTTTTCAAACTTCAGAGTTAGCCATGCTAGCTGTTGTATCCTGTTTCCAGGGGACTGATTAGCATAGCTTAGCATCAAGACTGGAAACATGGGGTATTAGCTAACATGGCTAACTCTTAAGTTTAAAAACTAGATGTATTTTGTTTGCTAAGCTAAGCTAATCAGCCCCTAGGCTCCAGCTATATAACGTGTGAAAGCAAGTTAGTGAATTACTGAGAATATAAAGAAGTTTTATTTTGCTTAAGTAATTTTATATACCACATAAAACCTTTTCCATATTTTTCACCAAGACCAACAGGGGGCAGCGTTTACCAACCCAGACTGTAAAGAGAAAAAAAAATGATATGAAATAAGGAAGCAGAAAAAAAAGAAGAAGAAGAAGTAGCCCTTGTTGAATTCTGTCTGGAAATGAAATAAAGTAGTCTGTGTTCTTTAGCTTCTGGCGTTTTTTATTAATTCAGAGTTGGGTGCTGCCCAACCTCTGAGCTCTGGGAATCCTACAAACCAGCCTTCATCACCACACACACACTTTTTAGATTCTAAAGGTTTAGCTCCCTTGAGAGTCTTTTTGTAGCCACCATTACCATTAAAATACAGAAAATAAATAAAAATAACAGCCTTCAGCCCACATGCATCACCACAATCATCAGATTTCACCTCTAAACACCCTCTGCTGTTTCTACTTTCTCCATTCAGGCAAACATTTTGTTTACAGATAGACGCCTCTCGACTAGACGTTAGCATCTGATCCAATTACAGCTAAATTATCTGCTCTATCAGGAGATGACGTTCCCTAAGTATTCATGAATATGGATCTAATCCCCCAGAAACCTGCTGCTTCGTCTTCGCTGTCTGTTCCTGTACAGAAGCTCCACTTTATTCTGTGAAATGATATGCTAATCCTATTGGAAGCAGAGTGTGTGTCAGAGAAAGAACACACACACATATGTTGGAGTTAGTTTATATGCAAGATTGTGTGCTGTTGCCACTATGCGATAAATACAAGTTACTAATTGCCCGATAATGCTGAGGAAAAATTAAACTGCAGTAACTTTCCCTCCATGTTTCTGGAGCTGTTTCATATGTAAGAAGTGACTTTTACTGTGCTAAAATAATTAAAAGTTCAAAGATATTTAGTGTTTTGGGGCCAAGCCGATGTGATACATGATGATATTCAACCAGTGTAACAGTGAAACCTATAGATATCATGGTGTTCATGGGTTTTATTCTAAGTTTTTATATCCCTAACAAGATATATTTGTTGTTTTAAGCACCAAAGCTCATCTAAATGTAGTTTTACATCTGCTTGCTACTGGTTATGTCTAATTAATGCTAATTAACCTCTTCTCTGATTGGCTGGCTTTAGATCTAATTGGCACTAGATCTCCAATGATTAATTGATTAATCAATTAGTTCAATATGCACATATAAATAAATTAACACACTAAAGTTATTTTTTACCTGTTACTAGACTTTAGTCTGTACAGGTGCAATAATTAAATGATAAATTAGTTTATTATGTAAATTAATAGTTTATTACATTAATACCCACTTATTGGGTATACATTTTTTTTTACCTAGATTTTGACCAACTTATCAATTTTTATGTGTAAATTAACGTTTCTAGAGCTGTAACCATTAATTGATTAGTCCCCAACTATCACATTAATCACCAACTGATTTGATAATTGATTAATTGATTTGAGTCATTTTTAAGAAGAAAATACTCAAATTCTCTGGTTCCAGCTTCTAAAATCTGAATGTTATCAATATAAAAATCTATAATATGGGACCTTGTAGGTTGTAGCCTTATTTCACCACACGTTTTCCAATTTAGTTAATGATTAGTTGCCAACTATTAAATTAAACACCAACTACTAATTGATTAATTGATTTGAGTCATTTTTAAGAAGAAAATGTCCAAATTCTCTGGTTCCAGCTTCTCTTCTCTGATTATTTCCTGGTTTCTTTAGTCTCTATAATAGTAAATTGATGATCTTTGGGTTGTGGACAAAAAAAAAAGACATTTTAGATTAAATCTTCAGCTTTGGGAAACAGTGAAAAACTATTTTATGGACCAAACAACTAATCAATTAATCACTTCAATAATTGATATATTATTCAACAATCAGAATAGTCTTTATATGCAGTCCTAACTGAAAGATACTAAAGTATAAGTACCTCAAAAATTGTAAGAAGTATATATCTATAACAGTAAATCAGTTGTCGTTGGGTTAATCAATTAATCAATTAGTTGCCAACTACATTGATTAATCGAATTGACTCATTTTTAAGAAAATGTCTAATTACTCTGGTCCCAGTTTCTCAAATCTGATTATTTTGTGGTTTCTTTAGTCTTCTATAATAACTTCTGAAATATCGATCAACATTTTACACCATTTTATGAACCATACAACTAATCAATTAATTGTTTTAATAACTGATACATCAATCGCCTATCAAAATAATAAATATTAGATTACTAAGTATTAGAAATGGTCATGAGTTGCAGCCTTTTTCTGCTCTGTCCAAAGCTTTCGCAGAAAACAAGGACATAGCTTCTTCCATTAAAAGTTGTTTTCTAATTAGCATGAGGCCCCTGAAGGTGTTGGAGCTGTAGGCAAGATTTTCGATTTGAGAGATTCTGGCAAACCACCACAGCAACAGTCCACTGCACCTGGAGCCGCCAACGGCAAAGCTGGATCTGTTGTAGTAGTTTAGGCAGTGACCTCGATCAGGGTCTTAGTGGCCTGAGGACTGGCTGCTCTTTCTGAGTCTCTTGAGTCCTGGTCTGGTGGATCCGGTACCTTCTTCCTGCCCGCAGCAGGGAGAAAAAGCCGTTATCCAGGTGGTTTGGATCCCTTAATGATTATTTTTACCTTCTTTCTGCAGCAGCTGATGTAAATGTCTTCAAGGCAGCCTATTGTGTGTCTCGATGGTGAAGGAATTGGAGACGATACCTGGAATTCCCTAAAGCATCAGAGGTGAAACTGTCTCTGCTTGCTTTTGTCACCATTGAGTCAGGTCTTCTTTGAAAACCAGGGTACTTAAAACTACCGTATTATTTGGATTATAAGGAGCAATATCAATCAGCAATGGTATCAATGGTTAGTTTTAGTACATCAGGCATATAAGGCGCATTAAGCAAAACAGAACAGTCAGACAGGTCAAAGTTTATTCAACAACTGTCAACAATGTTCAGTTGTAACAAAACAAGACGCTCCTGTTTTCAGTTCATTCCTCTTCCACGAATTCATCAAATTCTTCATAATCTTCTATTCTCAATGTTTCACTGCGTGACCAATAGCTTTGAGTTTGAAATCTGCTTCGTAAACATGTCTGTTAACCATTTTGGGATCCTTATACACACAATAATATTATGAAGCCCACTACGTACTACTGTTGACTACGGTAGCTGACATATCTTAGCAAAGTCGTATTAGAACATTTTGATAGGGTTAGGGTTAGGTTTAGGGTTAGCGTTGGGTTAAGGTTAGGGTTATGGTTGGGTTAGGGTTAGGATTAGGGTTTGGGTTATGGTTGGGTTAGGGTTAGAATTAGGGTTAGGTTTAGGGTTAAGGTTGGGTTAGGGTTGGGTTAAGGTTTGGATTAGGGTTAGGGTTGGGTTAAAGTTAGGGTTATGGTTGGATTAGGGTTAGGGTTAGGATTAGGGTTAAGGTTGGGTTAAGGTTAGGGTTATGGTTGGGTTAGGGTTAGGTTTAGGGTTAAGGTTGGGTTAGGGTTGGGTTAAGGTTAGGATTAGGGTTAGGGTTGGGTTAAAGTTAGGGTTATGGTTGGATTAGGGTTAGGGTTAGGATTAGGTTAGGTTAAGGTTAGGGTTATGGTTGAGTTAGGGTTAGGATTAGGGTTATGGTTGGGTTAGGGTTAGGATTAGGGTTAGGTTTAGGGTTAAGTCAAGGGGTTTTTAAAAAGTAGGCAACTGGACTTTTTCTTTGAGCTTGAAGAAGATTGAATTCCACTTTTCAGGATGTTTGCATGACATAACGTGACATGACATGACATAACACGAGATGACATAACGTGACATGACATGACATAGCATGACATGACATAACGTGACATGACATGACATAGCATGACATGACATAACGTGACATGACATAGCATGACATAACATGACATGACAACATGACATGACATAACATGACATGACAACATGACATAACGTGACATGACATAGCAACATGACATGACATAACATGACATGACATAACGTGACATGACATGACATAGCATAACATGACATAACGTGACATGACATAGCATGACATAACACGACATGACATAATCTGACATGACATGACATAGCATGACATGACATAACGTGACATGACATAGCATGACATAACACAACATGACATGACATAACACGATATGACATAGCAACATGACATGACATAACATGACATGACATAACGTGACATGACATAGCATGACATAACACAACATGACATAGCAACATGACATGACATAACACGACATGACATAGCAACATGACATGACATAATGTGACATGACATAGCATGACATAACATGACATGACATAGCATGACATGACATGACATAACACAACATGGCATAGCAACATGACATGACATAACACAACATGGCATAGCAACATGACATGACATAACGTGACATAGCATGACATGACATGACGTGACATGACATAACATGACATAACATGACATAACATGACGTGACATAACATAGCATATCACGACATGACATGACATAACACAACATGACATAACACGACATGACATAGCAACATGACATAACGTGACATAGCATGACATAGCATGACATGACATAACGTGACATGACATAGCATGACATAACATGACATGAGGACATGACATGACATATCATGTCATGTTGCTATGGACATGACATAACACGATATGACATAGCAACATGACATGACATAACGTGACATAGCATGACATAACACGACATGACACAGCAACATGACATGACATAACGTGACATAGCATGACATAGCATGACATGACATAACGTGACATGACATAGCAACATGACATGACATAATGTGACATGACATACCATGACATAACATGACATGACATAACACGAAATGACATGACATAACACAACATGGCATAGCAACATGACATGACATAACGTGACATAGCATGACATGACATAGCATGACATGACATAACATGACATAACATGACGTGACATGACATAGCATGACATAGCATGACATAACGTGACATGACATAACATGACATAACATGACATAACATGACATAACATGACATAACATGACATAACATGACATAACATGACGTGACATGACGTGACATAACATAGCATATCACGACATGACATAACACGACATGACATAACACGACATGACATAGCAACATGACATGACATAACGTGACATAGCATGACATAACACAACATGACATAGCAACATGACATGACATAACGTGACATAGCATGACATAGCATGACATGACATAACACGACATGACATAACACAACATGGCATAGCAACATGACATGACATAACGTGACATAGCATAGCATGACATGACATGACATAGCATGACATGACATAACGTGACATTGATTCAAGCTCAAAGAAAAAGTCCAGTTGCCTACTTTTTAAAAACCCCTTGACTACAATGACCTGGATGAGTGAGAATCTACACAGACATTTAGGGTTAAGGTTGGGTTAGGGTTGGGTTAAGGTTAGGATTAGGGTTAGGGTTGGGTTAAAGTTAGGGTGATGGTTGGGTTAAGGTTAGGATTAGGGTTAGGGTTGTGTTAAAGTTAGGGTGATGGTTGGGTTAGGGTTGGATTAGGGTTAGGGGTTAGGATTAGGTTGGGTTAGGGTTATGGTTGGGTTAGGGTTAGTGTTAGAGTTAGGGTTGGGATTAAGGTTTTTAAGGACCTTGTGTACCACATACAATCAATTCGAGGTCAGTTACCGCAACCAGAATTATAACATAAATTAGGGTTAGGGTTTTTTGAGAAATTAAAGGATTTTAATTGTGCCTTATAGTCCAAAAAATATGTCATTTTCTTGCTGGTATCAGATCTTTAGTCCTGCTGATATTTAGAAGTAGGTTATTAACCCAACACGAGCAGGTCAGGTCTCCTGCTTCCTTTATGTACGTCTTTTCACTCAGTAAGTTTCAATGCACAGTGGTTATAGCTCAATTAGGCCCTTAACTTGTCAACTGTCCTCGTCCCAGTCTACATTAGCGGGACATAAATTGATTTATCAATGATTTATCAATGATTTATCGATGATGTCATGTCATTCACTGTTTATCTTGTTAGAAATGGACCTTTCTTGAAAACAAAAGTCTACAAACCAATAAACTAGCAAGTCAGCAATCCAAAAATAAACTGGGATGATATCTGTAAGCTATATCATACTTTCTGTTCTCTCTACTTACCAAGTTACTGGCTTTTTTCTCATGCCTTCATTGTAGAATTCACTGAATTCACCGCTTTTACTTTTGGCTCGTTAGACAGAAGACAACATCATAGTCAAATGCATTTTGTGTTCTGCACCTAAAGACCTGTCCACTTCCTGAAATAGCAGCAGTAATTTAGCATTTACAGAGATGCGATAGTAACATGAAATTAGCAAGGAAGCAAGAGGAGCATGAGAGTCAAGATAAAACCACAAAACAGACTAAATTAACCTTCTACTGGAGGTTAAGAGACTTGTTGTTGAAGAATCACAGAATCAGAATCACCTTTACTATCACTGTATTTCTACAGTGAAATTAGAGGTGTTATTCCTTGGTGTCAGCACAAAAATACACTATAAAGTTCAACAGATTAACAATAAGGTACTAAATATACAATATATACATAAGATAAAGTTAGTGTTTGCACATTTACTGTAGTCAGATCAGTGTCACATGTTGTGGTACCTAGAACAGCTATTATAGTGTATAGTTGCTTCTGTTGTTTGACATTAAATCCATTATAGTGAATTCTCATCTCATCTTCTATACCTGCTTATTCCTCATTCGATGGTCACATGGTCTGCTGGAGCCAATCCCAGCGCATTACGGCGAGAGGCAGGGATACACCCCAGATGGTCGCCAGCCAATCGTGGGTCACACACACCGTTCACTGACACACTCACACCTACGGGCAATTTAGAGTCTCCAATTAACCTCAGCATGTTTTTGGACTGTGGGAGGAAGCTGGAGTACCTGGTGAAAACCCACACAGACACGGGGAGAACATGCAAACTCCACACAGAAAGGTCCCAGACCCAGGACCAAGGAGGTCTTGAACCTGAGACCTTCTTGCTGTGAGGCAACAGCGCTAACCCCTGTTCCACCGTTTTTGTTTACATACTCAGACCTCAGCAAGATGGCCGCAGGATCACTTTTCCTGACTACATCTATCTCTGAAGGACGTGCAGCAGTGATCCAGGATGTTTATTCCCAACATGGTGCATCGGTATGTTGTTAGAAGTCATGCAGAACCTTCTTTAGGTCATAGTCTGTCTGAAGTCTCCTGCAACAACCAGGCAGCATCAGGATTACGAGTCTGTGAGCAGCTCTGAGGCGTCTGTACTCGCCTGTGGTGGGATGCAGCCCGCTGGGATGCTGATTGATGTAAATTCCCTCGGTAGAAAGCGCGGCCTGCATTTGATTGTCAATAATTCCGTATCAGGTGAGCAGGAACGGGGCAGAGATTTGATATTAATATTCCTACTGTCACACCAGCCTTGTATTCACCATCCACACACTCCTCCTCCTCCTTTTATTCTCTGGCCTGTCAGATCTGGTTGACTGGGACCATCTGGTATTTCAGGATTTAGCCAAGTTTCAGTGAAACAAAGAACATTATGGTTCCTGATATCCTGTTTTATATCATCTAATTTATTATCCAACGCATCTACGTTGGCGAACAGGATGTTAGAGAAGATCTGAGTTAATTCCCTCCATGTTTCCACCAGCTCGTCATCAGATATTGAGAAACTGTCAATTAGTTGATTAATCAATTAATTGCCAAGTATTACAATACTCGTCAACTAGTTTGATAATCGATTAATCAATTTGAGTCATTTTTAAGAAGAAAATGTCCAAATTCTCGGTTTCCAGCTTCTCAAATCTGATTATTTTCTGGTTTCTTCCAGCTCATTTTACACCATTTTATGAACCAAACAACTAATCGATTAATCATTTCAATAATTGATGGAGTAATTGACTATTAAAATAGTCGTAAGTTGCCGCCCTAATGAGTATTAATTGCATAGATATACCACTATGTCAAAACAACATCTTAAAGTCTAATCTTCTGCAGAGCTGTGACAATTAATCAATTAATCACCAACTATTTTGATAATCGATTAATCGATTTGAGTCATTTTTAAGAAGAAAATGTCCAAATTCTCTGGTTCCAGCTTCTCTTCTCTGATTATTTCCTGGTTTCTTTAGTCTCTATAATAATAAACTGATGATCTTTGGGTTGTGGACAAAAAAAGTCATTTTAGGTCGAATCTTCAGCTTTGGGATTGACATTTTAAACCGTTGTATGAACTAAACAACTAATCAATCGTTTTGATAACTGATAGATTAATCAACTATCAGAGAATCATTATATGCAGAACTGAAAATACTAAAGTATAAGTACCTTACAATTTACTCAGTATATATTTATAACAACAATTAATTGATTAATCAATTAGTTTCCAACTATCACATTATTTACCATCTATTTGATAATTGATTAATCGATTTGAGTCATTTTTAAGTAGAAAATGTCCAAATTCTCTGGTTCCAGCTTCTCAAAACTGATTATTTCCTGGTTTCTTTATTCTTCTATAATAGTAAAGTGATATTTAACAAAAAAGACATTTTGGGTTGAATCTTTAGCTTTGGGAAACAATGATCCACATTTTACACCATTTTATCAGCCAACCAACTAATCAATTGATCATTTCAATAAGTGATAGATTAATCAACCTTTAAAATAATTGTTAGTTGTATAAATTAATTATTATTAGTCAATAACTGAAAATTGAACTTTTTTTTAAAGATCACATCATAGAATTTGCCATTCCTGTTATTGATTTGACTAAAGACAAGGTCTAGAAGGTTCATTTTCTGAACCAAACAACCGATTAATCGATTAATCGACTATCAGAATAGACATTAGTTGCAGCTCTAACCTACAAACTAAGAAAACTTTCCTCTTTTCTTTATTTTCCAGCTCTGTGAGGATCTTTTCACCAAGATCAGTGACCGTAATAATGACAACAGCAGGTCTTACTCTGTGGAGGTGAGTACATGCTGCAAATAACCTGTAAAATATTATAGAATTCATATAAGATTCATATAAAAAAGTACATCATTGTTTCAATAAATAAGACATTAATCAACTATCAGAATAATCGATGGTTGCAGCTCCAATTTTACTGCAACAGCCCTGAGATTATGTAATATGTCAGTTTAATCCAATCTATGATGTATTTTAACAGCTTAAATAATAACCAAACCAAATATTTTACTTTTAAAACAAATACAACAAACACAAACTTTTAAATATCTAATTACTCTTAATTAAACTAAATGAGCTTGTTTTAAGGAAGTAAATTTCAGAATTAATAAAAAAAATACTAGTTTTAGTTTTGAAGAAGCTGATTAAAGTGTTTAATGATATTTCTATTAGCCCAATAAATATAAAGTGCTATATATAATTACACAAAACTCAATGCATACGACAATAATTAATACCAACAATGGAAATAAATATTATAAGTACCTTTTAATAGAAATAAGTCTTGTATTGCA
>CM060461.1:27359726-27512226 GCA_030544235.1 Lepturacanthus savala
GTAGCAGCAGCTCTAAAGCTGACAGCATGCATCTATTTTTTATATTTTTTATTTTTTTATTTTTTATTTTTTTTGCTGCAGACCAAAATGAAATCCAATTATTTTCTGTGAGCTCTCTCCTCTGGCACTAAGCTGCTCAGAAAGGCATTCATGTTGCTCTTGAGTCGTTCCCTCTCCACTATGTTTTCTGATATTCTGACACACACACACACACACACACACACACACACACACACACACACACACACACACACACACACACACACACACACACACCTGACTAATAATTCTCTCCTGGCTGAGGACCGGGTGCACTTTGCTGGAAAAGAAGATGACATTCAGAAAATAATGACATGATTTCCTGTAATGTTTCCATTTATATTTCCCAGCAGGCTACAACATATATTAGGACTCATTGCAGGTCACGTCAGTTGTCGAAAATTACGCCCGAAAATCATAACGTGGACCTGTATTCACCCCATTTAACATCCGTCACTTCTCCTTTTATTTCTGCCTTTTCTAATTCTGATCCACTTCAAACTCTCAAACGTTTGTAGTTTGACCCTGGAAAACCTTAAAAAACCTGAACATTTACAGTAAATAACTGGCAGTAATAGTATAAGGTGATTAATGGTGAAGTAAAAATCAATTTATCAATTAAATACTGTGATTTCAGTTGTATTTACACTATTAGATGATTGATAATAGAATAATCTGTTAAATAAATGGAATTTCAGGTGTATTTACAGTATTATGTGATTATTTGTACAGTAAGAATTGTATTAGGTGATTAATAATACAATAATCTGTTAAATGGTGGGATTTCAGGCAGTATTAAGTGATTAATTATACAATAAAAATCATTAATTAAAAATTTCAGTATTGGGTTATTAATTATACATAAACAATTAAATACTATGATTTCAGTTGTATTTACGGTATAAAGTGAATAATTTACAATAAACAAATCAATTAAACACTATAATTTCAGATGTATTTGTAGTATTAGGTGAATAATTGTAAAATAATTATAAATTAAATACTGATTTTAGTTGCATTTACACTATTAGGTGATTAATTGTGAAATAAAAATCAATTTATCAATTAAATACTGTGATTTCAGTTGCATTTACACTATTAGGTGATTAATAATAGAATAATCTGTTAAATAAATATAATTTCAGGTGTATTTACAGTATTGGGTGAATAATTGTAAAATAATTATAAATTAAATACTGATTTTAGTTGCATTTACACTATTAGGTGATTAATAATAGAATAATCTGTTAAATACATGTAATTTCAGGTGTATTTACAGTATTAAGTGATTATTTTTACAGTAAAAAAATAAATTAAATACTATGATTTCAGTTGTATTTGTAGTATTAGGTGATTATTTTACAATAGAAATCATTAAATACTGTAATGTCAGTTGTATTAACAATATTAGGCGATTAATAATACAATAATCTGTTAAATAGTGGGATTCCAGGTGTATTTACAGTATTAAGTGATTAATTTTACAATAAAAATCAATTAAATAACAATTTCAGTTAAATTTACAGTATTTGGTGATTAATTATACAAAACAATTAAATACTATGATTTCAGTTGTATTTACAGTATTACGTGAATAATTTACAATAAAAAAATCAATTAAACACTGTAATTTCAGATTTATTTGTTGATAAATTAAATACAGATATTAGTTGCATTTCCAGTATTGGGTGATTAATTATGGTGAATAATTTACAATAAAAAAATCAATCATAAATAATATGATTTTTATTATAGTTATATTTATAGTATTAAGTGATTAATTGTACAATATAAATCAATTGAATATTGATTTCAGTTATATTTAGATTATTGGGTAATCTATTATTGAATAATTTACCATAAAAAATCAATTAAACACTGTAATTTCAGATGTATTTGTAGTATTAGGTGAATAATTGTAAAATAAAATAATAAATACTGTGATTCCAGTTGTATTCATAGTATTGAATGATTAATTATTCTATAAAAACAATTAAACATTATAATTTCAGTTGTAGTTACAGTTTGAGTTGATTAATTGTACAATAATAATCAATTAAATTGTGATTTCAGTTATATTTACAGTATTAGGTCAATAATTTACAGTAAAAATCACTGTGTATTTACAGTATTATGTGATTAACTGTATTATAATGCAGTATAATGTGTGATTTATTGTGAAATATACATCAATCTACAGTAATAGTTATTTACAGTAACGTTTCCATGTTTTTAACATTATTATTTATTATGATTTTACAGTAAAAATTTCATCTCATCATCACTTTATTCATTTCTCATCACGTTTCTGTCTCTATTTCCTCATTCTGATCCTCTTTAAACTCTTCTCCTCCTTTTTATCATCCCTGCTGTTTTTAATCCTTTTCCTTTTTTTAATCCGTTTCCACCTTCTCTCTTTTCCTACATCTTCTTCCCTTTGATTCCTCCTCTCCCATCTTTCTTTTCACCTTCCCGCCACCTTCTCCGCTCGTTTTTTATTTTTTTATTTTCTTCCTGTTGCCCTCATTATTATTAGAGTGCAGGAGGAGTGACAGCAGCCTTAAACTCACAGGGATATATTTAAATCTGCTGCTCTGCTGCTGCTTAAATGCATAATTTAAAGATAGCACATGAGTCTAAACACTTTTATACAATAAATCATCACTTTGCCTCCCGACCGGCTCCAGGGAAATTATTTAGTGAACTGCTGGCGGCTGCTGTTCTCTCCGTGTTCAACTCTTGATGGATCCAATTTATCTCCTGTGTTGTGTTGAGTTTCAGTGAAAACCTGAGACGACGGGTCAATTATTAACTAAATGTCTGGACAATCACTATGAACGAGGGACGGAGAGTATATGTACAACACAAGGAAATATTGTTGGTCAAAAGTAGAAAAAGATCTAATAGAAATTTATGAGATCAAATGCTTCAAATATGAGATAAAAAAACACAAATATGGGATAAAAAATTTGATTTTAGGTTTAAAAAAAGGCAAATATATAAGATATGAAATAAAAATGAATGATTATTAGACAAAACATCACAAATATGATGAGAGAAAACACAAATGTGACATAGAAAGACAAAAATATTAAATTAAAAGGCAAACATATTAAATAAAATGACAAAAATACATTAAATTAAATAGTAAATATAATAAATACAAAATATTAGTATAGTAAATATAGTGAATACAAAAATATTGGTTGAAAAGACAATAATATGAGGTGAAAAAGACAATTAGATGAAAACATATGAATATTAATATCTCATATAATATATGAGATAAAAAACACAAATGTGATATAAAAAGACGAAGAAAAAAATATGAAAAAAACAAAAAAATTATATAAAAGACAAAAAATGATCAAAGAAAAAAATCTGAATTAAAAAGGATAAAAATATGAAATAAAAAGACAGTTATATAAAATGCCAAAAATATGAGATTAAAAACAAAAGAACAAAAATATTAAATAAATAAATATGCAAAAATATGAAATATTTTTGAAAGACCAAAATATGAGATAAATGATAATTAGCTGATATGAAATTAAAAAGTATTAGATATAATGTCATAATAAATATCATATCATAAATATATGAGTTAATACAAGTTCAAGTAAAATAAAGATGCAAAAAATGACATAAAAAGAATAAAATAATACAAAAATACAAACAAATGACAAAGACAAGAATATGAAACTGAAAGAAAAAAATATAAATAAAAAATAAATAATAAAAAGTAAAATTTATGAGATGAAACGCTACAAATATGAGATAAAAAGACAATTATGTTAAATTAAAAAAAAATAATTCGATAAAACATTATAAATAGAAAAAAAGAAAGAACAATGACAGAAAAAAATATGAAATACAAAACAAAAAAGTGAAGAGGAAAATATGAAAAAGACCAAAAATATGATATAAAAAGACAGAAATTAGGGAAAACAACAAATATTTAATAAATATGCAAAAGTATGGAATAAAATAGCAAAATATGAGCTTAAATGACAATTAAATGCCTATTTTAAATATGAAATATAATGTCATAAATATGAGATGAAAACATAAATATCTCAAGTTAAATAAAATACAAAAATATGACAACAATATAAAAAAATACAAATGAATGACATGAAATTGAAAGAAAAAAAAATATATAAAAAATGTTAAATTAAAAATTGAGATGAAAAGACAGCGTTATGATACAATTGGAATAAAATAATTCTGCTCAATATTGGACGAACAAGACATTTTCACATGATAATTAAATTTTTTTGAAGCAAATATAAACTGCTGCTACAGTGATCACTGGTTACTACAGAGTCTCTGGTATTTTTTACTTTTTATATATAGTGTTATTTTCAGCTGGATGCCGACAGTGTCTGGCTCCTGTTGTGCAGCTTGAAGCTGAAATGAAGCAGCAGCCTCCACAGGTTTATATAACACACTCTGCATAATCACACGCTGCTGCTCCTCTTCATTTAATAAGCTGCAGTCATCATGTCAGCACAAATCTTTACACATTTGTCAGATACTTACGTTAACATTTAAAAAAACATGTTAAACACGTCAGGATGAGCTCGGAGAAAAGCTGAAGGTCACAGAAAGGTCCCTTAAAGGGATATTTATCAGTTTTCCTGCTATAAATGATAATAAATGTGGAATATTTCTACAACCACCAAAGGTTATTGGACTTAAACTATGTTCTACTACTGATATTCTATTAAACTATTGTCTTATTGTATTGATGATGTGGATATTGATGATATATATTGATGCTGTAACAGTAACATTGTGTTTTACTACAAATAAAATACTTTATTAGTGTTGGAGCTGAGGTTTGAATGAATAAAACTCAATAATCAACCTGAATCAGGACGTTTAGGATTTTAACAGGTTTAATAAAAATTTATAAGACATGTATGGCATGAACAAAACATACAAATAAAAAAAAGTAAAAAAAAAAAAGGTGAAAACTAAGAAATAAAATTAATTATTAATTATGAAAAATAAATAAAAGAGAAATATTTAAAAAATGTAATAATTCAAATTAAAAAATTAACTATTTACATCAAGAGGAAATACAATTTTTGAAAAAAATAAATAAATAAAAGGACAAAAATATTAAATTAAAAAGCAAATGTAATAAAAGACAAAAATAATTATATGCATATCTCATAATATATATGATGATATAAAAAACACAAATGTGATGTAAAAAGACAAGAAAAAATATGAAATAAATATAAAAAATATATAATATATATAAAACCACCACATAATCCAAGTAAATTAATTAAAGCTTGTTAAAAAAATCAGATTTGAAGGATTTATTCCAACAGCCAAACTGCTTTTTGATATATATAGTCATGTGTCATTTCACATTATGATAGAAAAAAACATTCTTACCACAGGGAATCTAATAAATCCTTTAAAACATCTTTTTTAATGCAGCTCACAGCTTCACTAGACACGAGGATGTTTGACTTGTTTAAAATGATGGAGGTGATTCTATCAGTGAGTCAGTGGAGATGATGAAAAATATACAGAAACAAACACAGAGTGAACTACAGCAAGAATAAATCCTCCATAAGCTGCAGAACAAGTGGATTTTTACAGTAAAGTGAATATCGTTTTATTATCAGGATTCATGCTGTTATCACATATTAAAGGAAAGGTTTTATATAGTGAGAGATGTTAGATCAAGTGAAACAAGACTTGTATAAATATTTATAATCCTTTATTTTATGGTTCCTTAGTTCAGATAAGCTCTCATATAAATTCATTGTAACTTCATAGTTTATATATATATATATAATTTGAATATAGTTCATATGTAGTTCATACACAGTTAAATCTCCAGTGTTAATATAACAGTTAAAGAATCAATTGGTGAACTAGTTACACTGGTAGTGTAATGTAGTGTAGTAATTAACTCTTTAAATGTTATATTAACATGATTTTACTGTGTATAATAGGGCATATGATGTTAATATGTAGCTCATATCTGTTTTATATGTAGTTTATATATATGTAGTTCATATATAATTCATATGTAGTTTATAGATAGTTGACATGTAATTCACATGAAGTTCATATGTAGTTCATACTACACTGTATGAACTTCCTTGGGGTCTTGGTACACTAACATGTTCGGGGATATGTACTCTGCACTCACTGGGGGTCTTGGAACACTAAATTGAGGTCGAGATACTCCCCAGGAATCATGGAGAGGTCTGGAAACTCCTCAGGAACCTCAGAGGCAGACAGAGGGTTAATGGCAGACTTCAGGCAATGAGACTCCAAGCCAAAACTGTATTTCTCTCCCAATTTGGTATAGGGAATGTGTTGAACTAGACATCCATGTCCAAGGACTATCGGGTTAAAAGGAGAGTCAATGAGGTAAAAAACAATGTCTTCAACATGATTTCCAGAGAGTAATAAACTCACCGGTTCAGTTCTGTGAGTCATTGACCACCGTTGAGTGAGTAGATGGCCAGAGGCCGCTGGAATCTGGGGTCTGGAGACATATAGTGCACACAGTGCACTATATGTTCTCCCATGGCAGTGCCATGGGGTGACATATAGTGCACACAGTGCACTATATGTTCTCCCATGGCAGTGCCATGGGGTGACATATAGTGCACACAGTGCACTATATGTTCTCCCATGGCAGTGCCATGGGGTGACATATAGTGCACACAGTGCACTATATGTTCTCCCATGGCAGTGCCATGGGGTGACATATAGTGCACACAGTGCACTATATGTTCTCCCATGGCAGTGCCATGGGGTGACATATAGTGCACACAGTGCACTATATGTTCTCCCATGGCAGTGCCATGGGGTGACATATAGTGCACACAGTGCACTATATGTTCTCCCATGGCAGTGCCATGGGGTGACATATAGTGCACACAGTGCACTATATGTTCTCCCATGGCAGTGCCATGGGGTGACATATAGTGCACACAGTGCACTATATGTTCTCCCATGGCAGTGCCATGGGGTGACATATAGTGCACACAGTGCACTATATGTTCTCCCATGGCAGTGCCATGGGGTGACATATAGTGCACACAGTGCACTATATGTTCTCCCATGGCAGTGCCATGGGGTGACATATAGTGCACACAGTGCACTATATGTTCTCCCATGGCAGTGCCATGGGGTGACATATAGTGCACACAGTGCACTATATGTTCTCCCATGGCAGTGCCATGGGGTGACATATAGTGCACACAGTGCACTATATGTTCTCCCATGGCAGTGCCATGGGGTGACATATAGTGCACACAGTGCACTATATGTTCTCCCATGGCAGTGCCATGGGGTGACATATAGTGCACACAGTGCACTATATGTTCTCCCATGGCAGTGCCATGGGGTGACATATAGTGCACACAGTGCACTATATGTTCTCCCATGGCAGTGCCATGGGGTGACATATAGTGCACACAGTGCACTATATGTTCTCCCATGGCAGTGCCATGGGGTGACATATAGTGCACACAGTGCACTATATGTTCTCCCATGGCAGTGCCATGGGGTGACATATAGTGCACACAGTGCACTATATGTTCTCCCATGGCAGTGCCATGGGGTGACATATAGTGCACACAGTGCACTATATGTTCTCCCATGGCAGTGCCATGGGGTGACATATAGTGCACACAGTGCACTATATGTTCTCCCATGGCAGTGCCATGGGGTGACATATAGTGCACACAGTGCACTATATGTTCTCCCATGGCAGTGCCATGGGGTGACATATAGTGCACACAGTGCACTATATGTTCTCCCATGGCAGTGCCATGGGGTGACATATAGTGCACACAGTGCACTATATGTTCTCCCATGGCAGTGCCATGGGGTGACATATAGTGCACACAGTGCACTATATGTTCTCCCATGGCAGTGCCATGGGGTGACATATAGTGCACACAGTGCACTATATGTTCTCCCATGGCAGTGCCATGGGGTGACATATAGTGCACACAGTGCACTATATGTTCTCCCATGGCAGTGCCATGGGGTGACATATAGTGCACACAGTGCACTATATGTTCTCCCATGGCAGTGCCATGGGGTGACATATAGTGCACACAGTGCACTATATGTTCTCCCATGGCAGTGCCATGGGGTGACATATAGTGCACACAGTGCACTATATGTTCTCCCATGGCAGTGCCATGGGGTGACATATAGTGCACACAGTGCACTATATGTTCTCCCATGGCAGTGCCATGGGGTGACATATAGTGCACACAGTGCACTATATGTTCTCCCATGGCAGTGCCATGGGGTGACATATAGTGCACACAGTGCACTATATGTTCTCCCATGGCAGTGCCATGGGGTGACATATAGTGCACACAGTGCACTATATGTTCTCCCATGGCAGTGCCATGGGGTGACATATAGTGCACACAGTGCACTATATGTTCTCCCATGGCAGTGCCATGGGGTGACATATAGTGCACACAGTGCACTATATGTTCTCCCATGGCAGTGCCATGGGGTGACATATAGTGCACACAGTGCACTATATGTTCTCCCATGGCAGTGCCATGGGGTGACATATAGTGCACACAGTGCACTATATGTTCTCCCATGGCAGTGCCATGGGGTGACATATAGTGCACACAGTGCACTATATGTTCTCCCATGGCAGTGCCATGGGGTGACATATAGTGCACACAGTGCACTATATGTTCTCCCATGGCAGTGCCATGGGGTGACATATAGTGCACACAGTGCACTATATGTTCTCCCATGGCAGTGCCATGGGGTGACATATAGTGCACACAGTGCACTATATGTTCTCCCATGGCAGTGCCATGGGGTGACATATAGTGCACACAGTGCACTATATGTTCTCCCATGGCAGTGCCATGGGGTGACATATAGTGCACACAGTGCACTATATGTTCTCCCATGGCAGTGCCATGGGGTGACATATAGTGCACACAGTGCACTATATGTTCTCCCATGGCAGTGCCATGGGGTGACATATAGTGCACACAGTGCACTATATGTTCTCCCATGGCAGTGCCATGGGGTGACATATAGTGCACACAGTGCACTATATGTTCTCCCATGGCAGTGCCATGGGGTGACATATAGTGCACACAGTGCACTATATGTTCTCCCATGGCAGTGCCATGGGGTGACATATAGTGCACACAGTGCACTATATGTTCTCCCATGGCAGTGCCATGGGGTGACATATAGTGCACACAGTGCACTATATGTTCTCCCATGGCAGTGCCATGGGGTGACATATAGTGCACACAGTGCACTATATGTTCTCCCATGGCAGTGCCATGGGGTGACATATAGTGCACACAGTGCACTATATGTTCTCCCATGGCAGTGCCATGGGGTGACATATAGTGCACACAGTGCACTATATGTTCTCCCATGGCAGTGCCATGGGGTGACATATAGTGCACACAGTGCACTATATGTTCTCCCATGGCAGTGCCATGGGGTGACATATAGTGCACACAGTGCACTATATGTTCTCCCATGGCAGTGCCATGGGGTGACATATAGTGCACACAGTGCACTATATGTTCTCCCATGGCAGTGCCATGGGGTGACATATAGTGCACACAGTGCACTATATGTTCTCCCATGGCAGTGCCATGGGGTGACATATAGTGCACACAGTGCACTATATGTTCTCCCATGGCAGTGCCATGGGGTGACATATAGTGCACACAGTGCACTATATGTTCTCCCATGGCAGTGCCATGGGGTGACATATAGTGCACACAGTGCACTATATGTTCTCCCATGGCAGTGCCATGGGGTGACATATAGTGCACACAGTGCACTATATGTTCTCCCATGGCAGTGCCATGGGGTGACATATAGTGCACACAGTGCACTATATGTTCTCCCATGGCAGTGTTATATACTATAATATTCTGATATTTCTGCTCTTCTCCTGGTGTTAGGAACCATCCTGACATCATTTTATTTGACAGATGTTCACAGCTGTTGTGGTCCATCCATCACCTTCTGCTTTAGCTGCCTCAGAGCAGCATAAAAACCTGCTCGCTTTAATTGCTGCAGACGATCAGCACTTTGACAAGAAGCTGGAACGGAGCCTGTAATCTATCATCCTCCTCACACCTTCTCCCTGCTGGAATAAACTCGCTGTTTTCCCTCCATTTATCCAAAGTTTGCTCAAACAGAAATTAGCTTAATTAATTAGCAATGAGGTGGAAAGAAGAAGGCGGCCATATTGTGTTTGTCACCTAATTGGCTTTTTCTGTGCGGAGTCGTGATGGGTCCGTCGCAAACGAATCAGTTAAATGAGTCGGTTTAAAGAGTCGGTGAAAAAAGTCTGTTCAAAGAGTCTGTTCAAAGAGTCTGTTCAAAGAGTCGGTTCAAAGAGTCGGTTCTTTGACGTGAACGATAGGAGCTCGCTTTATTTATTTATTTTGTTTATATGAATTTTAAATTTGTGTTTTTATTTTGATTTAGAATCAGTGGTTTTAGTGATTTCATTTGAATTTTATTTTTAAATCAGAGGTTTTAGTGGTGTTTATCTTAATTTTGAATCAGTGGTTTTAATGTTTTTATTTATATTTATTTTTTAACCAGAAGATTATGTGTTTTAACATGCATCACAAGTCAAAACAGTGCTAAATTTGGCTGAATTACAAAAGTTATAAGTGGTAAAATGGAGAGCTGTTTGGCAGCCGAAAAGAGCCGGCTCTTCTCAGTGAGCTGAGCCAAAAGATCCGACTCACTAAAAAGAGCTGAACTTCCCATCGCTAGTGTGGAGGTTGGATATGAGTGAAAAACACAGATGGAACAGAGGGAGGTGTGGAGGTGTAATTATTACTGATATTTCCTCTCTGTTTGAACAAGGAGCCTTTTGGCCTGGACTCAGAGATGAATTAAATGAACACGGCGTGGAGGATCTAAAAACAGCAGCAGATCTGTAGACGTCTACAGCAGAACCACTGACCTTGTCCTGAGGCTCTAGTCTGAACCAGCAGTTTATCACCTGGCCTCCATGGTCCTCGCTGGTGGTTTTACTGCCCTGCAACCTGCTGCTGTCCTTTAATCAGCAGCTACTACAGCTCACACTGCAGCTTATTGTCTTAGAGAGGGAATTCAACAGGAATAACACAGCAACAGCATAGAAGACGCTTCAGAATTTACAAAAAAATAGACTATTTCTGCAGCTGATGACCTTGTTATTAAAGGGTAGTGTGGGAAATAATGGGAATAAATCAAAACTGAAGGTTAGTCCTTAACCCTCTATTGCATGAAATATTATTTAGAAATAGGACAAATTGTCTTGGATGATTTTATTACACATACATATATATATGTATGAATAAAACATTATAAAAATTAAAAAAATGTAAAACAAAATAAATAAAAAAATAAATACTTAAAAAATGTAATAATTCAAATTTAAGAAATCAAGAGAAATACAATTATGATTTTTTTAAATTGAAACATGAGTATATGAGTACCCTTATCTTATTAACCCTCTAATGCATTAAATATTACTTAGACATGGTAACTAATGTTTTTATTACTTAAAATGGCCTAAATAATAGATTTATTAAATAATATAAGTTGTAAACATAGTCTCAGGATATTTTCATGCTATGTACGTCAATGGGACTCCATTAGGTTGTATACACTAGGAATTTAACATATTATTTTTTATAATATTTATATTATTGCATAAAACATTACTTAGCATAGTAAAATAAAAAAAAAAGGTTTTGAATGATTTTATTAGTTAAAATGGTCTAAATAATAACAAATCTTTTTTAGCATATTAGAAAAAATAAATAAAAAATAATAATTAAAATCTATATAATAATAATAATAGTAAAAATGTTTACCTACCCAACGTAATGAGTCAAATTTATTATTGAAAATATAAAATTCTGAATAAAAGACAACCTGCTCACATGTCAAATGTCAAATGAGCAATAGGGATATCCTGGTCATGTGACCTCATGAATTGTATGTCCTTCAAAATAAAAGCCCCCTTTTCACACCTAACTGTAAAAATATTGATTTTATATCACAGATTTCTAGAAAAATGAAGATAAAGTAGCTGTTGCTCAACTTTTATAAAAGTATGTTTTATTATTATTATTATTATTATCAATAATCATGTTGTCATGCAGTAATTCCTTAAATTTAACATTTGTATAAGCTTTTCTACCTTTAAATTTGAATAAAAGTTATACCTGGCTCAAACCAATAGGATTTAATTGAATAAATCCTGTTTTTTAGCCTTTTCTGTTACTTTTCCTCCACAACAAACAGCCAGCATCACAGTTTTAATTCTTTAATTCATTCTCTTCTTTTGTTTCTTGCTGACAAACAGTCAGTGACAAACATTCTGCTGCTAAAAGAAGTGAAATGAAGTGTGGAGGACGATCGCTGCAGATCTTTAATTCAAAGAAAGACACAACGCTTTCATGTTTAATTAAGTAAAAAGAACGAATGTTTTCTCTTTCATTTAGAAAAAGGCAGAATGTTTTTCCCTTGACAGTTAAAGTCCTGCAGCAGATGTGTACAAGTGTTTTCTGAAGCTGGTTTAATCCTCATGAACTGATTCCTCAGCTGTTGTTACTCAGCCTTTGTTTCGCCTTTTATTGGAGGTTATAAAAACTAAAAAACTAAAAAAATCAGTCAAATTATCACCTCGATGCCTCCTCATCCACACAGATATTACAGGAATGTGTGTGTATTAGTCTATAGAATGAGCATGAAAATGGTTTGGTTAATCTGTTAAATGGATATTCACTGATTTTAATTCATTTCATAATAAAACCTCAGCTACAACAGGTCAATATGATGATTATTGACAATATTCCTCATTGTTCAAATAATAAAAGACAGACGTTTGCTTAAATACGCTAATATTTTTCTATTCACATGTTAAGATTATTAAAAAAACTTGAAAATTATCCTATTAAAAAACAACCTGACCTTCATGAATCCCAGTATTAAACCTCAGCTCCACTAAATAAAGTGTTTTATCTGTATTAAACCCAATGTTACTGTTACAGCATCAATATATATCATCAATATCCACATCATCAATACAATAAGACAATAGTTTAATATAATATCAGTAGTAGAGACTATTTAGATATTTAATGTAGATTTGAGCTGTTTGTGTGATTATTTAATTGGCTCCTTTATAATCTCCTTTTAGAATATATTCTCCATGTTCTGGAATAATCCTCAGTGGGATTTATAGGATTTTATAGATAAATAATTGATCTTTGACCTCTTATTAATCATCTAATGGTGCATTGCAGATTTGTGTCAGTTTGGTCTTGTTTTAATGTATTTTTATCTGTAGTAAAACACAAATTAAGCTTTTTTTCCCCAATATTCTAACTCTATTTGCTCTATAACAGCAACATAAAGTCCAATAACCTTTGTGTTTGTAGAGATATTCCACATTTATTATCATTTATGGCAGGAAAACTGACAAATCAACTATTAATTAATTAAATTAATAATGAATAACTCTATCTCTGATCTTTATTAATCATTGAACTTTGCATTATAGATAATTTACCTTATTACAAGTTTATTTATCCAGATTTGGGTCAGTTTGACCCAAATTTTAAAACATTTTTATCTCTATTAAAACACAATTTCCGATATTTTTTTCAATATTCTGACTCTATTTTCTCTATAACAGCAACATAAATAGATTCTGACTCTTCTATAATCACCTCACATGCTGTAGATTTATTTTAACTCCAGGTTTAAGTCCAATAACCTTTGTGTTTGTAGAGATATTCCACATTTATTATCATTTATAGCAGGAAAACTAGAATAAATAGACCTTAAATAGACTCTAATATGGTCCTGACTGGTTAATATTTGGTTTGTGACAAATATTCAACATCTAAACATAGAATCCACTTTAATTAATCATCTTTATATTGTTCTTTACTATTTGTTTCATTGGTTTATTTTAATTTACTGTTTTTTATGAGAATCAAAACATCACTAATTATTTGCAGTATTAATTTTAAAGCATCAATGAAAAACTCAAAGCATTTTATTCTTTCATTGTTTTCACTTTGACTTTCCTTATTTTGTCCTTCCATACTTTTCTTTCTTTTTTCCTTTTTTATTTACTTCATCTCTTTTCCTCTTATATTTTTTTTATCTATTTCCTGTTTACTTCCTGTTTTTCTAATGGATGAAAACTTGAACTGAATGATTTTAATGAGATGTTTCAATGAACTTTATGGAAAATTCACTCAAAATATCATCATCGTCCTCATTGAAATGATAAAGAATGACATGTCCAACATTAAATTACACTGAAGTAAAGTTAGAGGATTTAAAACTTGCAAATAAAAAATGCAATTCTCCATTTTGAGGCATCATGGGAAGTTTTTTTTCTACAAAAGGTTTGAATTCAGCTTCCTTCAAACCCCCGAAAAAACACATATGCCAAAAAATTACCATAAAGTGCCTTTGAAACTTTAAATAAGCACAAATGTGTCTATTTCTTCCCTCTTCTCTTTGTGATGCCCTTGTCTCTGTTTTATGATAAAACACAAAGCTTCAGTATAAAATCTCCGCTGCTGTCGCCACATTTGCTGCATTTCCAAGTAAAATCGCTTCACTCCTGGTTCAGAAATGGAATCATCTTTTCCAGATTGAAATTTTTGGTGAATATTCACTCACTTTTTTTTTTTTTCGCAGACTCTTTACTCATAAAGCAGCTTCACCCATCGATGCAGAGCAGCTCTCACGGAGCTCTGGATAAACAGGTTTCTGATAAAAAAACAAGTGGATTAAAATCCTGATTTAATTCAACTCAGGCAAACACAGACGCGGCTGCCTCAGGCTTCTACTGGAACAGTAAAACTGCAGCTGTAATAAGATGTTTACTCTGGTTTGATGGAAAAAAAAAACAGAAATAACAGAATGAGATGATCAGCATGTGTTAAAATCACCGTTTAATGTTATATTTACATGAAATAATCCATAAATGACAATGATTTATTGGTTTTTGCATGAAAACAACTGTTTAAAAATGTTTAAAACAAGTAACGCTGCTATTTATGAAATGTAGAAAGATAAATATACATATAAAATATTTTACAGCATAACTACAAGTTTTATTCAATGATTCTGACCTTGTTAAATGTTTTTAAATACACGTTTTTACATGGTTTATTTAATAGATTTTAATGTGTTATTAAATCATACTATCATAAAACAACAGCTAATTTAACTCAAACATCATTTTAAAATAGGATGTACAGTTTAATTTAATGTACAGACAAGTAAAAGATTTGATTTGGTCTGAATGTTAAATTTATTGAAGGTTGAGATACAGAAAAATACCTAAAAGTTTTAATTAGATTGGATTTAAATTAAATATGTAGGAGAATGACTGAATCTACATAATTAATGTTAGTACCAAAAATAAGAAGTAGAATTAATTCCATCCTGATGGATTCAAGTAGAAATATCTTGAAAAATCTAAGTAAATTCTACTCAAAATAATTATTCTGTAACTTACAGGAAAAAAATCAGTAAAATCTGTATAAAAATATATGTAAAACCAGTTTTAAAAATATAAGTGCAATTAACTTCAAAAAAATACCTAGAGTTAGAAAAATTTATTATTTGCAGCCACTGTACATAATAAAATTAAGTAATTTCAACAAAATACTTTTTCAGTGTAGTATAAGTATGGGTAAAATACGTTTTAATACGTTTTGTATAACTTTTACACTTTTACACTTTTATAAAAAGTAAATAATGAAAGTTTAGTTAGATTGGATTTAACTTAAATATGTAGGAGTTAAACTATTACATTGACTGAATCTACATAATTCATTTTAGTACTAAAAATAAGGAGAAGTGATTTTATCCTAAAGTATTTAAGTAGAAATCTTTTGGAAAATTAAAGTAAATTCTACTCAAAATAATTATTCTGCAATTATTGAAGAAATATAAGTAAAATCGATTTAAAGATATATTTAAAAGTAGAAAAAAACACTTAAAATAGGCTAATTTAACTCAATCAAAAATAATTAGAAAATATTACAGAAGAATTTAAAACCTTTTGTACTTTTATTATTTATATAAAACTGTGAGACGACATATTAAAAAAAGAATATAAAATAAAGTAGAAATTACTTAATTTTATTATGTCAAGTGGTTTATTTTTCTAACTCTGTATATTTGTTTATTATTTTTTTATTTATATTTTTATACAGATTTTACAGATTTTTTTTTCCTGTAATTGCAGAATATTATTTTTAGTAAAATTTACTTTAATTTTCCAAGAAATTTCTACTTAAATCCATTAGGATGGAATTTCTCTTTATTATTATTATTATTATTATTATTTATTATTCACTGATATAATATTCTCAGATTTTCTTTTCTGATTTTCTGATTTTCTTTTTCTTTTTTTTTCTTTTTTTATATATTTTCCCAAAATCTTAAAAAAAGTGATTGATTCTATGTGAACTGCTGTGAGGCAGCCGTTGAGATTCAGTGTGATTTTCTGCTCTATTTAACATCCTCAGAGTCGTAAGTGGAGGGTTTGATGCAGCTTTTGTTCTGTGAGCAGATGAGTCGACTATAATAATAATAATAATAATAAAGATATTTGCTGTGAACTCGTTGGAGACGACTTCATCCATCAAACTGATTGTGGGTCTGAGGAATCACACAACTATTATTATTATTATCATCATTTCCATTATGTTAACTGCAGAATAACTGCAGCATTTTTCACCTGGATTACACAGCTCAGCTCAAATTCTCTTTATGTTTGGTACTTTCATCAGTTTAATACGTAACACTGAATGTTATAAAACAAACAAACAGTCGCTTCACATTCTTCATGCAGCCTGAAGTGGAAACTGAACATTTTACTTGAGAATAAAAAGTAGAAATAGTGTCTTGACTACAGTTATTTTATGTAAATTATTAAAATCTGTATCTGAAATGTCATTAAAGTTGTCAAATAAATGTTGTGGAGTTACTGACTCACTGAGTGAAAAAATACTAAATCATTCATGGGATGTCTTATGAATTGAATATTGAGGTTATTTTACTTTTTATGGTTAATAAGTTTAATCTTCCCTCACTTCTACAGTTAATTGTACTGTTCTGATTGTTATAGATGCGATTGTCCATTTTTTTGTTGATTTTTTATTTAAAATTTATTTAAATTTGTTGTCCTTATATAAATATTTATATTTCACATTGCACGGGGTATGTAGAAACATTTAATAATTTATTTCTAACTTGGAAATACCAATAATATTCTCATATCATCTAGGAAATTATAAGAAAATAGGTAAATAGTTTTTGTTTGTTTTATTTTCAGATTTTTAAAATTTACATGCCAGTTTAAAAATTGGTTTAATTACATATTTATTTATTTTAAAATTTGAACATTTATTATAAGGATTTTTTAAAATAAATAAATGAAATAAAGAGTTTTCAAGTTTAAATACCTGTTTGAATGGGATTTATTCAAAGGAGCTCCAGTATTTTTTATTTTTTGTAAATTGTTATATATAACAAAGCAAGTTGATTATTTATTCATTTATTTATATTGCTTATTTATTTGCAAGGTGGGATTATTATTTATTGTTTTTTGTATGTTTAATTTGAGTTAAAATAAAATATTAGAATAAGTGTTCAAAATAAGAAGATGAAAAAAGGTAATTTTTATTCGCATAAAATATCTCTAGTATTTCTCCCACAACCATTTTTTATTTATTTATTTATTTATTTATTTATTATTTTTTGTAGTGCTGCAGTTACAGCTTCCAGCCACCGGGGGCAGCAACGACCACAGCAGCGTTAACACCTGTTGACTTTGAATTGACTTTAATTGACCTGATTATTAGCTCATTAGCTAATAGTTTAGAGTAAATTCCGCTAATTAAAGTTTTTATCAGGCTGATATCGACACGTTTCCTCCTTCAAAGCTGCTGACTCCACTCAGGTGAGTTTAAATTCATCTCTCAACACTCATTCACGTTAAATTACAGTTAACTTAGCCTGCTAAATGCTAACTAATGTTAGCACAAAGTGAGCTAACGTCTTTCTTTCCGTTAAAACACGTCCTGACATGTTAATTCAGTGTCATTTAGACGAAAATGACTGAAAAATACATTATAATTGGTTTATTTATTAATTAGCTGGTAAAGTTAAGTCAAAATGACTATTATATGAATTAATTTTTATTTAATTGACAGACATTTAAATAAAACAACAAATAATACGGATACAAACAGTCATTCCAGTTCATTAAATACAAATAGATTCATAATAATTAAAGAAAATAAATAAATAAAATATTAACTAACTCAAATTTGGTGTTGTACCTTTTCAGATAAATATTTCTAAATATTTTCTTTACTGACGTGATTATTATTATTATTATTAAACTTTATATGATTCAGAGACTTCAAAATAGTAATCAACATCTATCAAAAGAACTGTGCAACACTATTTTTTAAAACTTGTATTTAATTTTCATTAAATGTTTACAGAATTAACAAAAGTTGTCATTTATGCATCAATAACTTACTGATTGAATATTAAATGATTTATGGGATGTCTTATTAATTGAATATTGAGATTAATGTGCGTTTTATGGTGAATAATAGGTTCAATCTTAACAAACTGATAATTATTTGTACTGTACTACAATAATTGTATTGTTTTTAGATGTAATTGTCTGTTGTTATGCTGAAATGTACATAATGAAATTATCTGAAGCCCTATACATGATTAAATGAATAATCAGAAAACTAAATGATAGAAGTATTAGATTATAATATAGGTTATGCAACTAGGTCTATCAATGACTAAAACGATAATCTATTATTTGTTTGCTTCATAAAATGGTGTAAAATGTTAATCACCATTTCCCAAAGCTGAAGATTCAACCTAAAATGTCTTTTTTGGTCCAGACCAACAGCTGGAACTAGAGAATTTGGACATTTTCTCCTTTAAAATGACTCAAATCGATTAAACAATCATCAAAATAATTGGTGATTAATGTATTGATTGATTAATCGACTCATCGTTGCAGCTCTTGTTTCTTTATTCCATTGATTAAGTGTTCACAAATCAAGAAATACAACAATAAAACCATGACAATGTGTTTTTTTATACAGTAGATTAACACTTTTAATTAATTATTGACAACCAATCAATTAGTGCTGCTTTGTCAGTTTCTATTTTATTTTTTTTGTCAATAACCAAACCAGAATCCAGCAGCAAATTGCACAGAAACATGTAAAATACTCAGCATGAGCTGCAGCAGCAGGAATCGACCACTAGAGGCTGCACAAGCAGAGACTCACACACATATAGATCAATAAAGAGAGAGAGAGAGAGAGAGAGAGAGGGGGAAATCAATGGAAAAAAAAAGAAGAGAGATGGTGAGATAGGACGAGGCTCGGCTCAGCAAAAGAAAGCGACAGAGGTAGAGCGAGCATCACATAGACAGATAGAGAGAGAGAGAGAGAGAGAGAGAGTAGAGCAGCACTGAACCACGTTGTTCGTCCTCTTCCTCCCACTGCAGCTGTGTGAGGCGGCAGCAGCAAGGAGAGAGAGAAGAAGAGGAGAGAGAGAGAGAGAGAGAGCGCATCAGAGTGTGGTGGAAACAGCGGGGACCACGTACCGCCCGAGAGGCTGAAGCATCGTTCACGCAGGAGGGAGCGAGGGAACGACCGGTCGGACTGACGGAAAGAGAGAAAGAAAGAGAGAGAGAGAGGAAGCGAAGGAGGAAAAGGGACGAACAGAGGTGAAGAACATTAACCGAGCAGGTGAGTTAACTTGTGCTTTTTCTACTGGAAAAAAAAAAGGATGCTGGGTTTGGGAATTTTATGCACAAGTGTGTAAGTTTCACTCACCTGCACAGTTGTGTGTGTGTGTTTGTGTGTGTGTGTGTGTATGCATGTGTGTGTGTGTTACCTGTTTTTTTCACGTTTTAATTTAGTGCATTGGAGCGGGCTGATTAATTGGGGAACTACAGTATCAATCAATTCGTTATCATGCCGAGCAGAGGGGAGCACAACAATAGCTGCCTGCTCTCGCCTGGTGTGTGTGTGTGTTTCTGCATGTGTGTGTGTGTGCGCAGTTTAAATGTGTGTGTGTGGGGAAGATATTTGTCTCCATCTGTTTAAAATGACCATCATTAAAGGAAGATTTCTTGGAGAAAACGAGTTAAAGTGGTGCTTCACGCCGAGGATATTTCGTCTTTAAGCTGTTTTTTATTACTGTTCAGACGTGTCCCTTCATGTCAATTAAAGGGTTTTTTGATGAGTCGCACTCATTTAACAGCAAGAAATGACCCGTCACTGAATGTTACATCATCATTTTGTCTCTCAAACTTGTTCAGACGCATCTTAAAATCACAGTTGTCACAGTTCTCAAAGTTCTCCCAATCTAAAAAAAAATCCTGCATTTCTATGGATCCATAACTAACTGAGCCAATCCCTGCTGCATATTTTGACAATTCTAAGTTTCCTGCAAACTAAAATAACCGCCTTTTTCATTTTCCTGCACTGATAATTCACAGTTTTAAGCTGATTCGCGGCGAAACACGGTGACATTTAGAAAAGTGGGACTATACTATCTCAGTATATTTCCCCCTTTCTCTGTGTCAAATCTGTGAAATACCACGTCCGGTTTGTCCCGTCATCCGTCTATATTTGTCCCTGTTCCTCCCACCTGCTTTCCCCTCCGCGAAGGTTATTGCCATATATCGAGTCGCTTTAATTTGTCAAAGTCGGCGAGAGAGAGACGTCGTCCTCGGGTATCGACGCGGTATTGAAAACGGTGAGAGAAAGAGACGAGTGATGGACGGATGTGGGGGGAAAGAGAGGCAGAAACGCAAGCAGGAGGAATAACGACGGTTTCTTGTGAACAGAAGCCAGAGGAGTTAATTTCTGAGCCAATTTTGTCGTGTGTGTGTGTGTGTGTTTTTGTGTGTGTGTGTGTGTGTGTGTGTGTGTGTGTGTGTGTGAGGTTATCAGTCTCCGGATTCATCATATCTCGCTCGAGACTCCACTTTGCATCTCTCTACCATACAGGATCCTGTTTTTTTCCTCTCTTCATTACTCACTTTCTGTCAAACACAGGCATATGTGAAGAAACACACACACACACACACACACACATATATATATATATAAAAAACAAGGAATCATCCCGACAAGTTTAACTGAATTCATAAAACATGCATCCAAGAACGAGAGCGTGTGGAATCCGTCCAGCTGGAAATTCATATTAAACACAGATTACTATTCTCTGTGACTCTGGTATTAAATTGTATCTGTCACGGCGAGGAAAGAGATGTTTTTTAAGAAAATTGCATCTGCATTTGGGAGATTGTTCTGGGAACTGCATTACAATTTACTGGAACTGTAGCGTGTATATTTTCATCGGGTCTGAGAGCCAAGAAATGAAAATAAGTATTTTCTCCATAAGTTTTCTCTTAAAATTTGGTGCTTTTTCCCCTGATGTATTGATATAATAGGGAAGGCAAGGCAAGTTTATTTGTATTTATTTGTGTTTATTAATTCAAACTGCTTTACATAAATCATTAAAAGCATTAAGATACAGTTGAATAAAATACATACATACATATTACCCAAAAATGCAGAGTATAAAGTGGAATAGTAAATGCATGTGTATAAATATAGCTTTTTCCATCTTTTGTGTAAAGTCATAATATGGACAGTAAAGTTTAATGCTGTTTTCTAGCAGAGATAAGTCTAAATAAATAAAAAAAATAACTGCCTTTCCTGTACAAATAATTCACCGTTTTAGCCGATTCACAATGAAATATGGTGACATTTAGAAAGTGGGACTCTATTATCTGCAGAAATGTAGTGAATGTATGTAAGAGACGGAACATTAAGGCATTTATTTGTGTGTTTCTCTCCATCACACATATGGAGTTGAAGTATAATAAATAAATAAATAAAAAGCAGAGATGCAGAAGAGGAAAATAAAACTAAGAGACTTTCTCTCTCCTCGCTGTCTAACATCTGTTGAGTGTTTGACGGTTATTGATTTCTGCTTCAGAACATCATGAAACCATCTGAAAATAACTTTTCATTTCTCTCAATCGCTGGATTCTTTCTCTCTCTCTCCAGCTCTGATTGGCCTTCACTGATCAATCAGCAATCAGTTCTTTCAGACCCTGCACTAACTTGAAAATTATTGATATTGTGCACATCGTGCAGTTTCCTGTCTGGATAAGTGCTCGTCTTTAGTGGTTCGACTGCGAGAGCAAAGTTTCTATAAATCGCTGAAGTAGCAGCTGGTATTTGTTAAATTCTTCTCACATTCCCACTGTGGCAGGTCTCTCTCCACTATTTCTCTTCCCCTGTTTCCAACTCCTTCACATTTATCCCAGCGCCAATGGGCAGCGGAACAAGATTGCGATCGTCCTCTGCGCGGTAATTAATAATTTACATAATTTACTTCATTCCGGGGGAATTTTTATTTTCCTCTGCACCAGTGTTAATTGTGTTAGCTAAGCCGCTGCCATTACTTATCGTTAGGAAGACAGTTAAATGTGGACGTTTCCAACTCTCATTAGCGACGGAATCATCCATCAGACGCCGCGCAGATTTAAACACGGGAGCCGAGAAGAAACCGCGGTAGGAGGACAGAAATCTTTAACTGTTTGTTCTGCTTTCACTTGCAATTCAAACACTCATCCATCACGCCGGCCCGGTTGTTTGCTAATTACACGAACGCTGTTATGGTTCAGATACAAGCAAATGGGATTTGTTGCTGTTATTTTTATGTGAAAACAGTTGTCATAATTGTTTATTTCAACTTGTGCTGTTAAAGGTTGTACAATTTGAACTTCGTGCCGAGTTTAAATGCCTTTTAGAAAACACAGCAGCATTTTTTTCCTGTCCTCTAACCCCAATCTGTGCCCTCAATCAGAAAGAGTCAATGAGTCCTGTTTCAATTATTGGAATTCCTGTTTCTCGCTTACCATATGGTGATGGTAGGTCAGATTTTCTTTTGAGTGGCAGTTTGTTTTTTTTGCAAAATGACAGATTGAGCAGCCTTGCTTTTACTCAGCATAGAGAGGTACAGAAGCCTACTTTCTGCTGGCTGTCTGCTTTCAATGTAGGTTAAGTCTCTCTCAGATTGATTCTCAGGCAAGTGGACTTGTATTTTTTTCTCGGAAGACGTTTCGCCTCTTATCCAAGGGTCTTCTTGGTGCATCACTAGTCCGCTCTTAAAGACAGTAGAGTTAGACTCAGGTATTTCTTGTGGAGTCGTAGAAAAAAGGCGACTGGATTTCTTATCTTGTTTGAAGACATGTCGCCTCTCAGGTCTTCAATTCTGAGACTGATGCCAGAAACCCAGGAATTTAAACCCAGAGTGGGTGGTTTTAAATTAAATGACCGTCACCACACCCTGAAATTGGGGAGGTGGTCATGTGACTAGGGGTCACATGCCACAGGGTGGTATAAATGTTCTGGGGAGAGTTCCTAAGACAGCATTGTCTTTTTGACCTGGATGACTGAGAACCTTCAAGGACCCAGGTGTTTAACCTCTGGAGGTGTGTTCACCAAACCTGTACCTGTGAAAGTACTGGTTTCTCTTGACCATTGTTGTCATCTCATGTGAACAACAGTCATTAGGGTCAGTTTAACCCCTGGAGAACATCATTTGTTAGGGTTGTGTGACCCTTTAAGGACAGACGTTAAGGTCTTGTAACCCCTGGAATCGACAGACGGGATCTTGTGACCCCTGAAGAAGGACAGGAGTTAGGGTTTTGTGAACCTTGAAGGACAGTAGTTAGCATTTTGGGACCCCTGGAAAATGACGTTAGGGTCTTGTGGCACTTGAAGAAGGACAGTAGTTAGGGTTTTGTGACCCCTGAAGAAGGACAGTTGTTAGGGTTTTGTGACCCCTGGAAAATGACAGACGTTGGGGTCTTGTGACACTTGAAGAAGGACAGTTGTTAGGGTCTTGTGACACTTGAAGAAGGACAGTTGTTAGGGTCTTGTGACACTTGAAGAAGGACAGTTGTTAGGGTCTTGTGACACTTGAAAAAGGACGGTTATTAGGGTTTTGTGAACCCTGGAAAACAACAGATGTTAGGGTCTTGTGACCCCTGAAGAACAACAGTCGTTAGGGTCAGGTGAACCCCAGGTGACGATCCCTGGACAATCGTCACTCACCAGAGGTTTACCTGACCCTAACGACTGTTGGTTAAATGACAGATTGTGAGAACAGCAGTCGTTGGATCAGGTGACCCCTGGTAAAGATCCCTGCCTGATCATTGTTTCCCAGATGTGAATGACACAATCTGTCATTTTGTAAACAGTCGGTGGGGTTCACCTGACCCTAATGACTGTCGTTCACATGAGATACCGACGATGGTCAAGTAGAATCAGGACTTTTGCAGGTACTTTGGTGAATGTATGCACAGAGGTTAAATACCTGGGTCTTACTCCACTGTCTTGGTCAGACTAGTGAGACCTGAAGAAGCCTCTTGCATAAGAGATGAAACGAAATAAAGGTCCAGTTCCTTATGATTCAGTTTGAGAGAGAGAGAGAGAGAGAACAATGACCTGGATGAATGAGAATATTCATAGAAATGTAGGTTAAGATGAAAAAAAATCATGGCGAAACAAAGCAGTTTGTCATGAGAAGACGTGAGGAGCAGGAGGAAGAGAATTCAGCTCAAGTTCAGCCATCGTTCTTAACCCAGACACTTATTAACATCTGCACCAGTTTCTGCCAAGTAGTCCCAACATTAAAAAGCAGCAGCTCCCAGAAAAAGCTAATTCACATATTTATAATGCCCAAGAGTAAATATGAACCATATTTTATTCCAGTGTTCATTTGATCCAGAGGAAACTTCTTGGAACTGATCTATAACTGTGACCCAGAAATAAAACAGCAACTGGACAAATTGCTTTGAGATGCTTGAAATCTGTAAAATAAAGGCCTGTGATGTCCAATTTAACACATGATTAAATGCTCGAAGTACAGACTTGATGTTTGGCCAAAGTCTTTTGAATCTTAAAGCCGACTCTCTACTTTACCAAATGCAAATAGAAAGATTGTGTTTCTACACACGTCACATTCAGCAAGTTGTTTAAAATGTGCTACTGAGCCACTGAGGGTTTAAATGTTCCATTCTATCAGTTACAGGTTGCACTGGCGTTGTCAAAGGTCTTAGACAGAGCCGCACCACATTCACGAACACAGAAAACCACTTTTTCTGACTCGAACACTCATTTTAAGGAAAACATGCACAGGTTCATGAGAGTTTGCCATTTTTCCATTGCTGCAGATGGTGCTGAACATTCAGCGTTTGTGCAGCAGCTGAAGAGGAAGGTCACTGTGAATCGTCTCTTTTCAGTCTCCAGTCGAGGGTGGGCGACGTATTTCCCAAAGTGAACCGTCTCCCACGGGGCTTTTGTCATCCTCCTCATAACAAGATGCACTATCGCTAAGACTCTTTGCTGTCAGTCAGATAAAAAAAAACTGGCATCAGGGCATCGATGATGACAAATCTGTGTCCAGACTCTTAGAAGACGGTAATGAAACAATCTGAGAGTTCAACAACCCTGTCGTCTCCTGCTGTAATCAGCAAAAAGAGGCTAATTTCCAATTGTGGACTGCAGCAGACTATTGCTTCTTTAATTATTACTGCTTATTGGGTGTAGTTTTTGTTTGGTTTTACAGTTCATTTGCAGTTCATTTGCAAAAACAGATAAACACCATTTTGGAAAAGAATGAGCCGTTATTTGTTATTTTGTCAAAAGATTTTCCATTTTGTTTTGCCGTATGTCAAAGACACTGGGCTCTGGTTTGATTGATATCACCTGGAGTAAATGGATTGTTTCTAGCTGCTGCTTTTGCAGATGAACTCAGTTGGGTTTTATGCTGATGTTGTAGCCTCTGGTTAATGTTATTGTAATCTGACCGTGGGGAGGTTTTAATAGAAAATAAAACCTATAATAAGAGGGTAAGATCCCAGGATTCCACAGAATTATTAAAACTCAGAATGGACAGAGTTTACAAAGCAGCCAACAACAACAAGTTTAGAAAGAAATGGCTTTAAATGGTTTAACACAATGTCCAGTTAATGCCTACAGTGGCAAAAATGTCAATAAAAGTGTCTGTATGGCCTGATCCTAACAATTCTCCCATAATGCTCGGCTCTAGTTCGCCTCAGGGCTTCTCTGTGGATGACTATGAGGAGATAGAAAAACAAATTCACTGAGTAGGGATTCCCATGGACTGCATCCCCCAAGACTCAATCTGAGATTTACTGCAAATGTGGTTCAGTTTTACTTCTGTATTTCCTGGATTTAGTCACACATTTCGTTGTTTTACTCTTGTATTTCCTGGTTTTACTCTTGTATTTGCAGGTTTTACTGCTATATTTACAGGTTTACTCTAGTATTTCCTGGCTTTACTTTCGTATTTCTTGGTTTTACTCTCATATTTACTGGTTTCATTCAAATATTTACAGGTTTTATTCTCATAGTTGCAGGTTTTACTTGTATTTCCTGGCTTTCCCTTAGTATTGGTTTTACACTCTCATTTACTGGTTTTACTCTCATTTACTGGTTTTACTCTTGTATTTACTGGTTTCATTCAAGTATTTACAGGTTTTTCTCTTGTAGTTGCTCATTTTACAATCATATTTACAGGTTTTACTCTAGTCCTGGTTTTACTCTGGTATTTCCTGGCTTTACTTTCGTATTTCTTCGATTTACTCTGGTATTTCTTGGTTTTACTCTCATATTTACTGGTTTTACTCTTGTATTTACTCGTTTCATTTAAGTATTTACAGATTTTACTCCTGTAGTTGAAGGTTTTATCATATTGTCATATTTACAGGTTTTACTCTCGTATTTCCTGGCTTTCCTTTAGTATTTCTTGGTTTTACTCTTGTATTTCCTGGCTTTCCTTTAGTATTTCTTGGTTTTACTCTTGTATTTACTGGTTTTACTCTTGTATTTCCTAGTTTTATTCATGCATTTCCCATTTTTTTTCACAAATTTCCCGGTTTTGCTCTCTTATTTCGTGGTTTTACTCTTATTTCCTTCCTATAACTCACATATTTCCTAGTTTTACTCCTGCATTTTCTGGTTTTACTTGTGTATTTCCTGGTCAGCTTCTCTCTGTGATTCACCCACATCCCTGGTATCCCCTCCTTTCTCTCTGTTCCAATTATGAAGAAGTCTAGTCTAGTGCAGCAGCCTAGAATCTCAAAATAAAACCAAGCATCGATTGAAGGTTCAGCACCGAGCTTCGTTAAGGTCCTAATTGTTGGGCCACTGAAACGCAGCCAAAAAATTAAGAACATAAAACAATGAATTAACCATTTATACAACTTGTATATTAAAATACATTAATATGAAAACATAACTTCAATAAAATCAACATTAAGGAATAAAATCATGCATAGACGTTAAATGAATAAACCATAAAAACGACACTTCTCCCTCATTATGCTGCATTCAGGTGTCATTTTTAATGTTGCTGAGCATGTTGTTACCTCACATGATTTATGATGCTGTTGCTGTGGTTAATATATACGTTTCAGAACCAATTAGGTGTGATTGGTCTTGGACAGGCTCTGCACACACACACACACACACACACACACACACACACTGTGGCTTCTACATCCTGCACCATACATGCTTCTTGTTTTCTCGAAGCACCTCAACAGCCTCCCGTGCTCTAATCTCAGTCTTTGTGATGAATCCTGAGTCGACTGTTCTGATTTATGTCGGTAAAAGCCGAGAAGCCAAACGTGGGCATTTGTTTTTGACGAATGTGTGAAAACCGCTTGGTTCTTTCTCACTTTATGTTTTGCTGTCATCACTTTTGCATTCCCGCTTTTCTCTTTCACTCGCTGGTCTCCCTGTAGTAATTTAACTCCCACTTACATTTTCTTTTTTTGGGTTTATTTTCAGTGATTCATTAGATTTGCTTAAATCTGCAATAACTGAGTTTTTTGGCCACTTGGGGGAAGATGAGCTGTGAATACGAAAATCGCATATTATCACTTCACTGTCAATCTTGGCAAATAGTCTCCTAATAATGAAGCATAATTAGCAATAAATTAGAGTTGTGTTTGTCTGAAAATTATATACTCTCTTCTATTTCTGTAGCTTTCTTTTGGTTTGAGGAAATATCTGTCTCTTTAGCTGATAAACTGGTATGTTAACTAGGGCTGCAACTATTTTGATAGTCAATTAATCTATCAATTATTGAAGGGATTAATCGATTAGTTCATAAAATGGTGGATCACTGTTTCCCAAACACGAAGATGCAACTTAAAATATATAAATGTTTGAAAACCTTAAGGTTAACAGAAGGAATTATAGCTGTGAACTGTAATTTAACACTTTACAATTAATAAAAGTTAGTTATTTATGTTTAATGGAGACATAATTTAATGATATCTGACAGATAACCTTTAATATAAGGCTGAAAATAATGATTTTTTTTTATCGTCGTTCAATCTATTGAGTATTGATCATAAAATGCTATAAAATCAATGTTTCCCAAAGATCATCCGTTTACTATTATAGAGACTAAAGAAACCAGAGAATAATCAGAGAAGAGAAGCTGGAACCAGAGAATTTGGACATTTTCTACTTAAAAATGACTCAAATCTATTAATCGATCATCGGAATAGTTGGTGATTATTGTACTTTTCAGCTAATCGATTAATCGACCAATCGTTGCAGCTCTTTATTCAATATAACTAAACTATATTTAGCATATTTCAATATTATGAATTGTTTGGTTTATATACCGACTCAAATCCATTATCAAAATAATTGGTGATTAATCAACTAATTGATTAATCATTGCAGCACAGACTAACACCATTTAAACCATATTAATGTGGAAGGAAATGCATGTGAAGTGGGTTGTGATCAAATATTGAGGTTTAATTTTAACCACGTAGTTAGTCATGTTTTTCTTTCTTCCTTCTGGTGTTAGTAGCAGGTTTGAAGCTTCCTGCTGATAGTGACGCTGATAGCTGGGCCAGAACTCTCTTTAATAACATGAATTCCTTATGAAACGCTATCTATTCTGTGCATTGACGCCAAGGTCTAAAAAATAAATAAATAAATAAACACAAAAAAAAACACCAGACAGTTCAGCAGCAGCAGTGAAGACAGTGTCTCTTCACTGTTGATCTCAGTCACAAAGCACTTTATTAACAGAGGAAAGATGAATGTGGCAATTACGCTTATCTTATCAAGACACTTGTCTGTCTGATTGCCTCGGGTGTCTAACAGTGTGTGTGTGTGTGTGTGTGTGTGTGTGTGTGTGTGTGTGTGTGTGAGTGACTCTCTCTTGTCTACTAAAAAATAATAGACGAGTAAAAAGAAATTGCATCGTGACGGCCAGTTTGCAGTGTTCGCTGGTTGTTGAGGAGCAGGAATCAATGGCAGGATGGTCCCCGATACCCTGATGAACAGCTTCTTTACTTTCAGTTTGATGCTGTGTGATTTAAACACTCAATTGGTTCTGCTATAAATGTGCTTTTAAAAAGCCATGTTGTGTGTGTGTGTGTGTTTTTTTTCACTCGTGTGTTAACCGGAGTGAAGGGAATGACGGAGCTGGGTCATAAAATGTGCCCAGAGATGTTTCTTCTCTTTCTGTTCTGTAAACTCTGAGAACAATTTCCCATGTGGGAACAACACAGTTTAACAGATTAGATTTACTGAACACAACCCATTTACACAATTTGAAAGGTAAAGAAGCACAATACCACCTTAATATCTATTTATAAACTGACACACAAGCTATTGTGTTTTCTATCGTCTCTTGAGTGTTTAAAAGTTGTATTAGGGTGAAATCAGCTAATTTGGGGCCACTTTTTGGTAAAATGACTTGGGACAATAATACAATACCAAATATGCTTTTTCCATGTATATTTATGATTGATAACAACTGTTTCTAATCACTTTGTGTTAGAATTATGTGATAAAATATAATTATTTAGGCCATATAAATCTTTAAATTTCTGCTGTGCCACTTTTTTGTATGGGTGGTTCATCTTATCAACTATAAACTAATCAAATCACTCATCAGTTTCTTGTCAACTGTTTGAAATTTGTAGTCATTGGTTCTAATTTCCAGAGGGGCTGGAAACTTAAATATAGATACTTCTCCTTGATACTTGTATTTCTTGGTTTTCCTCTCGTATTTCCTGGTTTTCCTCTCGTATTTCCTGGTTTTCCTCTTGTATATTTCCTGGAACTGTTCTTGTATATTTCCTGGTTTTACTCTCATATTTCCTCGTTTTACTCTCGTATTTCTTCGGTTTTCCTCTTGTATTTCCTGGTTCTACTCTTGTGTATTTCCTGGTTTTTCTCTCGTATTTCCTTTTTTTCCTCTCGTATTTCCTTGTTTTCCTCGGATTTCCCGGATTTCCTCTCGTATTTCCTGGTTCTACTCTTGTATATTTCCTGGTTTTACTCTCATATTTCCTGGTTTTACTCTTGCATTTCCAGGTTTTCCTCTTGTATTTCCTGGTTCTACTCTTGTATATTTCCTGGTTTTACTCTCGTATTTCCTGGTTTTACTCTTGCATTTCCAGGTTTTCCTCTTGTATTTCCTGGTTCTACTCTTGTATATTTCCTGGTTTTACTCTCGTATTTCCTGGTTTTACTCCTGTATTTCCTGGTTCTACTCTAGTTTTTCCTGGTTTTCGCCTCATATTTCCTGGTTTTACTCTCGTATTTCCTGATTCTTGTCTAGTTTTTCCTGGTTCTACTCTTGTTTTTCCTTGTTTTTGTCTTGTATTTCCTGGTTTTACTCTCGTATTTCCTGATTCTTCTCTAGTTTTTCCTGGTTCTACTCTAGTTTTTCCTTGTTTTTGTCTTGTATTTCCTGGTTTTCCTCTCGTATTTCCTGGTTTTCCTCTCGTATTTCCTGGTTTTCCTCTTGTATATTTCCTGGAACTGTTCTTGTATATTTCCTGGTTTTACTCTCATATTTCCTCGGTTTTCCTCTTGTATTTCCTGGTTCTACTCTTGTGTATTTCCTGGTTTTTCTCTCGTATTTCCTTTTTTTCCTCTCGTATTTCCTTGTTTTCCTCGGATTTCCCGGATTTCCTCTCGTATTTCATGGTTTTCCTCTTGTATTTCCTGGTTCTACTCTTGTATATTTCCTGGTTTTACTCTCGTATTTCCTGGTTCTACTCTAGTTTTTCCTGGTTTTCGCCTCATATTTCCTGGTTTTACTCTCGTATTTCCTGATTCTTCTCTAGTTTTTCCTGGTTTTACTCCTGTATTTCCTGGTTCTACTCTAGTTTTTCCTTGTTTTTGTCTTGTATTTCCTGGTTTTACTCTTGTATCTCGAAATGGTCATGTGAGACATATTTTGATGATACATTTAATTTAGTGATCGATGTATTCAATAAAAACTACATTTTCTTCATTTCTCTACTTTTACATGAACATCAGAACATTCACTAATGAGAATCTCTGCTGTACAGATTCACCTCAGTGTTTCTTTTTCATCCTGAAAACATAATTTACCTCTTGACTCTTCAGTCAGAATCCAGAAGGTTCAGAGTTGAGTATCTTCTCCTTCCAGCCTGTGCTATATCCTTTTTTTTGTCCTGATGAATCTGGAGGGGAAATGCTTGAGAGGTTTTATTTTTAAAGCGTCTTGCAGTCCTCCCCAGAGTTTAGAGAAGCCGAGCAGGTCGTGTTAATGATCCTCGTTAGCTAAGGAGCTGGAATCCAAACCTGTTCCTTCCACTTCACATGATCTCCTCTTCTACCTGTCTCACTCTCCTGGTGTTCTACCTCTCCTTGCTTTTTATCATCATTTTGTTTTGTGATTTTCCTGAATGTCTGAATATCAATTTATTCGTCTGATGGTTCGTTTGTTGTTACTAATAGGTTCATGCTAATAAAACACTTTGAATTGGAATAAAAATGAGATAGAGATGAATAATGAGAGAGAGAGAGAGACAGACCGAGAGTGAGACAAAGATTGTGAGTGACAGACCGACAGACTAAGAGACAGACACAGACAGTCAGACCAAGACAGAGGAACAACCAGAGAGACAGTCAGAAAGACAGAGACAGACAGAAAAAGACCGACAGACAGACAGACAGAAGGAGAGACGGACAGAAAGAGCGAGAGACAGACAGACAGAGAGATACAGCCAGATACAGAGAGACAGATGGAGAGAGAGAGACAGAAAGAAAAAGACCGACAGACAGACAGACAGAAGGAGAGACAGACAGAAAGAGCGAGAGACAGACAGAAAGACAGACAGAGATACAGACAGATACAGAGAGACAGATGGAGAGAGAGAGACAGAGACACAGACGCAAACAGAGAGACAGACAGGAGAGAGAGAGACAGACACAGACAGAGAGACAGACAGGAGAGAGACAGACAGAGAGGCAGACAGACAGACAGAAAGACAGAGGCATACAGAAGGAGAGAGAGAGACAGAAAGAAAAAGACCCGACAGACAGACAAAAGGAGAGACGGACAGAGAGAGAGACAGACAGAAAGACATACAGAAGGATAGAGAGAGAGAGACACACAGGCACAAAAAGACAGAGGCAGACAGAAGGGGAGAGAGACAGAGACAGAGAGACAGATAAAGACAGACATAGTGAGAGAGACAGAGAGACTGGCATCTTTCTTAACCTCATGTTTCACTTCTCTTTCTGCAGTCTCCAACATTTCCATGTTTGCTTGTTTGTATTTGATGGTAACAGACAGACAGACAGATACAGAGAGACAGACAGATACAGAAACAGACAGACAGATACAGACAGACAGATACATAGAGACAGACAGATACAGAAACAGACATCTTTCTTTCTTTCCCTCCCGTGGTTCTACTTCCTCTCCATTCTCCAACATTCTCTCCTCCATCATCTCCCAGCTGATTCTCTGGGATCTCCTGCATCCTCTACAGGTCTTCATCTCTTTCATCCTCTTCTTCACTTATATTTTTTCATGATATTCACAGAGCGGCTCGACTCCCTCGTGGCTGCGATCAGGTTTTGTGATCCTTCGTTACGATCACACACAAACACACACTTTGCGTTATATACGTCCCTTCGGAGTAAAAAAAAAGCAGCGTTCCAGATGACCTCTGATTCTCGTGGCTTTTCCTCCCACGCTGAAGTGAAAACGCTCAAAGCTCAGGCGTGATCCCCCTCCAGGCCTCCTGTGAAGGATGTTTCACATTCAACAAGCACGTCGACTCCAGAGACGCCTTTAGCTGAAGGGTAAATATGCTCCGGCTCTGTTTATACAACGACTGCTACAGCGTGAAGCTGTTTGATACCTGCCTGGGGATTATCCTGTTCAGTCCAAGCTACTACACCGCAGAGTTTTGATGTTTACTTCACTGCCATTTGTCTGTTTGTTTGTTTGTTTGTTTGTTAGCAAGATACCTCAAAAAGTTCTGGCTGGATTTTCATCAAATTTTCAGTGATTGTTGGGGATGGTACCATGAACAGTTGATTAAAATTCGGTAACGTTCTGGAACAAATCCTGGATTCTGGATCACTTTTTTTGTTGTTTGGTAAAATTGCGATTGGCACATGCCCCCACAGACCCTACTTTTGCCGTTTGCTTCTGGACTGGGTGTTTTTGTGAGGTTGTTCACGTTTCCAAGTAAATGCAACTGCCTGTCTGAGACATTGGTATTGGTCTATGTCTCTCACAGACTGTCGAGGAAATACCAAGACCACAAAACACAATGTCCCATCAGTGGTTTCGAGACACCTTTTTCCTCAAGACTGGTCTTGAGAACTAGAAGTCTACCAGTAATTTTCAGTCATTTGCGTTGCATTTTCCCCTCTCGGCCACTCTACATGTGGCATGACCATAGCCATGGATTGATATTTTAATGCTCTGGTGGCTTTCTAATGAGCTAAACAGTCTTATCTGTATATTAAATATAGAGAATTTACAGTTTGTCTGTCAATTCTTTTGTTGGCAAGATATCTTGAAAAGTTTTTGTTGGATTTTTGTCAAATTTTCAGCAAACTTTGGGAATGGTACCATGTACAGATGATTCAATTTTGGTATCAATCCAGAAGAAATCCTTGTTTCTGGATCACTTTGAATTTTTTGTTGTTTGGTAACATTGCGGTAAATAGGCCTTCAAAGAGAGACCCAGTTGTTAATGGAATACCGGCCTATATTAGAGAATTTACGGTATTTTTTTGTTTTCTTTGCAAACTAAGAGGAGAGTGGCTATGAACTGTTGAAGCTCCAACTTGGAGACATATTTTGAGATTTCTGGTCAGAACTTTATTTTCGAGTAATCTATAACCACATTCACATTCACTATTAAATTAATATTGCATAAATGAAGTAGAATACATGTTTTTCAAAGGAACCTCTCCTGTAAGCACACATCTGAGGAATACTTTCTGAAACTCTCACTAAACACCACAAAATGTCCCTTGAATACATGAATTATCCAAAAGTACAACTTCACAGGTTTGTGTTTTCTTAAAATCTGTTTTAGACAAAGTCTCAGCGATCAACTAATAGCTTAAAAAATGTCTGCTTTCCTGAATTGAGAGGCTTCATAAGCTCTTTAAATTTGACATTTTGGTTTTTGGGAGAAATCAAATTTACAGTTTCAGTCAACAGATGAAATATTATTGGCAATAAATGACTCAAATACAGAAAGAAGCAGCTTCCTCCTCTGTACGCCCCTACTGCTTCTCTTTTCTTGCAGAAAATGGTGAAAATCATTTTAATGATCTGATAGGACCATTAATCAGGGTAGAGTTTCTGATATTAAGGAGAAATAAATCTATATTTACTTTAAAAATGACAGGGTTTACTGTTGGCTGTCTCCTCTCCTCCTAATTAATCGTTCAAAGTCTACAACTAAAAAGCTGTGACTAATAAACTAATAAACCCGACTAATAAACTGTCAGGCTCAGTGTATCATGTTTTTAAGCAGAGTGGACAGAAGTGTAAAAAATAACGTCAAAAAACACACTTAGTAGATCACAACACATCAGTTTTTTTTTACTCTTTTGCTTTTTAGACATCTCCAGCTCCAATTAAACCATCATTCACGTCCTATAAATCAACTGCATTTCTTTAATGCTGATCATTGAAATGCATTTGAATATTTACTTTTTAAAGCTTGAAAATGAGAATTTGCATCTTAAGGGATTTGGAAAATGTTTTTTGGTAAAAGTTGTAAGTGCAGATCTTCAGTTAAGATCTTGTTTGTGTCTGGAGTTTATCAATTATAGCGTAAGTGAAGGTTTTTGCCTATTAAACCATATTTTGAGGATTTTCTCCAATAAACTACAACACATCAGACCAAAAAGTCAATTTTTATCTGCTGGGATTTTCTCTGCAGCTTCCTACGCTTATGCAAAACTTACACTTTAAACTTGAGTTTTTATTTTCAATAATAAATGTATTCATAATGCACTTTTCTATAATGAGCGACAAACAAAGTGCATGACAATAAAACAGATAAAACACAAGGGTAAATGCATTTGTAGGTGTTTTTTGAGTAGTGGCATACAGTGGTTTAATTTATTTATATTAAATGATTGCGTGGGGCTGCATTTGTGTTTGTATCATTTAGAGTTAATGGTTGTGTGGTAATGTGTTTTTTAAGGGAATCGTATAATATGTGAAATATTATGGAAGTTATGGTTTTTAGTTTTGTACACTAAAAAAATGATTCTGACCCTTTAAAATGTTTTATCTGGTTTATTTAATAGATTTAATGTGTTGGGTAATAAAGGTAAAAACAAGCTCATTTACTCTAAAAGTTAAAAGTAATTTGAAAAAAATGTATTTGATTTCTAAGTAAAATAATTGGTTTGGTTCATGATGTGAATGTTAAATTTATTGAAAGTTAAGAAAAAACAGCTAAAACTTAGATTAAATAAGTAGGAGTTAAACTTCTACATTGACTGAATCTACATAATTCACTTTAGTACCAAAAATAAGAACTAGAAGTAATTCCATCCTAATATATTTATATTCAATTAAAGTCAGTTCCACTCAAAATAATTATTTACTAATTACTGGAAAGAAAATATATAATCATACAGTATAATTTCATGCAACCACTTGACATAATCAAATTTCAATAAAACATTTTTTCAGCATCTAAATAATTATACTATTATAATTATTGCTATTATTAATATTCATTAATAATAGTTTTAATAGAATATGCCTATTTAGAAATTACTATATATATATATATATATATATATATATATATATATATATCTGTTGTGAGTACAGCATCTAATTATTAAAAAATACTAAGAAAATACTATTTTTGTATACTAATACTAAAAATACTGCAGTAAAACATGGGAAATTATACAATATGCACATAAAAAAAGGAAAAAGAAAGAAACATACAATCAGTTTAAACAGTATAGGTAAAATCAATTTTAATATATATATATAATTTAGCATCTAATTAAGGAAAACATGGAAAATCATATAAGAATATGCTGAGAATCACTGTTGATAAAAAAGAAAGAAATATTAAATATAAGAAAAAAAAATAAAAATACGAGTTTAAAAAATATAAGTACAAGCAACTTAAAATATATATTTAGAGTTGAATAAATTAATTTGATGCAACCACTTAACATAATATAATTAAGTAATTTCAACAAAACTTTTTTTTCAGTGTACAAAATGAACTGAATGTTTTTGCATATTTTCTGATTGAAAGTTAATTTCTTCTTGTTGATTGTGTTGTTTTACTTTCTTTCTTTTATAGCTTTTATAACTAGCTGTAACAAGTACATTTCCCTGTAGTGGGATGAATAAAGTGCATCTAATCTAATCTAAAAATGGTAAAAATTAAAAAAAAATCAACATATTCTCAAATCTCTGTTATAATCTAAAGGTGAATCCGGTTCAGCCTGTGCAGTTTGTTTTATGTCAGGTTGATGTTTTAATGCTGAGTCTTTCAAACGTTTATCCTCCGTCACCAATTGTCGCAAAGGCCGAGTGAGCTACGGTTTGCGGGGATAAATATATTCTAATATATTACCGCCGGTTAAATTCCTGCCCGGCTCCCTACCTGACTCCAGTGAATGATATGAAGTGCTGACACAAACTGTAAATACTCGGCACTAAGTCATCCCTCTGGCTCTGAGAGCTGCTGCCTCCACCCAGCTCCATTCAGCAAATTACACTTTCCTATGCACATGATATTAAAAACCACAGCAAACCAGTGGGTTTAACCCCCCAATGGATCCATTCTATAGATCAGGGGGTTAAATATGAGGCCCCAGGGCCAGAACTGGCCCCTTAAAGGGTCCAAACCGGCCAAATTAAATATAAATATATAAATAATAGGTTATTTCAGTTGATTTCAGTTTTTGAGAAAATGTTAATATTGTTTTCTTCAAACAAGACGAAATTGACCCAAATCAGGAAAATGATTCATCTTCCAGGGCTCAAGAGATAAAATATTTACAGTTTTGATTAGTAAATGTTTTTTGTCAGGAGATAGTGAAAATACAAAATACTGTTCAGTGGAGAGAATATCTTGTGTTTAATATAATTAGTCCAATATTGAGCAGAGTTATCTTGAATTGACAAGTTATTATGGAATTCTTTTTCCAAAATATGAGATAAAAAGTCAGAATAATGACAAAAACGTCCAAAATATGAGATAAAAGTACAAATTATTATACTACTCACAATTAGTTATAGGGATATTGTGAATGGGTTTTATACATTTTTTGGGAAATTAATATTAAACTAATGAAAATGATGTTTCTTCTCATTCATTATTAGTGATATCAAAGAGAACTTTTACTTATTTTTAAGGAAATGAGACTATATTGACCAATTTTGGAAAAAAGACATAAGCAAAGCTATGCTAATGGGATATTTCAAGATAATTCTACTCAATATTGGACTAATTGTACTAAAAACAAGGTTTAATTCATCTGAATATGGAATAACTGGTGCATCATGCATCATTTGTCCTCATGTTATGTCTCCTGTTTGTAAACTGAAGGTTAATTAATAGTGTAAATGTATTTTTCTACAGAAAAAAGGAGAAATTTGTAAATATTGTTATTTATGCATAAATTTTAACTGGTCCGACCCATTTTAGATTAAACTGTGATGTTCGTGGCCCATGAACTAAACTGAGTTTGACAAAAAATGATCATAATTTCACTTTTTATGCGCTGGTTTACTTGGATTTTTTACTCCCACTGTGTTTTTGACCCATTTTATCTGTTCTCAACACTAAAAACTCCATCATAGTTTTGTATTTTCAGCATCTTTTTTGGTAAAATCTCTGTTTCTCACCAGGAAAAAGAAGCTAATTTGTCTCTTAAAAGAAAACTTTTTTTTTAAACCAGACACGGTTCAAGAGATCAAACTGGCACCTTCACTCGTTAGTTAATTGCACGTGATTAACAACTAAGACGGTTATTTGTCTCTGTGAACATTCCATCTGTCGGCCGTTTAACCAAAATCCGCCGCCATTAACCGAGTCATTGTCATTCCCAGCACACGCCGGGCAATTATAACCTCTCCCTGTTTTTTCCCCATTTGCATAGTTCCATTGAATATGCATCCTGATAGATTAGATTCTTTCCACTTAATATGCAAAACGGAGCCGTTACGGGTTGGCACCAGATTTACCGAATAATTGTCTCGGCCCGACTGAAGCCAGGTTTTCGCTTAACGCCGACGCCAAACAGATCTGGATACATGAGTCAACGTTTCTGTGATTTCAGCTCTATAGACGGTAATTTCAGCCTTGTTCCTGAAAGTCATGGCGGCGTTCCCTGGTCACACGATGACCTCAGTCATTATGAGGTTAAAGGTGAAGCCTGAGGGCGTCAGACATGTTAAAACCATAAAATATAGAGCAGGAAGACGTTTAAAAGCACTGAAACACACATGGAACACAGGAGGAATCAGAGAAATTAACATATGAATGATTCAATTACTTTATATCTGATGGAGAATCATGTGACTGATGAGATGATCAGTTCTTATCATTTAGTTCAATACAGGGGAATCAAGAAGGAAGGAGAGGAGGATAGAAGTAAAGAAGGAAGGATGAAGGATATGAAAGGATGGAAATAATGAAAGAAGGAAGGATTGAATGACAGAATGGAGGAGGGAGGAATGAAGGAAGTAAAGATGGAAGGAAGATAGAAGTAAAACAGGATGAAAGATTGGAGGAAAGAAGGAATGATGAATCATATACTAGAGGAATGATTATATGGAAGAATGGAGGAGGAGGGAAGTGAAGAAAGAAGGAGAGAGGAAGGATAGAAGTAAACAAGGGAGGATAGAAGTAAGGAAGGAAGAAGGGATGATGGATAGAAGTTAAGAAGAAAGGAGGGATGAAAGAAGTAAAAGAGGGAGGAAGGGTAGAAGTAAAGGAGGAGGAATGGAGGAGGGAAGGATGAAAATAAGGAAGGAAGAAAGGTAGAAGTAAAGCAGGAAGAATACAAGTAAGAAAGGAAGGAAGGAGGGATGATGATAAAAGTAAAAGGATAGAAGTAAAGAAGGAAGGAGGGATGAACGATAGAAGTTAAAGAGGAAGGATAGAAGTAAAGAAGGAGGAAGGAAGGATAGAAGTAAGCAATGAAGAAGGAAGAACGGATGAAAGATAGAAGTAAAGCAGGAAGAATAAAAGAAGATGAATGAAAGAATGAAGGATGGAATAAAGGAGGATAGAAGTTAAAGGATGGATAGAAAAAAAGGAAAGAGGGATGAAGAATGGAAGTAAAGGAGGAAGGTGGAAAAATGAAGGATATAATGAGGGAGGAAGGATTGAATGGAAGGATGAAAGAATAGAAGTAAAAGGAGGGATAGAAGTAAAGAAGGGAGGAGGAAAGAGAAGTAAAGAAGGAAGAATAAAGGAAGAATAGAAGTAAGGAAGTAGAAGTTAAAAAAAGGAAAAGAGGAAAAAAAAGGAAATAGGGATGTAGAAAAGAAGTAAAGGAGGAATGTGGTAGAAAAAAAAGGATAGAAGTGAAGGAAGGAAGGAAAGAACAAAGGATAGAGTGAAGGAAGGATCCTAAGAATGACGGATAAAGAAAGGAAACGTTTTTAAATAATTTTTTTTAGATTTGAACCTAAGTAGCAGGTCATTCTATCACACAAAGAAAATCTCATTCTCTTCATTCTCCCCAGAAAAAATTAACATAAAATGTTCACATCAAAAGATTCGCACAAAAAGTCTAAATATAAAACTTCATGTTTTATGCTCCACGTTATGTTCTATCCATTATTTACTAGATGCCCAGTTATTTACAGGATGTGCAGTTTTATGCAGTGTTGACAGTTTTGTGCAATATTGTAATACAGCAGGTTCCTGCAGTGCAGGAGTCGTAAAGTGCATGAATGAATAAATAATGATCAGGGCCATTATAATAAAATACTTAGGGAGAATAATGACGACCATAACGAGCAGATCAACGGCTCAGATCGTGAACTTTTCCAGGTTTTATTTGATTTGAGCTTTTGATATCCCCAACAAGACATTTGTGGTTTTTAGAAACCAAAAAAATCAATATACTTTTACATCGTCTCTGTTCTCTGGACGGTTTTGTGTCTGTCTCATTAATATTAACGAGTCTCTCCTCTGATTGGCTGATGGGAAAGGCTGTAATTTCATAGCGCGACGGCTCGTTTTGGGACATTTTCAGGCCGTGTGCATTGATCTGTGGATTTCTGTTCGGTGAAAACCAAGCAATGATTGATTTGTCAATGTTATTGATCAGATTCTGACGAGTCCACAGGTATAAAACTCAGTGAAGACACACGACGTCCATCATCCCTGGGCAGCCATAAAACACTGCTGAACAAATGTAGAAAATTAACTTTAATATTTTCACTTCTAAATTCAGATTTTATTCTTATGTATAATCTTATACTACTGTATAACTTTCCTTGAGAACTGGAATAGAAATAGATGGATAATAACAATAAGGAAAAGTGTCTTCAGTCACAAAACATTTGATAAATAGCTTAGATTATTCAATATATCAGTAAAATTATTAAAAGACAGATAAGAGTCTAGAATAGAACCTTATTAAGACAAGATAATATGTTGCGCTTCATCTAACGACTGTTTTGATAGTTTATTAATCTATAGATTATTGAAACAATTAATTAATTAGTTGTTTGGTTCATAAAATGGTGTAAAATACTAATTACTGTTTCGCAAAACTGAAGATTCAACCTAAAATGTTTCTAGGTCTCTGTTTGAGAAGCTGAAACTAGAGAATTTGGACATTTTGACTGGAATCAATTATTAAAAAGTTGGCTATTAATATAATAGTTGGCAACTAATCGATTGAGAGCTGCAATTATTCTGATAGTTGATTTTTCTATTAATTATTAATCAATATAGTTCATAAAATGTTGAATATTGTCCACAATCCAAAGATCATCAGTTTACTATTATAGAAGAATAAAGAAACCAGGAAATAATCAGAGAAGAGAAGCTGGAACCAGAGAATTTGGACATTTTCTTCTTAAAAATGACTCAAATCAATTAATTGATTATCAAAATATGTGAAGATTAATCAATTAATTGTATCAGCTCTATAAATGACTACATACAGCTATTGTAATCATTTATCAATGTGCTGGTTATTTCTGATAATCAACCTTTGAAAATTAGGGGTGCAACTATTTTTATTTGATTAATCTATCGATTAGTGGAACGATTAATCGATTACTTGTTTGATTCATAAAATGATCTCCTAAGCATTCTTGTTGCTTACTACACAATAAAATCTAAATTTGGTGGCAGCTGACGACAAATGACCTGATACCAACATGATCAATTCTGGATCAATATTCTGTGTGATGTGGGAACCTGAAACCTCCAGTGATGCACAAACACTGACGATCAACCTCAAATAATTAAATTCTGTTTTAAAACAAGCTCAGTTGAGTCATTGCATGTTTTCAGCATTTATACTTATTTGAAATACTGATGCTACTTTTTTGCTGTGAATGTTAATGTGCATACTCATAGAATACATGATTGATTTAAAGTGCTTAAAGAAGAGTCTGTAATTACTTGGTGTGAGTCCAGCTGTGTAAATTAAGAGATTCAGCTCTAATCATATGTAAATGTTTGAAAACCTTCATCTTAACAGCAGGAATTATAGCTGAGTTGTAATTTAACGCATCTAAATGAATGAAAAGTAGAGATATTTATGTTTTATGCAAATATCATTTAACGCACACTCAACCAGGATATGAATAAGATATGAGCAGGTGGTGTAAGGCTGCAACTAATGATTATTTTAATAGTTGATTCTTCTATCGATTATCAAAATGATTAATTGATTAGTTGTCTGGTTGGTTCATAAAATGTTGATCACAGAAAACTGAAGAAACCAGAAAATAATCAGATTTGAGAAGCTGGAACCAGAGAATTTGGACATTTTTGGACACTAGTTGATTATCAAAGTTGTTGGCGATTAATCTAATAGTTGGCAACAAATCGAATAATCAATTAATCGTTCCAGCTCCAATATTAATACAGACATAGCAAGTATGTAAAAAAATAACCAGATTCCAAAAGAGGAGACCACAAAGGATGGAAATTATCCACAAGTAAATATTTAATTAAAAGTACATAGAAGGACAGAGACTGAAATTGTTGTGATTTACTTTACTTTGACCAAGGACGTTACACCATAGTGCTGCTAAACAAGCTATTAATTAGTTTTAAAAATTACATAAAATAGTTTTTTTTACTCTAATAAATCTATATAATATAAAAGTTTGACTTTCTGTGAACTTTTTCACTATATTCTAATTATTTGAGATGCATCTGTATAAAGGTCACAAATCTCCTATATAATATCAGTTTTTATGTGTCTCCGTACCCTGAAGAAGATGTTTCATGTTGAAATTATTCTTCTTTTATGGTTGAAAGTGTGCAATTACTTCACAGAATCTTCACACAGTAACAAAAGAAAATTGATCCAAGGCTCCATGCTCTACTTTTCCCTTTTTTCCCTTTTTTTTATCCAGACATCAGATTAGTTCATACTCCACAATGTGGAATCTAAGATTCTCCATGACTTTAATCAATGCAGCATCTTGGTTCTTGCACCGAAACACATCTCCTTTGTCTGTGTGCTGTTTTGTTGCAGTCGAAATAAACAAAAAAAACGAGAGGATACCCGACTCTACAGAGCTTTTTATTGATCTTTCCCAATCAATATCTATCCCTTTGGAGAGTCATGAAACATTTTCAGGCTACTTTCATAGGATTTCAGTGGATTCATCAGAGCTGCAACCTACCCTCGAGGGTATGAAACTGTTAAATTCAATTTTCTTTTCTGTGATTTGTTATAAAATTTCTGACATGTGTTTGTTCAAATCAGCATTGGAGACTTCAAACACCCTTTGAAGTCTATAAATTAATCCTTTTATTCTTTTTCTCTTGACTGTTTTAATAACGAGGAGTTATAACGTCGTCATTAGCGCTAAGCTAACGACCCCTGGGCTTCGTCTTTTTTGCAGTTAACGATACAACAGTGTTGGTTTTCCCATCAAATCCTCAGCAAATACATGTTTTTACCAGAGAAGAATCCATCCAAACATACACATATTTGTTAAAAATCAGCAGATCTTTCTGTGTCATCAGCATTGGGGACTTCAAACGCTGTCTGAAACCGTTAAATTCAGTTTTCTTCATTGTTCAACCATGATTTTTTTTTTGTAAAATTTCTGACAAGTGTTAAAAATTAGCAGATCTTTCTATATCATCATCATTGGAGTGCTAAGCTAACAACCCCTTGGCTTCTTCTCTGTAGTTAATGATATGAAGGTGTTGGTTTTCCCATCAAATCCTCAGCAAATACATGTTTTTTCCAGAGAAGAATCCATCCAAACATGTTGATTTCAGTGGATTCTTTAGAGCTGCGACCTACCCTAGGGAGAATAAAACTGTTAAATTCAGTTTTCTTCAATGTTCAACCATGATTTGTCATAAAATTTCTGACACGTGTTAAAAATCAGCAGATCTTTCTGTATCATCAGCGTTGGAGACTTCAAACACTGTTTGAAGTCTATAAATTAATCCTTTTATTCTTTTTCTCTTGACGATACGACTGTGATGGTTTTCTCATCAAATACGCGTTTTTTCCAGAGAAGAATTCATCCAAACGTTGATTTCCGTGGATTCTTTAGAGCTGCAACCTACCTTAGTGGGAATGAAACCGTTCTTCACCGTTCAACCATGAATTGTCCTAAACTTTCTGACACGTGTTAAAAATCAGCAGATCTTTCTATATCATCAGCATTGGATACTTCAAACACCCTTTGAAGTCGATAAATTAATCCTTTTATTCTTTTTCTCTTCACCGTTTTAATGACGAGGAATTATAACAACGTCGTTAGCGCCAAGCTAACGACCCCCGGGTTTCGTCTCTGTAGTTAACAATCCAACGGTGATGGTTTTCCCATCAAATCCTCAGCAAATACATGTTTTTTCCAGAGAAGAATCCATCCAAACATGTTGTTGAACACATTCTGGCGGAGAAGGAGCCAAGTTTTGAAGGAGACGAGGCTTTAGGCTCTTGACTGGATGTGGATTTATGGTGTTAAGAATGTGGTTGTGTAGCGAGCCAACATCCTCACACTGCTCCCAGGGCAGCACAAGGAGTGATTTGGATGTTGGATAGAATGTGTGATGATAAGACTCCTGAAGCAGCTTCTCTTGTGCAGCTGCTTTGAGGTTTTTATCTGTTATAAACACCGATGTCTGTGTTTATCTGGAATTAAACAGCACAGCAAAGGTAAATACAGTTGTATTGTAGAGAAACTCAACATTTCAACACATTTTTACAGAATAATAAGAAGAGAATTGTGAGGTTTTTATATATATATAAAGAAATAACTGATATTCACCTCTATCTGCACTATTATACTCTCTCAATAGGAATAAAATATACTAGAGCTGCAACTGTTAATTGTTTAATTGGCGATTGTTTCAATAGTCGTGATTAATCAACTTATTTGCAGCCATACAATGAAACCCAATATCTTTTCAGGATTTTAAAATGAATCTTTAGTGTCTTTGTCCTCATTAATGTATAAATAAGTTGAAACACGGACAAAAACCTTCCTCCTAAGAAGTACAATACAATGAAGTAGAGTTGCAATGATTAGTCGATTAGTTACACATTGATCGCCAATTGATAATCGTTGATGTCCAAATGTCCAAATTCTCTGGTTCCAGCTTCTCTTCTCTGATTATTTCCTGGTTTCTTTATTCTTCTATAATAATAAACTGATGATCTTTGGGTTGTGGACAAAAAAAAGACATTTTACACCTTTTTATGAACCAAACAACCAATCATTTAATCATTTTAATAATCTATAGATTAATTGACTATCAGAATATTTGCATCCCCTATAAATAGTCCAATAAATTAAGATGATCTGATTCAAAATGTACCGTGTGTGTATTTAGAGCTGCAATGATTAATCGATTAGTTGCCAACTATTACATTAATCACCAACTATTTTGATAATCGATTAATCGATTTGAGTCATTTTAAGAATAAAATTCTCTGGTTCCAGCTTCTCTTCTCTAATTATTTTCTGGTTATTTTATAATCATATACTGATGATCTTTGGGTTGTGAGATCTAGAACGATTAGTCGATTAATCAGTGAGAACATTTTAATGAACCAATTAAACAATCGATAGATTAATCAACTATAAAATAGTTGCTTTTCTATTAAGGACGTAGCTATTTCCTATCAACCAATCAGGAAACAGTACAGGAAGCTTCAACATTAAATCCCCAGCTTTGGTTTGAGGACATTTCCAATCTAAGACTCTCCTGGAAGTTGCATCGAGTCTTGTTGCTTTCCATCGATCAGAACCGGCCTTTCCATCCTCAAACGATCCGACAGGACAGATCTTTGGAGACCAGAGACACAAACAGCTCCTAGCGCCGCCGCGGTGTTCCCCGCGACGTCCTGAAAAAGCGTTTTTGTTTCGCTGCGAATCATTGATCTGCACTCGGCTTTACACACCACATTACACCCTCGCAAACAATCATAATCTAGGACACATATTCTCATTCCCCTTCGATCACTCTGTCAATTACCCCGGAGGAAGTTGGGGGGGAGGAGGAGGAGGAGGAAAATGAAGGGAGTCAACAATGCATGGAACATTGACGTGTCCAACCACCGCTGTCGGTTTAAGTGGAATTGACTTCTGCTCATTTCCCAAATTACGCATATCTGACTGGCCCGGCGCTGCAGGGGCTACAGGAAGCTCGGGGACCGGCAGAGGAGCTCCCACTCGCTCTCGTTTCTCCATTTCTCTGCAGGGAATCAATGATGTCTGCTTAATTATTGGGTGAATTTAATCAGCGACACAGCAGTACTTACTGCCTTGTGACCCACTGGCTGTCAGGAAGTCGTTGGCTTTCGAGCGGTTGGTGTTCTAACGCCACGGCGCCATAATTAAGAGTACAACAGTTTAATTGTTCCAGAGGTGTATCGCTAGCAGGGAAGAAATAGCTCTGGTCAGTGCTCTGGGCCCAGATATGCAGCTAAACTTTATTCGTTTTTTTTAAGAAAACGGTGCCAGAAATAGACAGAAAAGTACTGGTTACTGATTCCTAAAATGTGGATTAATGCCTCAAAAAACTGGCAATTAACATTTCTAACTCGCTGTCTTTTAATATTTCTTTATTATAGGTAGCACTTGTTTGCAGTGTTGCATTTATATAAGTAAACAGCATTTGATAGGGCTCCAACTAATTACTAGTTTGATAGTTGATTAATCGATTAATTGATTAGTTGTTGGGCACAAAAAATGGCACAAAGAGGCATTTGACATAGTTCTCTTTATTGACACATTAGAGATTGAAAAATAACTGAGAATTAAATTAAAATGATGATATTTGTTGCTTATTTTATGGTCTGATAGGAATTATTTAGAATTGTAGAATATACATTCACATGCATTTTTAAAGTGTTGAATGTATTTTTCCAGTATTTCTCTTTGCAAATAGACAAATATAGTTTTAATCTATTAATCATTGCAGATCTGTCGTTTATTGAAACGATTATTCGATTAGTTGTTTGGTTCATAAAATGTTGATCATTGTTCTAATAAAACATCTTTTTTTGTCCAGACCAACAATCCGCAACCCAAAGATCATCAGTTTACTATTATAGAGACTAAAGAAACCAGGAAATAATCAGAAGAGAAGCTGGAACCAGAGAATTTGGACATTTTCACCTTAAAAAATAACTCAAATCGATAAATCGATCATCAAAATATTGGGAACTGATCGGTTAATGATTGAATTTAGGCCACTTGTGCTTATGTGTGGAGAGATTCTCATTTTTAAAATACACCAAACAGGAGCTGTATAAAAAGAGCTTGAAATAATTTACTTTACACAATCGAGTATCAATTACAACACTGACAAAGTAAGTTTGGTGGTTAGTTAATATATGTAGTGTTGGAATAAGTCACTGAGTTTAGGAATGAAAACGAGGCAGCAGTAGCAGCAGGAAGCTGATTTATATCTGCAGCTCCATGTGTTAATTAGGTACTGTAGTTACTGTACGATTCCACCAGATCTACCACAGCTCGCAAATATGCCAGCTCACTGGGAGCTATTGCATAATCAATAGCAGGAGCATTAATATCTGCTGTGGCTGCCCCAGATCCAACAGAAAACCGAGAATTTCTGTTCTGTGTGTCCTCAGATATCCTTAAAGGACCCATGGAATGAAAAATACATTTTCCCAGTTTTAGTCCTGTGTCTCTGTATTAATTGTTCATGATTCTCTTGGTATATGCCAAGTGAATTATTTAGTTCTTGAGTATTTTTTTATTCTTTCTGTCACAATTAAATTCCCTGTTTTTTTTTTTTTTTGTTTAAACGTTTCATGACTTTAACAAAAGTTCATCCAATTAAATCAATTAAATCAACAAAATCGAGCTAAACGCTAAGTTCCACACACTTTTTCTTGGTCTAATCAAATTTGAGGATTTTTCAAATCCTTCTTATTACTATTCAAACTAGAGCTGCAATAATTAGTCGATTAATCGATTAGTTGCCAACTATTAATCGTCAACTATTCTGATAATTGATTTTAGTCGTTTTTTAATAAGAAAATGTCCAAATTCTCTGGTTCCAGCTTCTCTTCTCTGATTATTTTCTGTTTCTTTATTCTTCTATAATAGTAAATTGATGATCTTTGGGTTATGGGCTGTTGGTCTGGACTAAAAAAGACATTTTGGGTTGAATCTTTATCTTTAAGGAACACTGATTCACATTTTACTCCATTTCATGAACCAAACAATCGATTAATCGTTTCAACACTTAATAGATTAAATAGATAATAGATTCATAGATTAAACTATCAAAATAGTCATTTTGATAGTCCTGATTAATACTTAGTTCTATTAACAACTTCAACAAGTAAAACTATTAATATATGTATGTATTTATATATTGTATTTAATAGCAAACTCTTTGGATAATCAATTAATCGATTTGAGTCAAGAAGTTTTCAAGAAGAAAATGTCCAAATTCTCTGGTTCCAGCTTCTCTTCTCTGATTATTTCCTGGTTTCTTTAGTCTCTATAATGATAAACTGATGATCTTTGGGTTGTGGACATTATAGTTGATTGACTAATTGATTAATTGTTTCAACAATCGATAGATTAATCAACTATCAAAATAGTCGATAGTTGCAGCACTTGTTCCAGACAGGTCTGCTTGTGTGCAAAAATGTACAAACTGATCAACTAAAGGTGCAAACTGTGTTTTTTATCTCTCAAATGTGCAAACTAACAAACCAGATGGTACTTCTGCCTCAGTGAATATGCAAAAAAAGGAGCATTTTCATCCCATTGTGTAAAATACTGTAAAATAAAGTTTAAATAGATTAATGTAGCTACCAGCCTGAATTCAGTCCATGTGATAGACACTGAGTGTGGATTTAATAAGTTTCAAAGGAAAACGCAAACAGCCTGGAGACATCTGGGCACAATGAAAGAAGTATTCTCTGTATTCTTTATTCAATTTTATCACTATGCCTACTAAAGTATTCCTATTCGAGGTCACAGGTGGGTGGAGAGGCGCATTTCAATTAAAATTGTATCTCCGTGGTTAAAGCAGGAAAGTCAGTAGATCAGTCTGCATTGATCTGTACGTTAATGTGGGTGATTATTACAGTATCCGCTGTCCACAGCTGCTTTATACTGTATGAAAAGCTCCTTCTACATCATCTAAAGGCTCAATTCTGTGTTTCAGAGCAGGACTGATGGATGAAATATCACTAAATCACTTGAAAACTACTCACACACACTTCTAGAGACATCCGACTGGTCGGTTTATAGCTTTATATTCAGCTTTTTTTAATGGAGATGTCTGGTTAGTGCTCATCACAGCCTCTTTTACAACAGGTTTGCAACAAAAAGAGCATCATTTATCCTTGAAACACATTGCAGTACAAACACAGTTGTGTACGTTTTAATTACTAAACTGTGTGGCCAGTTGGAAGATGAGATGCTGTATAATTTTTATATATTCATATAAACGGCTTTGACGAATCAATTTGTTTTATTTCTATCATTATTATATTAATCTCTGAACCATCCACACATTTCCAAAAAGCTCATTTTTTTCTTATTTTGAGCTTCCTGCTATCTAGAGTTATCTTATCTTGAGTTATCTTACTTTACCTTGAGTTATTTTATCTGGAGTTATCTTATCTTGAGTTATCTTACTTTACCTTGAGTTATTTTATCTGGAGTTATCTTATCTTGAGTTATCTTTAACTTATCTTACCTTGAGTTATCTTACTTTAACTTATCTTGAGTTATCTTATCTTTAAGTTATCTTATCTTGAGTTATCTTTAACTTATCTTACCTTGAGTTATCTTACTTTAACTTATCTTACCTTGCGTTATCTTGAGTTATCTTATCTTTTTATCTTATTATAAGTTATCTTATCTTGAGTTATCTTATCTTACCTTGATAACTCAAGGTAAAATAAGAGTTGAGTTATCTTATCTTGAGTTATCTTACTTTAAGTTATCTTATCTTGAGTTATCTTTAACTTATCTTACCTTGAGTTATCTTACTTTAACTTATCTTACCTTGAGTTATCTTATCTTTTTATCTTATTATAAGTTTTCTTATCTTGAGTTATCTTACTTAAAGTTATCTTATCTTGAGTTATCTTATTTTACCTTGAGTTATCTTACCTTGAGTTATCTTACCTTGAGTTATCTTACCTTAAGTTATCTTTAGTTATCTTATCTTGAGTTATCTTATTTTACCTTGAGTTATCTTACCTTGAGTTATCTTATCTTGAGTTATCTTACTTTAAGTTGTCTTATCTTGAGTTATCTTATCTTGAGTTATCTTACTTTAAGTTGTCTTATCTTGAGTTATCTTACTTTAAGTTGTCTTATCTTGAGTTATCTTACTTTAACTTATCTTATCTTGAGTTATCTAATCTTGAGTTATCTTACTTTAACTTACCTTGAGTTATCTTGTGTTATCTAATCTTAAATCTTCTTATGTTTAATCACGTTATTTTATCTTATGTTATCTTCTTACATGTCAGTTTCTATTTCTATCTATAACTGTTTAAAGTGTAAGTAATTTGATATCCTGGTGCTTTAGTTGAGTATTGTTATTATTTTCCTTTTATTATAAAATGATTCAACATTTTTGGGGTGGAAACGTGGTCGATGGTCACTGAGACTGAACAAATTTATCTGATTGTCTATTTCTCCAGTGTCTTATTATTGCTTTTTTATATTTAAGTATCTGAATGCTTCATGTATTTGTGATTTGAGAACCCAGTAAAGCGCAACAAAGAGGAAAAGAAATGCTAAATGCATGAAGCCAAACAACAAAAACAGCCTTTTTCATGCCATTTATTTCTTTGTGTTGACCATACACAGCCACCCATTAGCAGGAGATAAAGAATGTTTCAGGTAAAATGATTTATTTTGCTTCAGTGGGATTAACTGAAGTGTTCTGTACATGAATACATTCTCCCTGTGTAGCTGCTTTCCTATAAAGGCTGTTCATTGGTTGGGTGGATTTTAGGGACACTCTTTTGTGAGAGCATTAAGTTTTTTTTTAACAAGACGAAAAGAGTCTGGCAATGTTAATATTTCTCATTAACTAAGACTGTCCACCCAGAGAGAGCCAGCACAATGAACTATTCTTCTCTCATTCTTTAATTCTTTCTTTCCATCTGTCTATCCGTCACACTTCCTCCCGTTTTCTCCCTCTTACTGATTCTTTGTTGATCTCCGCAGTCGATTTTCAAGGCTTTTTATTCCGCGAAACTGGCAAAGAACGTTGTTTTAATCAAACTCGTTGGAGACGGATCAGAACGACTCATTCAAACAAATCACTGGCTTGTTATAAGTCGGATGAAACACGAAGCTGAAACGTCTTTTGATCTAATAATAAACTTGACTCACAAAAATAGTTTGAGTGTAATTTCATTATCGAGATTTCATAGTTTTTATTATTTACGTCCAAAAAGAATCTTTAGTGTTTTCTGATATGACAGTATAAAAACAGCAATAACAAAATGGAGATAGTCAGATTTGTTGAGTTTCAATGAGCATCAACAACATTTTCACCCTAAAAATGTTGAATCATTTTATTTATTCCAATGAGAAGCATTATAGGCGTTGGTAGAAACCATTAGTTAATGTCTCTAATGAGTATTGGGAGAGAAAAAGTAGATAAATTACCACATATTTTACTAGGAGATGATTTTTCTTATCCAACCTGACTTCCTGGTGACTTTTTCATGTTTCCTTGATTATTTTGAACTGATGTGTAGTTACATGTAAAACTGGGTTAGTTTCAACTTTTAGAATCAACCTGGTCATGACAAAGTTCAAATAAAGCAATTGTAAATCTCACAGATATCTATATCTATGAGATGACTCACCTAACACTGCTGTCCAATCAGCTGCTGGCTGACCCGGCGGCCATCTTTGTGTGGTCGTCTTTGGTGGATAAATTATTAAAATATCCAGAACGTACTCAATATTCAACCTGATTTTCAAACAACGTGGTTTGTTATAAACACCAATATTGTAGTTATGACACTAGATACTTATAATTACTAGTATAAACTTTCATATGAATGTAACATTATGCAGATAATGTGGACCTTTACAATATGGCCGCTGTTGAGTGACGTTAGCAGGCAGCCTGATCCACCGCCTTGGTGAATCTGCTCATTTTGTTTTATTTTGAAAAATACTGGATGTCTGTTTCTTTTTCTTCACAATCCAATGATGTATTACTCATTAGGGCTAATCCTGTAGTGTATATGGACATGTAACACACCAAAATGTCAACAAGAAACTCATCTACAAGTCTATATCAAACATTATTAGCATAACAAAACATCATTTCAACCCCAAGCAATAATATCAGCATATAGTGAAAACATAAATCTGTAGATTTCTTCATTTTTGTAATAATATTAATGAAATGTGCCAAAATCAGGTCCGCCTGGACACATCTGTACTAAAACATCTCTAAAATTGGTCTGGTTCACCTTTTAAGGCTGAAATTTTGTGAAATTACTTATAAGACTTGACTTTACTGCTCCATAGATGTATTGGGCTACTAACCCATAATTTTCAACCTAAATAGATGTTTTTTGGACGGAGCTACTTTTCCCCCACTTTTTTGCTTTATTCTAGCTGGATGTACTTCAACAATGTACATTTTAAGTTTATTCTGGCACTGATACACCTATCTCACAGATTCTAGCTTTATTTTAAACCAAAGCTCATTCAGAAAACCCCTGTAATTATGGAGATACACTGTGTTAAGTCAGGGCATGACATTTTAGAGAGGTAGGCTGATAAATAGGCCTAGGGGCCGAACAGCTTAATTAAAGTTATTGAATTAAAGTAGCTGAATTATAAATGAAAATACATGTCTTGATTAGGTTGATTGGACATTTAAATTATTAAAATAATAATTCTTGTTTCTCTCACCTTTTCCTCCAATTTCCTTTTAATCTCTAGTGGATTTTAATGTCTTTTTACTGCTCTGTCCATCAGTAAACACTTTTAGCCTTGATCTCTTATATAAAGAGAAGTTAGACTTTACGGCAAAGGAAAATCTACACTGTCGATGTCAAGGATGGATGTCATCTTTTATAAATGGCATCTGTCTTTTTTTTCCCCTGTGAACTACTGGGTCATTTTGATTTCTGATCTCGTGGTTGATATAAAAGTTAAGATATGTATGATCATGCACTTCCACTGAGCCTCAAAGCTGCTGCTCTGGGAAAAGCTCACAGCAGAAAGTCGTCTTTCAAAAAGCTCTGAAGGACTTAATGGACTTTATCAACTGACAGCAGCACTCGTTCTTGAAAATTTATATCAATTCAAATCAAACCGAATCAGTCGCCGTCCATATTTATCCAATCAATGACAGATGCACTCAGCACTCGTTTTATTTTGCCTGCACAGCGACACAATGGATTTACTGCTTTTTCCTGTTTGCACTTAGAGAAAATGGAGTTGTAACTGAAGATAAGCTGTTGTTTCAAAATAGAGATAAAGTGGAGAACCATCACAGTGTAGACTAATGAATATTTTGAGGATTAATTGATTAGTTGTTTGGTTCATAAAATGGTGTGAATCATCAACCTGAAATACAGATTCAGGTTCAGAAAGCTATTTGTCTCCAGGGGGAAATTTAAGGCACGTATGAGCAGCATCACATAAAACAGGACAGAACATATAAAATGTATAAAAAACAAGGCACTTCTAAGAAGAAAATTAATCAAATGCACTTCTAAGATCATCAGTTTACTATTATAGAGACTAAAGAAACCAGGAAATAATCAGAGAAGAGAAGCTGGAACCAGAGAATTTAGACATTTTCTTCTAAAAAATGACTCAAATCAACGATTTGTTTATCATAATAGTTGCAGACTGGTCATTGCAGTCCTAGAAAAAAGACTCATTACAACCAACTGATTAATCAACAAATGAATTAAATATATTAAATGATTATCCAAAGTAAAAGTTGGCAATTATTAGATTAACCATTGCAGCTCTAGAAAACAGACTAGAGAGAATAAGCTAAGCTAAATTAGCTACTTACCTGCAACTAACAACTGTTTTGATAGTTGATTAATCATTTACTGAAAGGATTAATCAATTAGTTTGGTTCATAAAATGGTGTAAAATGCTGATCAGTGTTTCCAAAGCTGTAGATTCAACCTAAAATGTCTTTTTATTTTTAGTCCAGACCAACAGAGAAAATGTCCAACCAGAGAATTTGGACATTTTCTTCTTTAAAAAATGACTCTAATCCATTAATGGATCATCAAAATAGTAACTAACTAATCCATTATACAACACATTGCTGCACCTAGTGCTTTATGAATGTTGGTAATTAACAGAACCATGAATTTTGAGATAGAAACAGTATAACATGAAAAAAAAATAGATGTCATAAAGGATTATTAAAACAATTAATGGATTAGTTGTAAAATGGTATAAAATGTGTATCAGTGTTTCCCAAAGATGAAGATTTAACCTAAGATGTCTAAATTAATGACTACAAACTAAAGTAACCAGAGAATTATCAGATTTGAGAAGCTGGAACCAGAGAATTTGGACATTTTTTCTTAAAAAATGACTCAAATCAATTACCAAAATAGTTCACCACTAATAGATTAATATTTGTGGCTGTATTATAGACAACAAACTGTCATTTTTCCGGCTCATCTCCATCCCCCCCAAGTTTCAGACACTTCTGAATAGACTCTTTTGAGGTGTCAATTCAAATCGAGGTGAGGGATGCACAAACAAACGACTCATTGTAAGCTGACAACTGACGCGTTGCATGGCGGGAGAGAGACAGAAATATTCCATCTCAAACAATGAGGCAAGGTGGTTAATTACCCGGTTCATTTCTAATTAGCAGCATAAGCGGCCAGGGAGTGTGGCGGAATAGGAAAGCGTTGCCGTTGCTGCCGTTCGCTGGATGGATCCTGTGTTTTTCGCCGCGTGTTGTCACTGCGATAGGCTCGGTGCCTGGAAACAATCACCGCTCTGCATCCTCCATGGTCACTCAGAGGGAAGCAAGGCCAGATAGGAGAGAAAAAGCTGAACAAATAGGCGCTTGGCACAACAAAATAGTGAACAGCAGGCCAAAGGGGAACAAAAACACGCATGTAATCATCACCTACTTCATTCATATAAGAAAATAACCACTTGAGTTCTTTTGAAAGTGGAGTAAACCGTATTTAAATCTCCAGTACATCCATTAACCAATAAGAATGTAGCCTGATTAATAACTAATAAATCAAACTCTCAGTTTCATAGTTAATCATTTCAATTAATCTAACGAGTATTGAAATGATTAATCGATTGGTTTATAAAATGGTGTCAAATGTTAATCGCTGTTTCACAAAAGGTTAATATTATACCTAAAAATATATATATTTTTTCTAGACCAATAGTCAGCAACCCAAAGAATATGAGCATTATAGAACACCTAAAAATGACTCAAATTGATTGATTATCAAAATTGTTGGAAATTAATCGAATAGTTGGCAAATATTTGATTGTCTTTATTGTGTCTAGGCAAGAGACTAAAGAAAAGAAATTGGGCTAAATTAGAAATGATGTAGGGCTGCAACTAATGAATATATTGATAATTGATTAATCTATTAATTATTGAAATAATTAATAGATTTGGTTCATGAAATGCTGTAAAATGTCGATTAGTGTTTCCCAAAGCTGATAATTCAACTTAATAAATAGCTTTATTTATTGGAGCTCTGTTAATAGAACTATTCATAAGCAACTAACAACTATTTTGATTGAAGTTGATTAATCGATTATTGAAATGATTAATCGATTAGTTGTTCGGTTTATAAAATTGTGTAAAATGTCAATCAGTGTTTCCTGAAGCTGTAATTCAACCTAAAATGTCTTTTTTCTCAACCCAAAGATCATCAGTTTACTATTATAGAAGAATAAAGAAACCAGGAAATAATCAGAGAAGAGAAGCTGGAACCAGAGAATTTGGACATTTTCACCTTAAAAATAACTAAAACCGATTAATCAATTATAAAAACTTTCACAATTAATGTAATAATTGGCAACTAATCAATTAATCGAATAATCATTGCAGCTACTTGTAGGTATAATTATAATGTTCCTTAGTTAGGTTGGTGATTAATGTGATAACAACTGGAGCTGCACTGATTAGTTGATTAATCGATTAGTCACCAACTATCATATTAATCAAGTTTTTGATGATCAATTAATAGATGTGAGTCATTTTTAAGAAGAAATTATTGAAACGATTAATCGATTGGTGTCAAATGTGGATCAGTGTTTCCAAAGCTCATCAGATCATCAGTTTACTATTATAGAGACTAAAGAAACCAGAAAATAATCAGAGAAGAGAAGCTGGAACCAGAGAATTTGGACATTTTCACCTTAAAAATAACTCAAATCGATTAATCGATTATCAAAGTAGTTGGTGACTAAAGTAATAGTTGGCAACTAATTGATTAATTGACTAATTGTTGCGACTCTACTATGATGATAAACAGAAAAAATAACATGAACCTGAATGAGAAAAGTAAACAGTATAACATTCAAGTCTTTAGATTCCATAAAATATCACATTTCTCATATTATCAAAGCAGGTCATGCTGGATTACCTTCTAAATTCCCAAAGTGGACCAGATATTCCATTTCTTTACTTTCACCATCCGAACTCCTCCCGTCGGCCGCCGTCGGCATGTGTAAGACGAGAGCAAGGAAGCAGGAAGCCATGAAGCAAATTGGATAAATGTTATTTCTGGAGGAACCTTTTAAATGGGTTGCAGGAATCTTATTGAGTCAGCCATGCTTGAAATTGGGTGAAATCACACATTAACAGAACATAGAAGATTCCGCATGCACCTTTTCTTAACTCCGGCGCTCCCGCCATTGTCTCCTCTGCGGGTTCTTTGCATATTAGACCTATTTTTAGTGGCTTTTTGATCATACATTATATGCACAAGTCGGTTTTATACATTCGCACACATTTAGTGAGGGACATGCATAAATGCATGAACACGGATGTGCGTTTTTCCGGCTTCCATCTTCGACCCTGCACTCTAATTCAATCCAAACTGATTCAAAGGTCACTCATTTAGCCCAAACTCGCTGTATTTTTTTCAATATATCCGCACACAGGTGCATTCAGGGACCACTGGAACCTACTGGGCTGTGGAGGCCATGGAGACAATGACTGAAAGCTGCGAGGCCGGAGGATTTGTGTGTTTTCATCTCCTGCAAATCCTCTGTCAGGAGACTGTTTTATAGGCCTCATTATAGTGGCTTTGACTTTTTACACCAAACAAAGCCGGAATAATTCCAACCCCCGCGTGTGATTTTAGAATCAGCCGGTGTCTAATGTGACGTGAACACTTTGGACAGTAGCTTTCTAAACATAAATGGTCGGTGAAGTGTTGAGGTGCTTTTTCAAGCGTTTGAAATGAATAATCAATTCATTATTTGGTTCATAAAATGGAGTTTAATGATCAGTTTACCATTATAGAAAACTAAAGAAACCAGAACATTTTCTGATTTGAGAAGCTGGAATAAGAGAATTTGGACATTTTCTTCTTTAAAAATGACTCAAATCCATTAATAGATCATCAAAATAGTTGGCAATTAATGTAATAGTTGGCAACTAATCGATTAATCGTTGCAGCTCTAAATACATACAGATATATTAATAACTTTATTTAATGGAGCTTTCTTTATAGAAGTATTCATTAGGGCTGCAACTAAAGATTATTTTGATAGTCGATAGTTGTTAAAACAATCGATTAGTTGTTTGGTTCATAAAATGGTGTAAAATGTGGATCAGTGTTTCCCAAAGCCTAAGGTTTAGTTGTTGTAGTTGTTGTAGTTGATTCATCTATTGCTTGATAATGATTGGATTTGAGAAGCTGGGACCAGAGAATTTGACTCAAATCGATTAATCAATTCTCAAAATAGTGGTTAAAGTAATAGTTGGCAACTAATAAAGTGACTAATTGTTGCAGCTCTAATGCACATTTCTATATCTCTTCAAACACAAACATAGTTGCTGTACATTGTATAGAACATGGTGGTTCATACAGTGGTGGATTCAGCTACACAGGATTAATTGTGTGATATGTTTCTGATACAAAGAGAACCACTTTTCCTTCACATAGACGTCCATCTGTGAATGTGGTGGCCTCCACTGCTGGTTTAATGGTGGAACAAATCTGTCCCTTCATTTTATATTCACACCTTTCACCCAGAATAAAGCGACTAGTGAGTATTGTGTTTGAATTTATCTTTAGAGCCACTTCATCAAAGTGGATTGCGCTAAAAAAAAAATCATCCATTGGAGTGTTTTTTTGAGAGCTTACTTAAACTTAAACCTTCAGAGTTCATAATAGGAGTTTAGAGAGTGAGATTGTGAATGGACATGAACAAATCTGGAGCTTTGAGTGAAGTGGTGATTTCTTTCTGTTCTGTTTGACTGGCGTGTTTAAACAGTAGAGTAAACTTTATCTTTTCCGAGTGGAAATTTGTCTCGAGTAAACTGCTACTGTCTGTTGCTCCACATACTGTCGAAAAGAATTTAAAAAAAAGCAAAAAGAGGCATTTAGCATTGTAATAGACAGTTTATCCACATAAAAATGATCTATTTCACATTGACTCATTAAAAATGAGCTGTAAGAATGGAGGCCTGATTGGGATGTTTATAATTTAACCATTGAACCTAGGGCTGGAACTAATGATTATCTTCATCTTTTAATCTATTGATTGTTGAAACGATTAATCGATTAGTTGTTTGTTTCATAAAATGGTGTAAAATGTCAATCACTGTTTCCCAAAGCTGAAAATTCAACCTAAAATGTCTTCTATTGTCCAGACCAATAGACCACAACCCAAAGATCATCAGTTTACTATTATAGAGACTATGATTATTGTAGTAGTTGACAATTTATTTAATTAATCAACTAATCATTGTAGCTCTAGATCTCAAATCATGATATTCAAAGACACTTTGTTTAATATAACTAAAATATATACAGTATATTTCATAATAATTAGAGGCATGTTTCATAAAATCAGTGTTTCCAAAAGCTGAAGATTCAAAATTTAGTAATTGATTATCAAAATAGATGGAGAATAATGTAATAGTTGGCAACGAGTTGATTAATTGATTAATCGTTGCAGTTTAGGTCCACTCATTTTATATCCATGTTATAGATATAAACTGAGTAAATTTGAAGGTACTTATACTTTAGTATTTTCAGTTAGGACTACATATAGTTGATTAATCTATCTAATGATTAATCGATTAGTTGTTTGGTTCTTAAAATGTCGATCCAAAAGATGAAGATTCAATCTAAAATGTCTTTTTTTGTCCAGATCAACAGTCTCACCCCAAAGATCATCAGTTTACTATTATAGAAGACTAAAGAAACCAGGAAATAATTTGATTTGAAAAGCTTAAACCAGAGAAATTTGACATTTTCCTTTAAAACTGACGCAAATTGATTAATCAGTAACCCAAACAATAGTTGGCAACTGATCAATTAATCAACTAATCATTGTAGCTCTACATCTCACATAATTATTCAATATAACTAAACTATAAACAGTATATTTCAAAATAATTTGTTCAAACTGGAAAATAATCAGATATGAGAATTTTGACATTTTGTTCTTTAAAATTTCTCAAATTGATGAATCGATTATCAGAATATTTGGTGATTAATACGATAGTTGGCAGCTAATTGATTAATTGACTATTATACTACAGTCTCAGACCATTAACACATTATTTCACCCCACTGGGCTGCACCACTGGAATAAACCATCCATCACAAACACTGTCTCCAAAACCACAACACGTTTTTATCACAAAATAAAATTTGACATCGGGGGGGAAATTGTTATATCAACCTTTCACGGGAAGAAAAAAGCAAAATGAGGAGCTGTGATTTCAGGGAAAGGAGGCGTGAAACACATCAGGATGGAAAACAGACAGAAGCCACGGAGGTGTGAATCACATGGAGAGACGTCAAGGCGAGGACGAGGATCCGTCCGTGAGATATCGACACCTTCATCAAACGCCGTTAAACGCCGGGAGAACGGCCTCTGACCCAAGGCGAGCGGCTGGCCGTGAGCCAGCCAGCGGTCATCAAACACCACGCGTCCTCGTATAAATACCCCGGACGTCTGCCTAGTCACTCGTCTTGAAAACAGACGATAAAAAGAGGCGTCAGGTCCTTGGGCGAGTGGATGGAGCAGCCAAATGAATCTGATGTTCTACCGGGTGTCATTAGATATGGAATTAAAGCGGCGGTTTGGCAAACTGAGAAGCAGCAGCCAGCGTGAACTAAACGGCCATGAAGGTAATAGAGAAGAAAAGAGTCCTGTATGAGCAGTAGAGAGGCACATTTAGGTTTTATTACTGATGATAACCCATCATTGACTGGTGAAAATGTGCTGTTTAAGTGTCTGATTGATAATATGTGAACAGATTAACGCAACAAGTAAAAACACATTGAATCCTCCACCACAGAGAACCATATAACAATAGCATCCTCTTCTGTTCTCAGCTAATTAACGATGAATAAAACACAGGTTAAAAAGACTTAGTAGTTGCAGTTAATTAACTGAGGGCAACATTCTTATGGTTGGTTAATGATTAATCGATTAATTGACATGAATCACATTGATTTGAGTCATTTTAAAGAAGAGAATGTCCAAATTTACACCGTTTTATGAAACAACTAATTGATCAATTATTTCAATGATAGATTAATCAACTCCCAGTCATTAGTTGCAGCCCCAATTAATCGATTAGTTGCCAACTCTTACTTTAGTCGCCACTACTTTGATAATCAATTAATCGATTTGAGTCATTTTTAATAAGAAAATGTCCAAATTCTCTGGTTCCAGCTTCTCTTCTCTGATTATTTTCTGGTTTCTTTAGTCTCTATAATAATAAACTGATGATCTTTGGGTTGTGGACTATGATTGACATTTTACACCATTTAATGAACAAAACAACTAATCAATTAATCGTTTGATAATCTATAGATTAATGGACTATTAAAAGTCATTTGCTAGACCAATTGGAAAAATGGATGTGACTCTTGGATAGTAGAACTGTAACAATTACTGGATTAATCAATTAGTTGTCAATTATTGCATTAATCTTCAACTATATTGATAATTGATTAATTAATTTGAGTCATTTTAACTACAGAAGAGTCAGAATCAATTTATTTTGCTGTTAGAGAACAAACAAAGTTAGAATATTGCAGAAAAATATAAAATTGTGTTTTTCTTCAAATAAAAATAGTTTATTTCAAACTTAGAACAAGATCAAACTGACCCAGAATCAGGAAAAAAGAAGAAATAAAGTAAATTGTGCAATGCAAAATTCAATGAGTTCAAAGGTCAATTATTAGTCCATAAAATCCTAGAAATCACACTGAGGATCATTCCAGAACATGAAGAATATATTCTAAAAGGAGATTATAAAGGAGCCAATTAAACAATCACACAAACAGCTCAAATCTAACTTAAATATCTATCAATATATATTATATATTGATGATATATATAGATGCTGTTACAGTAGCATTGGGTTTTACTACAGATAAAAACATTTTTATTTAGTGTTGGAGCTGAGGTTTAGTAGTTTAACAGGTTAATAGTTTGTTCATAGTTCCAAAACATGAACTAGTTCAGTTCTTTTTCCCCCAGTATGTTGCTATGAGCTAATATTTTTCAATTTCATAGCCAAAGCCCACATATAGAACCACAGACAGCAATTATTTTATCAGTTTTAACACTGAAACGGTTAGATTTAGTTTTCATATCAAATTTTGAAACCTTAGGGAACAACATTTCTCCATCATTGCAACTTTTACCAGAACAGTATATTCTCAAAAATATAAGGAAAAAGCTTCTTTTTCTTTTTAAAGTTTTGAGTTCGGTGCTGATGTGACTCAAGTGCAGATTTTCTTCTTGAGAAAAGTTCAAGAAGCAAAGTTTGCACAAAAGCTGTGAGTTTATTCTCATCCTCACCGACCTTGTCATGGAACTCTGTTAAATTTTCATATGATGAATCTGTGTTGTTGCCTCCATTCTTATTTTTGTTTTGTTTCAAAGGTGTGATGCTGTGGCTGGTTTTACCAGATGGAATGTTTTTCTGCTAAATATTAAGGGCTCTTCATAACATCTTTAGCCTATCATAACAATTACATGAATCATTAACTATTATTAGAATCGATTAATGGATTTTAGGCATTTTTTTAAAGAAGAAAACGTCCAAATTCTCTGGTTCCAGCTTCTCTTCTCTGATTATCTCCTGGTTTCTTTTAGTCTTCTATTATAGTAAACTGATCCTCTCTTAATCAGCTTTGGGGAAACAAAGACTGACATTTTACACCATTTGATGAACCAAACAACTAATTTATTAATCATTTCTTTAACCAAAAGATTAATCTACTATCAAAATAGTTTTAAATATTTTCCAAAGATTCCTACCCCTATTGAAATATCCAGCACATTATTAAATAATAGCTGTAGCATTAAAATATAACTAATCAAATAACTGTTTCTAGAGCTACAACGATTAATTGGTTAGACGCCAACTATCACATTGATTGACAACTATTTTGACAATTGATTAATCAATTTGAGCCATTTTTAAATGAAATTGCCCAAATTCTCTGGTTCCAGCTTCTTTTCTCTGATTATTTCCTGGTTTCTTTAGTCTCTATAATAGTAAACTGATGATCTTTGGGTTGTGGACAAAAAAATACATTTTAGGTTGAATCTTCTTACAGTTATATGAACCAAACAACTAATCGATTAATCGTTTCAATAAATAAATCGACTATTTAAATATTCTTGGGGGAAACAGTGACTGATCTTTTATGGCATTTAATGAACCAAAAACTAACCTGTTACTCAGATTATCAAAATTGGAGCTGATTAGATCCTGATTTATTCTCGTAGTATTAATTGGGCGACATTTTTAACAGTTAATGTTTAAATTAGAGCTGGAACAATTAGTTGATTAATCAATTAGTTGCCAAGTATTAAAATAATCACAAACTATTTTGATAATTCTTTTGAATCATTTTTAATAAGAAAATTGCATTAATCCAGATATTACCAATCAGTAATCAATCACTGTCTATTTCTAGCACCATTGTTGACAAAGTAGAATTAATATGTATATGACTGCTGTGGAAAAAGCAAAAAAAGCCATTTTAGTTTGAATCCTTTAGCTTTTGGAAATACTTTACACCATTTTATGAACCAAACAACTGTAGAGATTAATCAACTATGAAACTAGTCGTTAGTTGCAGCTCTAGTTCCCAAAGATTCCCATCGAATGTCAGAAATAATCAGCGCTTTACTGCAATAACTGTTCAAATCAGAGACATCTGACAGGACCTCGATGTCTTTACATAAACTGACAACAACAACCCAGGTTTGAGTTTGAAAATCCTGGATATGAAGCAGACTGGAGGAACATGAAACCATCTCTTATTAAACGAGGTGTGCTAACTAATGAAGCGTCACGCCTTGAAGCTGCAGAAACGCGTCGACCGGTTTGGTGAAGCTGCCGTTAAAGGTCCTGACGCTCGGCGGCACATTTTGATTTTCTATCAGCGTGAAGACTCAGTCGCTTCAATGACACGACTGTCCCATCGCCTGACGTCTGCCAAATGAAAACAGAACAGAGCCATCCCCGGAGGAGCTTAATGATCCACACACACACACACACACACGAAGGACAGCAGCTTATTGATCACTGTCAGATCTATATAGACTGGAAACAAGCCTCTAAGCAACACAGAAATTAGGACACTGATGATTTGTTAGTTAACACACAGGCCTCACACACACACACACACACATTAAACACACTGTCCCTTATTTTGGCACACTTACACACATTCAGCAATACCCTCAAACACACACACACACACATTCACACACAAACAAATTCAGACACAGTAATTGACTGATACGGAACAGTGAACAAGGACTTCTTGTCTTTTATATTTTTTTTTTATTTTGAATTATGTCTGGAGCTGGACAATTCAGACGAGTCGTTGGCAGCAAAAATTAAATAAAAAAAGACGACGTGGGCGTCTGAAAGACTGAAGAAAGAGAGACTCAAACACGGCAACAAGAAAACATTCAGTGGAGAGAATGTTAGTGGGGGAAAGCCATAAAATATCAGCACACAAACGGCCAAGGAAGCGATTGGTCGTTCCTAAAAAGTGGAACCGAATAAGTGGAGTTGTCTTGGACGAGGAATTTAGAGTTTTTTTTGAGAAAAAACAAAAAAACAGAAAAGAAGGCACCAGAGAAGTGGGGGAAGCGAGGAGTTAAATGCTCAAATAGAAAAAGAAGGAGGACAGACGCCGTCTCTGTGACTAATTCTGTTTTGTAACCAGCAGCCAAATGGCACAAAAAGAACAAGGGAATTAGTGTCTACGATTACCAGAATTTGGTGGTTTCAGGTTTCACGTGTGTGAGTCGACATTGTGACGAAAACAAAACATGAAGCGATTATCGGAGCTGAAATAGGTGTTGGTGGCGTTTGGAGAACTGTGTGTTTGCAGATGGTTTATCCCTGTAGTTTCCTGTTCTGCTGAAAGATGGAAAACAACTAATTTAACAATGGAGAATTGAAGAAAATGTCCAAATTCTCTGGTTCCAGCTTCTCTTCTCTGATTATTTCCTGGTTTCTTTAGTCTCTATAATAATAAACTGATGATCTTTGGGTTGTGGACAAAAAAAGACGTTTTAGGTTGAATCTTCAGCTTGTTTTAAACCATTTAATCAACCAAACAATGAATCAATGAATTGTTTGATAATCTATAGATTAATCAACTATTAAAAGTCATTTATTAGACCAATGGATGTGACTCTTGGGTACTAGAGCTGCAACGATTAGTGGATTAATCTTCAACTATATTGATAATTGATTAATCAATTTGAGTCATTTTAAACAAAAAAATGTCCAAATTCTCTGGTTCCAGCTTCTCTTCTGATTATTTCCTGGTTTCTTTATTCTTCTATAACAGTAAACTGATGATCTTTGGGTTGTGGACTGTTGATCTGGACAAAAAAAGACATTTTACACCATTTTACTAAACAAATGACTAATTGATTAATCATTTTAATATTGACAGATTATTCAAATAGTCATTAGTTGTAGCCCTACTTTACAAAATCATCCAAAATGAAGAGAATAAATTTGAAATAAGCAAAATATTCTGCCAATTAAAGCTGCAGAGTAGTCGACAGCTATTACATTAATCACTAACTATTTTGATAATCGGTTTGAATCAAGGAGAAGAATCAAATCATGGCACCAAGAAACTTCAGGTTTCCAACATCGATTCTTTATTACATTAATTAGCAACTATTTGATCATCAATTAATTGATTAGAGTCATATTTAAGAAGAAAATGTCCAAATTCTCTGGTTCCAGCTTCTCTTCTCTGATTATTTCCTGGTTTCTTTAGTCTCTATAATAATAAACTGATGATCTTTGGGTTGTGACTGTTGGTCTGGACAAAAAAAGACATTTTAGGTTGAATCTTCATCTTAATTTTACACCATTTAATGAATCAAACAACTAATCGATTAATCGTTTTAATAATAGAATAAACAATTATCACAATAGTCATTTTTTGAAGTCCCTACTTTACAAAGTCAACCAACATCAAGAGAATAAACTTGAAATAAGCAAAATATTCCGTCATTTTTAAGAAGAAAATGTCTAAATTCTCTGGTTCCAGCTTCTCAAATCTGATTATTTTCTGTTTTCTTTAGTCTTTTATGGAAATATCAGTCTGACCTCTACACAAAATGTTCAAAGAACTCTAAGGTGTGATCTCTGCTGAAGATAAATATGAAACCAGCAGCAACAATAGGTGAAATGGATAAAACAATAAATGTTGTGTGTCTGAGAATAATTGAAACCTGCATTTTTATAGTTTATAGTCTTATTTGTGGTTTCCTGCTTGCTCCAACACTTCACCTGACACAGTGAGAATGTTACTGCATCACTTGCTACAGACATTTTTTTAAATTTATTTCTTGGAATCAGCAGTGAAATATATCGAGCGTGGTGACCTTTCTAATACACAAGTGTCATAAATATGCAGTAAACATCATAAATGATCCTCAGAAACTGGATTTGGTTGAGAACACTTTAACTAACGCACTTGAACACTTTATGAAACTTATTTATGAATGAGGCAGGTCTGGTCGGGTGAAGGAGAAGTGTAATGCATCCAAATGACCTTTTAAATACAAACACTTCATTCAGCTTTTTTATCTGTGAGTTTAATCGAGACCAATGAGCTTTATTTATGTCTCATATTGCAATTCAGCTGAATAAGGACATGAGTGAATGATGAAAAAATGTATTATTATGTGTTGCTCATTGAATTGAAACTATTTTACTGTTGATTAAATCTAGTTTTAAAACGAGAATCAAAACATGGCACCAGGAAACTTCAGGTTTCCAGCATCTATTACATTAATCAGCAACTATTTGATCAATTAATCAATTAGAGTCATTTTAAAGAAGAAAATGTCCAAATTCTCTGGTTCCAGCTTCTTATATCTGATTATGTTCTGGTTTCTTTAGTCTTCTAAGATATTTTAGGTTCAATCTTCAGCTTTGAGAAACACTGATCAACATTTTACACCGTTTTATGAACCAAACAACTAATTGATCAATCATTTCAGATAGATTAATCAACTATCAGAACTAGAGCTGCAATGAGTAGTTGAATAATTGATTGTCAACTATTTTGAGAATCGATTAATCGATTTGAGTCGTTTTTAAGGGAAAATGTCCAAATTCTGTGGTTCCAGCTTCTCTAACAACTAATTATTTTTAAATATACTTATACTGTGAAAGTTTAGTCTTTGAGTATAATTATGTGAGATCTAGAGCTACTACGATTAGTTCATTATTCAATTAATTGCCAACTATTGCTGGTTTGTCAATGGATTCATCAATTTGAGGCATTTTAAGAAGAAAATGTCTAAATTCTCTGGTTCCAGCTTCTCTTCTCTGATTATTCTCTGGTTTATTTAGTCTCTATAATAATAAACTGATGATCTTTGGGAAAAAAGACATTTCAGCTTGAATCTTCAGTTTCAGGAAACTAATCAATCTTTACACCATTTTATGAATTGAACACCTAATCGATTAAACATTTCATTAATAAATAGATTAATCCTCCATCTAAATAGTCATCAGTTTCAGGACTATTCTAAAACAAGCAGTTGAGCAGAAATGTTAAAAATCGATAACTACGAGAGAGAAATGGTTGAAAAATCCAAAGAAACGAGACCTTTATCATGATTAAAAACTGCCTTATAGGAGTATTATAAGAGAAGAAAATAAAAAAGACAAGCTAGAATAAGAGGAATAAAATCCAAGGATAAATGTTACAGCACCTTGGAAGAAATCAGGCAAACAGCAGTGAGACCTGCAGTTCTCTGCGAGCTTGTTCCATTAAAGGTTACTTGAGCTCATCTGACGGATATGAAAGGTTGGGAACCGCTGGTATATTGGATGCCTTTATGTCTTTTGTATTCTCTGCACTGGGCGACATTATGTGTATGGCTTGTGTTACCTACAGTGCTTTCTGTGCTGAGAACAGTCATTATATGTCCAAATGCTGACACCTCTGCTGCAAGGAAATCTCTGTTTTTTTTCCTTTTAACAATGAAAGTCAGAGAAAACAAATTAATGTTCCAGAGTTGACCGTCCATCTTTCTACAGAACAGGAAACTACAGGGAAAAAGCAAGAAACTGCAAACACACAGTTCTCCAACAGGGAATTAAAGCGCCGCCAAGAGCTTTTTAAAACTATTTGTATACCTCAAATATAATCATTTCACGTCTTGTCAAATGGAAGAAAGAATCAGATTGAGGCAGCAGGAAAGCTGAGGTTTCCAAATTCATCAGTTCATCAACTTTCACATTAGTCATCAAATATTCAGCTTTAGGAAACAGTGATCAACATTTTGCACCATTTTATGAACCAAACAATGAATCAATTAATCATTTTAATAATCATTTGAATTATTTGCAGCCTTACAATTAAGTTTAATATCTTTTGAAGGTCTTGAAGTGACTCTTTAGTGTCTCTGTCCTCTGAAAGTTTAACTAATAAATTAATACGTTTAAAAAAAAGGACAAAAACCTCCTAAGGAGCATAATGAATGTAGGAGAGCTGCATTGATTAGTTGATTAATCAATTAGTTGATAACTATTACCTTAATCTACAACTATTTTGATCATTTATTAATGGATTTGAGTCAGAAAATGTCCAAATTCTCTGGTTCTACACCATTTTACACCATTTTACATCCAATGAACCTTCAGCATTGTGTTTTTTTGTCCAGATCAACCGTCCACAACCCAAAGATCATGAGTTTACTATTATAGAAGAATAAATAAATCAGGAAATAATCAGAGAAGAGAAGCTGGAACCAGAGAATTTGGATAATTTTGTTTAAAAATGACTCAAATTGATAATCCAAATAGTTGGTGATTAGTGTAATAGTTGGCGTTTAATCGACTAATTGTTGCAGCTCTAGATCTCACATAATGAATTCCAAGACTCTTTGTTCGAATTCTTTTTATTGTAAACCATTTCTCACAGTGAACTAGAGCTCCATCTATTGACTATTTAATCTATTGACTTAAATGGGTTAAATATAAAATACCAGTCATAGACTTAGCAGCTCTTAGGGTCAAATGTGTTAAATAAACTTTCATTTAATGGGAAACTGAATATATAGATAAAACAGAAGTTTGCACAACAGCAGTATGAAATCAAGCCTCCGTCAAAAAATGCAAAGTGGCGGCGATGAACCTGGAGATGCTCTTCAGGTTTTAGGGTGGGGGATGTGTCAATAATGGTGTCACTTTTCCTTAACAAGAGGCCGGTGTTGTCGCCTTATAACGCGGTTTAATCCCGCCCCCGGCGGTATTCTGATCCCAGTCACACGCCATGTTGGAGAGAACGCCAGTCGCTGTCAAACAGCCACCTGCCTGGGGAAGAGCTGCCAGCCCACAGCCGCTGATTAGGTTATTTCTGAATCTGATTTTCTCTCCACTTGCTGCCGTGGTTTGTGTTTTCTTTAACTTGTCTTACTGAGTATGAAGCAGATGAGAAACTATCATCTCCAATCATTGCTGTTTTTCCTTATTTTTCCTTGATTTATATATTCTTCCTCTCATGACCTCTATAAAAAAAAGGATGACGTGAACAAAAAAAAAAAGAATTTACTGCGTCAATCCTGAATGACACTGACAGACTGGTGATATTTGGGTTCTGGACTGTTGGTCTGGACAAAAACTAGAATCTAATTCAGGCATCAAAGCTGAGGTTTCATCAGTTCATCAACTTTTACAATAATTGCCAACTGTTTGATAATCAGTATGAGTCATTTTTAAGAGGAAAATGTCTAAATTCTCTGGTTCCAGCTTCTCTTCTCTGATTATTTCCTGGTTTCTTTAGTCTCTATAATAATAAACTGATGATCTTTGGGTTGTGGACAAAATAAGACATTTTAGGTTGAATCTTCAGCTAATCGATTAATCGTTTTAATAATCATTTGAATTATTTGCAGCCCTACAATTAAGTTTAATATCTTTTGAAGGTCTTGAAGTGATTCTTTAGTGTCTCTGTCCTCTGAAAGTTTAACTAATGAATAAATAAGTTAAATAAAAGGGACAAAAACCTCCTAAGGAGCATAATGAATGTAGTAGAGCTGCAAAGATTAGTTGATTAATCAATTAGTTGACAACTACCTTAATCTACAACTATTTTGATCATTTGTTAATGGATTTGAAGCATTTTTAAAAAGGAAAATGTCCAAATTCTCTGGTTCCAGCTTCTCTTCTCTGATTATTTCCTGGTTTCTTTAGTCTTCTATAATATTGTGCATCATTTTCAACATGTTTCCCAACAATTTAATTTGATTTCTTGGGCAACTTTAAAATGTTGGTTTAAACAGTATTAGATCTGCAATGCTTAGTCTATTTATGGATTAGTTGCTATCTATTACATTAATTACCAACTACTTTGACAAGGAAAGGTGTAAAATACAGGAAACCTTATAAATTAATGGATTAACTGTATTCTATATCACAGAAGAGCTGCAATAATTAATTTACATTCGTTGGCAAACATTTTCATAATTAATTGATTGATTAAGACAACTATCTTATCAGTTTGAGTCATTTTTAAGTTGAAAATGTCCAAATTCTCTGGTTCCAGCTTCTCTTTTCTTATTATTTCCTGGTTTCTTTAGTCTCTATAATAGTAAACTGATGATCTTTGGGTTGTGGACTGTTGTGGACATTTTAGGTTGAATCTCCAACTTGATTTACTATTTCTGTTGTGCAAACTCATTTATTTTTGAATTTCTGAATTTTATATATTCAGTTTCCCATGAAATGAAAGTCCATTTAATCCTTTCACAGTTATGTATTAAAAAAAACCAATCTCCTCTATAAATATGCATCTTCCAATTATAATTTTAATTGAAACTTTTCAGTGGAAAAGTAACAGCACAAAGCAGCAGTGCATCCACATCTTGTCTTATCCGTTTTTTTTTTTAAATTAAAGTACTATAGTCAAGGAGCCATGTATTGTCCAAATAGCCAAAGCCCATTATTATGATGCGGCTGCATTCATTTCCTAATTATGTCCCATAGTCGCTAATCCACTAACTCATTTCAATGAGTCGAGATTTGTTTCTTTTAATTCATTACTTGCAGCTTAGCTGGCGTTTCACTGAGTTTGTGATATACGGGTGTAAGTGAATGCCGATAGGAAATTGTTCATTTTTAAATTATGGAGAACGTATTGAGAGGAAGTAATTTTGAACACAAAGATTGTTCAAAAGGGGAATATGCAAACCATAAAAATATGCAGAGTGCATACTGGAGAAGTGTATTCACTGGGATTTAGTTGAATAAATATAATTTAACCTGTCAGCCATCTGCGGGTTTGACAGTATTTGTGATAAAAAGTTGCTGTAATAGGGTTTTATAAAGTTAATGTACTTTAGTTTGTGTCTGCACTGTTTGCATATTCATGTTTGAGTCTTATGGACTCACATATATATATATATATATATATATATATATATAAACAGATTTGAGAGAAAAAGTATCATGTAAGTAATTGCTAAAGTTTTGTTGCTATTATTGAATAAAATAAATGATTCCCATCAGATTAGAGACGTGAGAACAAACCTTGAGGAGTTTCTTTTTGCAAATCTAAATCTGAAAGGTGCTATGACCTTTACTAATACCTGTAAGATGTGTGTTTATAGGCTGAATTTCCAATAAACTCGTGTTCTCTTGGTGTTTTATAAGCAGACGTTATTCCAGTCGACACCAATGTGACGTGTTTAACAGGTTGATATTGTGATATGAATTTCAAATGTCATTTTCTGAACTGAACAGACTGTTCTAACTATTCTATTATTTGCATTTATCATCTGCTGTTTTCTGAAAGCATCAATAGTCACCTCTACAATTGTATCGGAACATCAATACTGAGATATTTTGGCACAAATATCCTGTTTTTTTGTTTTTTCCATATAGCCCAGTCCTGGGTTACGATCATATAAGTAGTAGTTAGGTAGTTGATTACCTGCAAACAATTACATTAATCAATGAATTGATTTGAGTCATTTTTAAGAAGAAAATGTCCAAATTCTCTGCTTCCAGCTTCTAAAATTCCAGCTTCCAGAGAGAGAAAGAACACGTAAACTAAACTACAGGTCAAAAGTTCTAGAACACACATTTTTACATTTTCATTGAAATATAATCAGTTTATTTCCAATGAATACCTTATAGGTTTATTACAGCCCTATATATATATATATATATACATATATATATATATATATATATATATATATATATACTGTATATATGACAGCAGAGAGTGTATTAATACTGTTCCATGTTTCAGAGGAACATACACAGCCTGTATTCAGAAACTGCCTTAAAACAAGCAGTCATGACTTAGTGAAGTTGTGATGTCACTACTATACAGTCACCACCCACAGCCATTTAAAGAGGAGGAGGAGAGGCTTAGAAAGAAGCTGGAGAAAAGAAGTTAAAACTATACTGAGATGATCTTTGCTGCTTCGAATTCCAAATAAAAACAGTAAAGTGTAGAATATGAGACATTTAAATGGTACCAAAATAATCAGTTAACTACCCAACGACCCTAAAAAGACAGATATCAATTATCATGAATCCAGTACTAGTTAACAACTTAGACATCCATCTTTTCTGCAGTAATGGACTTAAATAAAGTGTAAAGTTGCTCCAACCAAGTTTCTCTGGTTAATTAACCCCCGTCTGTATATCAGCATGGATGAAGCCTGATGTCTGGGTCTTTTCTAGGACTAGAGCTCTAGAGCTAAGCAGAACCCCATGATCTAGACCTAGTTAGTCAGGAGTTCATCCTACAGCAACATGATCCACATCAGACCATCATCATCTGTCACATGACATGGTGATGAGAGGTAGAGACACATAGACTCCATATAGAGAACAGAGTCAGACAGAGACTCGATGACCCTGGTCACTTCCCTATTGATATTGTTGTCATGGGAACAGGTGTCGGAGCCCAGATGAAGGGCACTGGAGGTTGAAAACAGTGTGTGTGTGTGTGTGTGTGTGTGTGTGTGTGTGTGTGTGTGTGTGTGTGTGTGTGTGTGTGTGTGTGTGTGTGTGTGTGTGTGTGTGTGTGTGTGTGTGTGTGTGTGTGTGTGTGTGTGTGTGTGTGTGTATAAAGGCCACCGGTCGGGTGTCGTTAGTGATACAAACACCAGAGTCGATGCTCGGACTTCACACTGAAACACACACAGACGTGTGAGCGTTGGCGGCGATTGGCTGCGTCCCTGCCATCGAACCCTTGAGCAAGTCATTACTGTGGAATTAAAATGGATTTTCAATAGTTAGAAGTTTGAATTCCAGATGGGCCACTCATCATTAACATCACATCTATCACAACTATTCACAGAGGAAACTGGCTGTTTATTAGTTGCTGTAGTAGTAGAGTGTCATTAAGGTATAATACGTTTATTAGTAAATACAAATTCAACATAAAACCATTAATAATTGACCTTCTTTGCAGCCTGAGGTGTCAACAGTTTTACAGATCTATGTTTTGGGAACTGATCACTTTCTATCAGTTTACTATTATAGAAGATTAAAGAAACCAGGAAATAATCAGAGAAGAGAAGCTGGAACCAGAGAATTTGGACATTTTATTCTTAAAAATGACTTAAATCGATTGATTGATCAAAATAGTTGGTAATCGATAAATCAATCGTTGCAGCTCTATAATTTAGTAGCTTTAGTAGAAAATAAATGTATAACGTGTACTATTACTATAGGTGATACAAGATTCCTTCATTGAAATTACAGCTGCAATGATTAGTAGATTAATTGCTGAGTCACCAACTATTATTATTTGCTAAGTATTTTGATAATTGATTAATTGATTTGAGTCATTTTTAAGAAGAAAATGTCCAAATTCTCTGGTTCCAGCTTCTCTTCTCTGATTATTTCCTGGTTTCTTTAGTCTCTATAATAATAAACTGATGATCTTTCGGTTGTGGACAAAAAAAGACATTTTAGGTTGAATCTGACATTTTATGAATCAAACAACTAATCGATTAATCGCTTCAGTAATCGATAGATTAATCAACAGTCATTAACTCAAACCCCCTGCTCATATCTTCTTCATATCCTGGTTACGAGTCTCATTCCTTTGTGTGTTAAACTATATTTATATAAATCATTAATAACTCTACTTTCCATTCATTTTATATACGTTAAATTACAACTCACAGCTATAATTCCTGCTGTTAAGATGAAGGTTTTCAAACATTTACATATGATTAGAGCTGAATCTCTCAATTTACACAGCTGGACTCACACCAAGTAATTACAGACTCTTCTTTGAGCACTTTGAATCAATCATGTATTCTTTGTAGTCTTCTTTGTAGAAATGAATCTCGCATTCTTTGAGTGTATAAATTTACATCCACAGCAGGTTTTGACGCTATCACTCTTTCAAATATTGATAAACGCTGTAACAAGAACTCGTCTGAGCACCAGAACTCCAGGTTCTTTTGTAGAATTCCTCCTTATTTTCAGCCATTCTGCTGCATTCAGCTGATTCCTGCCTGTGGTCTTGTCCACTGAACTGTAATCAACTCTCCTGACTCGCGCCGGGCTTCCACCCCTTCCACTTAACCCTCCTCTTGTTCACCGGTTTATGACCGGCGGGCGCAGCCTGTAGTGTTTCTCCTTTCGACCCTTGTGGTAACGGCACCGGTGGGCGGTGGAGGACTCTCCCGGATCCAGTTCCCCGCCGGCTTTAAGAAGAAGAAGAAGACGAAGACGACAGAGACGAGGAGATCTGGGCACGCTGCTGGTGTCACAAAGCCCAGCTTTAGGAATCTGCCAGTTGGATTTGCAGAGAGGACTTGGCAGCGTCTGAGTTACATGATTTGGCCGCCATGTCTGCAACAGATCCTCATTTAAATTCATGTATTTTTTGTTTTCTTTTTTTTTTTCCCTATTCGATTCCCTGCCTGGGGTTGAATTCATAAGTGATTTTTAGTCAGTTCGTAGATGCTTGAGATGAGGAAAGTAGGCGTTTTCTCAAAAAAACCTGAGGAAATGTGAACATTTGCAGTAAAGCTGCAGTTAACTGTTTCGAGAGTCGATTAATCGATTGATTATTAGTTGTTGGGACCAGAGAATTTGGACATTTGGACAAAAATGTCCAGTATTTATTGGAGCTCTGTTTGTAAGTCTTGGTCTTGACAGGTAAAAGACATGATGAGGACATTAATAGAGTAGTATCTATAGTTACAAATAGATAAACTAACATTTAAGGGTTTCGATTAGGGCTGCAATTAAAGAATATTTAAATAGTCAATTTATCTATTGAAACGATTAATCAATTAGTTGTTTGGTTCATATAATTGTGTAAGAAGATTCAACCGAAAATGTCTTTTTTGTCCACAACCCAAAGATCATCAGTTTACTATTATAGAGATTAAAGAAACCAGGAAATAATCAGAGAAGAGAAGCTGGAACCAGAGAATTTGGATATTTCCATCTTAAAAATGACACAAATCGATTAATTGATTATCAAAATAGTTAGCGATTATTCTAATAGTTGGCAACTAATCGATTAATCAACTAATCATTGCAGCGATTATAAGAACCACAAGGAAGAGAAATGTACATTAAATATGTTTGTATATGAGATGATTATTCAAAGGAAAATTAATAAATTTAGACTTTTTTAACAATAAAGTGACTATTCTGATATTCTATTGATTATTGAAATGATTAATCGATTAGTTTACTATTATCAGTTTACTATAGAAGAATAAAGAAATGCAGAAGAAGCTGGAATCAGAATTTGGACATTTTCTTCTTAAAAATGACTCAAATTGATTAATCGATTATCAATATAGTTGTCAATTAGTATGATAGTTTGTGACTAATCGATTAATCGTTGTAGCTCTAGAAACAATGAATTGATTAGTTATATTTAAAGGCTACACGTATTGTCATTATTTAATAATGTGCTGGTTGTTTCTGATATTTCGATAGGGGTATTTCTTCTTAAAAAATGCCTCAAATTAATTAATCGATTATCAATATAGTTGGTGTTTTTTGTAGGTAAATCTGGATCAACAAAGTATGAATGTCACTGGTTTATCAGGATCTAGATTTTTTCGTTCCAGATGCTCGAGGAATCACCTCCATTAAAAGTCCCCACACTGTCCACACAGTTCTGTGTGTGACAACTACACAATATATAAAGATAACATCCAGTTTCAGCTAATTATGAGATCAGCGACCATGTTTTTTCATGCTTAGGTTAACGAGTGTTTGTCTAAATCACAACCAAACCGTCCTGCAGCAGATGCACCCTGACATTCCATGGATATTATAAAAAACACCATGAAAACCATAGAATTATAAGAGGTATTATACAAGATTACACTGGGCTGGTAGGAAATGTAAATGAGAAATAATCTCATGTTTAAAATTTGATTAAAACAGCCTCGGATCTGTAATAACCTGGCGGCGAAAGGCCGAGGCCTGTACCTCGACATCCGATGTGATGTGGTTCATTATCGTTATGGCCCGTCGCCGAGGCGTTTCCCAGCGAGTTACAGGACCCAATAAAGGTTCAACGACCACGACCGGGCGCCGTTACGACGTAAAGACGCCAGACATTTAGAGAAAAGCGTCATTAAATATGGAATACAGAACGAACGTGACCCTTTTCTGTCCCCTCCTCCTCCTCCTCCGCCGCCGCCTCCCGCCTGGTTTACGGCGACGCTCAAACCTGCGTTACTCATGTATTTTATGACACATTTTACCTCCGACGACGTTAGAAAAAACATCGTAAAGTACAGCTGGACGCGGAGTGAGCTATGCTCCGCTATCCGGAGGGTACCTCGTCTCTTTGTGACTTTTTTTTTTTTGGGGGGGGGGAGATGGTGTCAGCTCCCGGTGAAAAATAGACGCTCTCAAAAAAACCTTCCGACCGCCTGTTGAACAGGTAAATCATTTCACCTGAGCAGCTCCACTTTGTCAGTCCGCCTCCGGGTGTTCCAGGCAAGGAAGGAAGCCAGCTGAAAAGTGTGTGTAAGTTGAAGTGTGTGAGAAGGTGATTGTGTAAGTTTCATTACATTTTAGCATAAAAAAAACCCTCTGAGCCCCGGAGCCTTCGTGGCACTCTGTTCATTTCTGGCTGTTGCAGGTGATATAGTGTGTGTGTGTTTGGCTTTGAAACGGCAGGGTGTATTACTCTTCCTCTCTACTTTAATGGCTGTTAAATCTGTTAAACAGATGGCGCCCGCTGACAATTTTTTGTCAGTCAAATTCGAGGAGATCTGCATCCTTAAATGAGTTCACACCCCTGGAAAAAATTAAAAAAGCAGATAACTCATCCTGCGAAAAATTTCCATTTAAATCACAAGAGAACAGTCATGATTATTTAGTCCTCCCACTGTTTTATAGACCTTTTGCTTTCATAAATATTCAGTAGATAAATTTCCCCCCAAATTTCTTTTGCTGATAAGTTGGATACCTTTGTGATGGAGGATACATTACAGGGCAGATTGTTCCAGTGTCATTTGGAACAATCTGGTTGGTTGTTTGGTTCGTAAAATGGTGTAAAATGTAGATCAGTGTGTCCCAAAACTGAAGATTCAACCTATAATGTCTTTTTTTGTCCAGACCAACAGTCAACCCAGTTTACTATTATAGAGACGAAAGAAACCAGGAAATAATCAGAGAAGAGAAGCTGGAACCAGAGAATTTGGACATTTTCTTCTTTAAAAAATGACTCAAATTGATTGATGAATTATCAAAATGATTATTTGATTAATCAGCAATTGCAGCTAGAATTTAGTAGCTTCAGCAGCAAAATGGTTCATGTCAATGTTTCCTTTCAGTCATGAACAAACCCAACTTCTCAAAGCAGATTTTGTCAACGAGTCAGAGAATTTGGACATTTTCTTTGATTGATTGATTAATCGATGTCAAAATAGTTGGAGATTAGTGGTTGGAAATCAATAAACTAGTCATATTAGTCTACTATTACTAGCTTATATAGTGGGATTAATCCATAATGTTAATAAGCATCTTATAAAAACCTTATTACAAATTATGACGACAACTAACACTGTTTTGATAGTTGATTAATCTATTGGTTATCAAAATTAGTTGTTTGGATCATAAAATGGTGTCAAATTTCAATCAGTGTTTCCTAAAGCTGAAGATTCAACCTAAAATGTCTTTTTTTGTCCACAACCCAAAGATCATCAGTTTATTATTATAGAGACTAAAGAAACCAGGAAATAATCAGAGAAGAGAAGCTGGAACCAGAGAATTTGGACGATTTCTTCTTAAAAATGACTGAAAACGATTAATCAATTATCAGAATAGGTGGTGATAAGTTGGATATCCCAATGATGGAGCATACATGTACAAAAGCAGTGCAAAGGGCATTGGTTCCTCGTGTTTTGCGGCTACAATTCGTTTCTTTTTGTCGCCGCCAGCCTCGTCCTGTCGCTGCCAAGCAGCTGAATGTTTTGCGGAGTCATGGGCAGCTCGGTAGGATCCGCGGCTCGGGAAGAGGCCGAATGGATCGGCCTCTTTTAGCCACGGCCAAGAACTGCCAAGATAATAAAGTTAGGCCTTGATCATGATGTTGTGATCCGCAAAAAAACACACACACAATGTAGAGATTGGAGGAAAAAAAAACAGATCCAGCACACTGCTGACACACCAACAATTGGACTCTGAACTCTCTGAACCAGTCTGCCTCCATCTCTAGTTCTAACACACACACACACACACACACACATATATATATATATATACACACACACACACCAAACCAGGAGCATTTCCGTCCCCTGACAGGTCCAGCAGCCTGGTCCATGTGTTCCGTCCAGATGGGGCTGCTCCATTATTCTGGATGGACTGGACAACACATTGGCACACATTCATATACTAGAGATGGGTCATAGAGGTGTGATACCTGACTGAAGGACGCCATCGATCAGGTTGTGTCAGGATTGGAGGCTTATTTCTATACCCTACCATTCAAATGTGTGTGGTCACTTAGAAATGTCCTTATTTTTGAAAGAAAAGCACTGTTTCTTTTTAATGAAGATAACTTTAAACTACTCAGAAATACAATCTATACATTGCTAATGTGGTAAATGACTATTCTAGTTTTAGGTACAGAGGTGTATAGAGGCCCATTTCCAGCAACTATCACATGTAGATATCGTCAATATCCACATCAGAAAATACCTTCCCCCTTAAGGAGGTTATGTTTTCACCCATGTTTGTCTGTCTATCAGCAAGATAACTCCAAAGTGTAAGGGTGGGTTTTTGTCATATGGTACCATGACCAGCTTTTGGTAAATAAATAAAACTGAATGTATTGGTGTATTTCTGCAGCTGCTTCAGGCTCTAACACTTACAGATTGTTCAGTTCCTTTCCGGAAACCAACGTGGCTGCAACACCCGCACGAACAGGTGTGACATCACAAAATCTGACCTGTTAAATCTGTTCCCGCGGCTTCTCATTGGTGCCTCGGTCTCTCTGTAGCACATCTGAAAACAAAAGTTGACGATTCTCTGACGATATTTAGTTTTACTGCAGTTAATCACTGATGTTTTTCACACAAACGAGCTGTGCATGCAGCCATTTTGTAAATATATGCAGGACAAGTTAATAAAAACCTCAGTGTTAATATTATGGGCAGAATATTTGAACCTGCTGACGGTTAAATCCTCCTTTTTTCTTTCAGCCATGTTTCAGCCATCAACATGTATCATCACAATAGAGCAGTATAATTAAAATCTCTATCATAGGACAATTATTTTATCAATTATACCATTACTAACACACACACACACAGATGCTTTTAAACCTGTGAGGATGCAGCGATTTGCTTATTCAAGGATAGCTGTGGTTTAATTACTTCCAACACTTGCGAGGACGTATTCAGTGTTTCGGCTTTAAAAACCCACGAGGGGCCACGGATGCTGATTAAAAGTCTGCTTGCAGTAAATCGTAAGGACATAATCTCAGTTTTTTTTTTTTATTTCTTTTTCTTTTCAACGGGCAAAGCAGTAAAAATAAGCGAAGCAAACCCGGCCACAGCCGAGCATCGTTCTGACTCAGACCACACTCGGCTTCTCCTCTAAATTGGCTGATCGCAGCGAGAGCTTTGACACTTCGTCGATACGTGAAGATTTTATTGAAACGGCTCATATTAGAAAACTTTATAGATAGTTTGTTATCATCATGGTTTGTTTCATTTAAAAAAAAAATGGTTTTCTGTCAAATTTAATTTGCCAAGTTGCCATTCTGAGAAGATAAATAGGATTTTATCAGTGTTGTTGAGTTTATTATTAGCAGCTTTGGGTAAGACCTGATAAAACATACGACTGATTTATTGTCAGGCTGCTCAAATGCACTTTGTGAAGTTAATCAGTGGATGACAGTTTGCTTAACCGCCTGGGATAATAACTCAAATTCACGAGCATTATGCTCTCTCTCAAATCTCCGAGCTGAAATATGTCCCGTAGCAGCCAGACAGCTCCCTATTTATCAATGGCCAGTGTTGCACAACTGATTACAAATTCCTGTAAAAGTCAGACTGTGCAAGAACGTATTTTCCTCACGGTTGAGTTATGGCTCTGCTATAAAGCTTCGCCATATCTCTGCGTTTTTTTTTTTTTGTGTTTTTTTGTATCGCTAAAATAAATCTCCCGTGTTTTCTAAATAAACCTGCGCCGTCTCTTTTTGAGTAATGGGTGCCATCGCTTAAGAGCAGTTGTAAAACTAGTAAGCATAAAAAAAGAAGGAATAAGTTACTTCACATTTTATTTTTTTTTCTTGATTTTTTTTTTTTTAGGCCTGATCATTAATCCGGAGGTCACAATTTGCCATCTCATTAATTTCTATAATTGGAAAAGTAAATCATTTCATATGCAAATGATCACCAGCTATGTTTTTTTAATGTTTGACCTTGTTAGTTAATATATTTTGAGAAGGGAAATGCAAAATAAACAACCCTCAGGGTTTTGTGTTGCATACATCATGAGTTTATTTTTGTGTCCTTTTATCCACATTCCTGAATATTCAGGCCCCACAGACGACCAGAGCTGTAAATTCTAAGTGTTTGAGCCACATAAATAAGTCTAATGTTGAATCTTACATTATGAACTGTGTTTTTATAGCACTGCGGCTTCCTCATATTATTATATAAATCCTCTTTACTGAGGTAGTGGGCAGACTGAAGAGGATTAAATTACAGAAGAGAAGAGAGAGACGTGTTTTATATTTTTTAGCAGTAGGTTCAGAGTTCTGCAAAGTACAATCTGATAAAAATAGACGAGGCGTCCTCAAAGATCCCATCTTTTGAAGATGCAAAGGAGAATTTAAAGGTGACATCTGAGGAATTAGGAATCAGGAGGATTATTTAATTTATTAGCCGTCCTAGTTGATAGTTTAGAAGACACCTGTTATTTCAGCGTGTTCAATATTTGAGCACATTTTATGCAAATCTGACTTGGTTTTGACAGATGTTCAATATTAAAGGTCTGAAAGCTAAAAGACATGATCAGGGCATAAATGGCTAGTGCATGTAATCAAATACTAACCAGGCACAGGGTTTGATCAGGGCTGCAATAAATAATATTTAAATAGTCGATTTATCTATTGAAACGATTAATCGATTAGTTGTTTGGTTTGTAAAATGGTGTAAAATGATGGTCAATTAATGAATATTTTAATAGTCGATTATTGAAACAATTAAAACATGATATACAGCCTCATGGTTATTTTATTTTCACTTGTGAGAACCAAAAAGCGACGTCTGTACTAGAACAGCAATTATTCTGATAGTTTATTATTCTATTAATTATTGAAATGATTAATCGATTAGTTGTTTGGTTCGTAAAATGGTATAAAATGATGGTGGGTGTTTCCCAAACTGAAGATCCCTGAAGATTCAACCTAAAATGTCTTTTTTGTCCACAACCCAAAGATCATCAGTTTACTATTATAGAGACTAAAGAAACCAGAAAATAATCAGAGAAGAGAAGCTGGAACCAGAGAATTTGGACATTTTCTTATTAAAATTGTCTCAAATCGATAATTAGGATAGTTGTCTTAATCAATGAATGGATTATGAAAATGGTTGCCAACGAATGTAAAAGTTAAGCAGCTACTCAGTCAACTACTTATTGCAGCTCTACTGTGATATAGAATACAGTTAATCCATTAATTTATAACGTTTCCTGTATTTTACAACTTTCCTGTGTCAAAATAGTTGGTAATTAATGTAATAGATAGCACGTAATTAATTAATTGACTAACCATTGCAGCTCTAATCCTGTTAAAACCAACATTTTAACGATGCCCAAGAAATCAAATTAGAGAGAAGCTGGAACCAGAGAATTCAGACATTTTCTTCTTGTTGGCAACTAATCAACTAATCGTTTTAGCTCCAGATCTCACATAATGATATTCAAAGACTCTTTGTTCAGTATAACTGAAATATATACAGTATATTTCAAAATAATTGGTGGTTTGGTTCATAAAATGGTTTTAAATATGAAAATAGTTGCAGATTAATTGCTCTACTTCATTGTATTATGCTCCTTAGAAGAATCACTTTAAAATCATCAAAAGGTACTATGCTTCATTGTAGGACTGCAAATAAGGCAATCAATCTATTGATTATTGAAAATAGTTAGATTTGAGAAGCTGGAACCAGAGAATTTAGACATTTTCTTCTCCAAAATTACTCAAATTGATTAATCGATTCTGAAAATATTTGGCGGTTAATGTAATAGTTGTCAACTAATTGATTAATCGACTAATAGTCGCAGCTCTAGTTTTGATTTCACGAATCGATTAGAACTTTAATGCGGGGATTTTTCAGCTACTGCACCATCAGTATTACTGCGACTGTGGGAACAAACAAACAGAATCTGAATTCCCTCGTCGGTAACGTCCACGATGAGAAAACCTCTTGATCCCTTGATGTTTCATCTCTTTACCGACATCGTTTTGGCAGCAAACGGCGTCGATATCGACCGAGGATTTCCCAGCATCTTCTTTTCTCCCGAGGCTTAGATCCCTCTGCTCCTCCTCCCTGACTTCTATACATTTCCCTGCCTCCATCTGATTAATTACAAGGTCACTATAAACAAAAAGGAGCAGTTGTTCATATGTTGTGCTATATCACCGGCCAAGGCTGTAGTCCAGCCGTTCATTTATCACCACTCGACCCCGGTCCGACTGGAGCCATTGGCTGCCGCGGCCAGGGCGATTCCAATTAATATAATGGACTCGTGGGTTGATGTTTTTCTTAGCACTCTCAATAATGCAGTCATTTATATGCTGATTTGCCATTCTTCAGTGTTGCAGGCAGCTGGACGTGACCCATAAATCCAAAAAGGTTGCCTCCGCAGGATATAACTCATCAAGGACGCCGTTCGTCCCGAATCAAAAACAACACTCGCGGGGGTTTTGACATTGAAGATTCCGCGGAGATCACCCGTCTCAGCCGTGTCATTAGACAAATCCCCAAATTATCATCATCATTGTGAATCATCACCCGTAGCCGGTTGCGCTAGATAAAACGAGGACATTGCGGATGATTGATACCTCCCAAAAAAAAAAAGTAATCAAACCGAGGCACCGAATTACAGCCATTAGTGGTCCTGCATTATCTTATCAGGGAGATGCTTGTATGATTTAAAGGCAAATAACCCTGTTATTTAACATAACTGTGTTTATAAAGCACCTGTAAAAGCATCATAGACGTCTGATGTATTATTAGTATTGTTATTATTGACTGAGATGTGTTTTAAAGTGATTTCTGAGAGTGTTTTCATACTCTGGAGATGGCTTTTAATTACATTCTGGCTCCATTATGTTGGGCTTTGCAGCGAGCCTGTTCTTTGATGACTTTTATTGAAACTACCCACATGCCAATTATCTCTTTACAAGCTACTGTTGGACTGGAATAGTTGTCTTCATGTGAACATCCTTGTACTTTATCCTCACTTAAACCTCCCGGTTTGCCAGAAAATATGGAAAACACATTAAATATTCATTCAGATTCAAGATATTTGAGCAAAAAGTATGTTTTCTATTCACTGTAATTTATCATAGTGGATTTGACAGTCAAAGAATCTATGAATATAGAAATGATTAATTGATTAGTTGTAACAGTCCATAACCCAAAAATCATCAGTTTACTACTATAAAAGACTAAAGGAACCAGGAAATGATCAGATTTGAGAAGCTGGAACCAGAGAATTTGGACATTTTCTTGTTAAAATCAACCTAAATCGATTAATTGATGATCAGAATAGTTGGTGATTAAAGGAAAAGTTGGCAAATAATCGATTAATCAGTGCAGCTAATATGGAACACACATCAAATCTTCATCCAGGTTCAAGATAGTTGAGGGAAAAGTGTATTTTCTATTTATTGTAAACCATTTCTAGCAGTGAACTAGAGCTGCATCCAATGACTATTTTAATAGTCGATTAATCTATCAATGATTAAAACAATCGATTAATTATTTGGTTTGTAAAATGGTGTAAAATGTTGATCATTATTCCCTAAAGCTGAAGATTCAACCTAAAATGTCTTTTTTCATCCAGACCAACACTCCACAACCCAAAGATCATCAGTTTACTAAGAATTTTGCCATTTTCTTCTCAAAAATGACTCAAATCAATCAGAATAGTGATAAGTGTATCGTAGATAACTAATTGATTAATCAACTAATCGTTGTAGCTCTCATATAATATCAATTTATCAATATAAAATGAGAAAGATCATCAGTTTATTTATTATAGAGACTAAAGAAACCAGGAAATAATCAGAGAAGAGAAGCTGGAACCAGAGAATTTGGACATTTTCTTCTTAATAATGACTCATAGTAACACATTTACTCTTAAAAAAGACTTAAATTGATTAATCGATTATTAAAATAGTTGACAATTAATGTAATAGTTGCCACAAAATATAAAAAAACACATCAAACCTTCATCCAGATACAAGATATTTGAACAAGAAGTGTATTTTCTATTTATTGCTCATTCATTTCTTACAGTTAACTTTAAACAAGCATAATAATAATAATACCTCACAGCAAAAGTACATTCTTAAATTATTCCACGGTGCATTTTTGAAAAACAAACCAATTCTAAGAATTAATTCAATTCCTTGCAGGAGCCATTTTCTTCGAGGCAAATCATTTTCAAATCAGCTGTTCTGAGAGTAGGAGTTGATCCCGGGTCTAATAATTGCACCTGTGCATCAATAAACGACAATATTTCATGATTTATAATGTTTGCAACCCAACAACTCTCTCTATTCACTGACGTAGCATTGGAGGAAGAGTTTAAACTGAATTGTGTTTCCCCTTTCTTGTATTAACAATAACATAAAAGCCCAGAGAATCGTCCTCTGAGACCTTTTGTTACTCTGAACCAAGGTCATTGTGTGTTTCTGGTGTGTTTTTGTGTGTATTTGAACCATGGGTGTGTTGTTGTGTACAGGAAATAAAGACCTTTACACTCACAGGTACTGGACCCATGCAAGGTCACTGTCAGCGAGCCGTGACAAAGATCCAGTGTTGTTAATAATAAGAGCTCCGACTTTACACTGGAGCAATTTATCAGCTCCATCAACACCGTGTCCACTCTATCTGGTGTTTGTGTGATTGATGAATGGATGTTATTGGATAGTTTCATTTGCATAATGCAATTTTGCTGCATAATGAACATTTCTGACATTGCAAATTAAAAACCCTTCAGAATTTCATTGAAACTGTATTTTTTATTGAATTTCATAGCCAGATCTTTTTCAGCATTAACCATTAATGCGTCAATACTTTCCTTCTCTATTGACTGACTGAGTCTGCCATAACATAAGTGTTTGTTAGTTTATATTATTGACAGAAGTCTTCTTGTCTGTTGAGAGCTTAACTATAGCCATATGAGAAAATGGTCTGGACCAAAAAAAAAAGACATTTTAGGTTGAATCTTCAGCTTTGAGAAACACTGATAGACATTTGAAACCATTTTATGAACCAAACAACTAATCGATTAATAGTTTGATTAATAAACTTATCGTTTGATTGATCGACATGAAGCATAATATCTATTTTGGATCTTAAAGTGATTCTTTATTGTCTCTATTCTCTACAAGTTCGATTAATGAATAAATAAGTTAAAAAGGGACAAAAACCTACTTCCTAAGGAATACAATAGAATGAAGTAGATCTGCAACATTTAGTCGATTGATCGATTAGTCACCAACTAATTTGATAATCGATTAATTGCTTTCAAGAAGAAATTGTTCCAGTTTCTCAAATCTGATTATTTCCTGGTTTCTTTAGTCTTGGTAAAGGCTTTATCTTTGGGAAACTTTGATCAACATTTTACACAATTTTATGAAGCAAACAACTAAATGAATAATCGTTTCACTAATAGGTAGATTAATCAAATAAAAATAGTTGCACCCTTTGTTTTCAAAGATTCATACCCTTATCAAATATCAGAAATATTAAATAATGACAATATCTGTATGTAATATTTTAGAGCTGGATTAAGGATTAATCAATTAATTGCAGAATATGACATTAATGTCCAACTGTTTTGATAATTGATTAATCGTTTTGAGTCATATTTAAGAACAAAAGCGCCAAATTCTCTGGTTCCAGCTTCTCTTCTCTGATTATTTCCTGGTTTATTTAGTCTCTATAATAAATAAACTGATCATCTTTGGATTTTGGACATTTTAGGTTAAAACTTAAGCTTTGAGAAGCTCTGATCGACATTTTACACCATTTTCTGAACCAAACAACTAATCAATTAATCGTTTCACTAATCGATAGATTAATCAAATAAAAAAGTTACACAAAGATTCATCCCCCTATCAAAGATCAGAAATAACCATCACATTAATAAATATTGACAATAGCTGTATGTATAGCTGCAACGATTGATTAGTTGCCAATCATTTTGATAATCAATTTATTGATTCGAGCTATATTTGAGAAGAAAATGTCCAATTTCTCTATTTCCACTTTTGTAAATCTGATTATTTTCTAGTCTTCTATTGGTCTGGACAAAAAAATACATTTTAGGTTAAATCTCCAGCTTTGGGAAACACTGATTGACATTTTACATCATTTTATGAACCAAATGACTAATGGATTAATGTTGGATTCCATAGGACACAACAATGAATAATCTATGGCCCCAACTACTCATCTAGATCCTTTTTTTTAATCTAAACACTTATTTCTCCAATTTTATCCAATTCAACTGAACAGCTTTTGTCCTGTTTTTGTGATAATTAGTCCCATTCTGTGCTGCTCATGACATAATTCATCATGATTATCCCCCTTGTTTTCATTGTAAGCATCTCAACTGTAGATGTTTGTCCGTCCTTCAAATCTCTCGACAACATCCATCTAATCGAAGACACAGTTGGTGAAAGTGTTGCTTGATCGTCTGAGGATGAGCAGCGTTGAATGTGAAGTTGTTTGCATCAACGGTCCTTGAGGAAGCTGCAATCAGCTCACTCAAGATCCAAGATTCCACATTGTCATTGTACCAACATACAAATGCAATTCAGGTGCATTCAAGGAATGAACTCGAAAGTATAAAAGATAATAAATAAATGCTTTTATTCATTCACTTCAGCTCACATTGTACACACCACATGTATAATTTATACATATACTCAGTACCAACGTATGCAGTTAGAAGAGAAAAAAGTCTCATGGTTCAGTTTTGATTTTTGAAACTATTACTTGGTTTTACTGTGAACAAAACTGCAGCATAAATAACCTTGTTACCATGGAACATTTATACCACAATCTATGCATTCGAGTAGTTCTCTTTGAAAAGTTGTTTCTTGTTTTTCGGTGTTCGTCCTGCATTCTTTTGGCTTGTTATTGGATTTCACGGAGGAGGGATCTTTCAGTTGCACCTCTCACCTTTCCATGACTATTTCTCGCCGGGTTCCTGTCATCAGCAAAAGATTGGATTCTTCTCTCACAAAAGCCCTTTAACTCCAGAGACGCAGCGTTTTTGAGTCATGAAAAACAACCTCTCAAAGAAGTATTGATATGATAGTGAAGCTTTGATTAACAACCACTGGGAGCACGGATTCAACCAGCATGACTGGATTCATCTCAGCTCTTTAAAAAAAACTGACAGTATATTTACAGTAGCTCTTACTATTAGAGGCTTTTTTTAAAATAAAAAGTTATTCTTGTTTAAAGTTGAATCTACAGCTTTTACAAACAACCAAACAAACGATTAATCATTTCAATATTCAATAGATTAATCAACTATCAAAGTACTTGTAGCCCTAGTTTTCAAAGATTTCCAGAAATAATCAGAACATTAATAAATAGCTGTGGCCTTATAATATAATATAACAACTTATTGATTAATCCTTTCTAGAGCAGCAATGGATTGACTACCACATGAATCTGTAACTATTTTAATAATCGATTAATCGATTTTAAGAAGAAAACATCCAAATTCTCTGGTTCCAGCTTCTCTTCTCTGATTATTTCCAGGATTCTTCAGTTTTATTTCTTTGCATCTTTAAAATGTTGGTTTAAACAGGATTAGAGCTGCAATGGTTAGTCAATTAATTGGTTAGTTGCTATCTATTACATTAATTATCAACTCTTTTGACACAGAAAAAGGTGTAAAATACAGGAAACCTTATAAATTAATGGATTAACTGTATTCTATATCACACTAGAGCTGCAATAATTAGATGCTAGATGCTAACTTTTACATTTGTTGGCAACCATTTTCATATTCCATTAAGACAACTATCTTGAGTTGTGTCTTATTTGAGTCATTTTTAAGAAGAAAATGTCCAAATTCTCTGGTTCCAGCTTCTCTTCTCTGATTATTTCCTGTTTTCTTTAGTCTCTATAATAGTAAACTGATGACCTTTGGGTTGTGGACTGTTGGTCTGGACAAAATAAGGTTGAATCTTCAGCTTTTCAGCTTTGGATAAACATTTTCCACCATTTTATGAAGCAAGCAACTAATTGATTAATCATTTCAATCAATCCCTCCTCCTGTTCTGCTGCGGCATCTCTCCTTAATGGTGAACGAGCAAGAGAAGGACTGTGGGGGGTTAAAAAAAAGACGAATGGAAAGGCGAAGACGTCGATACGACACAGCTGGGACTCACATTCAATTTTCACGACGGGCGGGAATATTACGGAACGAGTCCGAGGTGTCGCCCAGGAAGCCCCCAGGCTGCTGTTATATTGAAGGATAAGACATATCGCTCCCAAATCACTTGTCAAATAGGACGATGGCCTCTGGGAGGCTGGACATGAGAATGGCTAAATAAAAATACATGTCAGTTATATATGTAGTTTACAGCCCCGTAATAAATCACACCAACTGCAGGGCAATAAAACAATATTATAAAAAATGTCTTTGTAAGCTGTACTTCTGAAAAAAAGAAAAATGATTTTCCCTGGAGTCCCTGAATGCACCTTTTTTGAGAGTCATGAACCTTATTATTGCTTCTAGGTGCATTTAAAACATTTAAAATCAGAGAGAAACCATTTGCTGTGAGGAACATAATGGGGGGAAAAAGTAGGCGGCGGGAATAAAGGAAATCAATCCAAAAACTTCTCCTTGAGAATATTAGTATTAATAACAATAAAATAATAAATAAAGTAGACTCAATTTGTAGTTAATGGTCTATAACATTCCTCCGGTTTGGTTGCTTTAAGGGATAGATAATGTAAATTTAAAAGTGTTTTAATATGCTGTATTTCTTGTTGTATGTAATTGAAAGAAACAGTGCACTCACAGTATTAATTCTGCATTTAAAAAACAGGATTGGAACCGTTCCTTAGATGTAATCTAGTTAACATATTTGCAGTAATGTTTAGATGAATTATCCTTGGGTCCTGAGCTGCAGAGACTCAGCTTTATTTAATACTTTATTCTATTCTCTCCGTGTTATTAATCTTTTAACTGATGCTGCAAAACTTTATCTACACCCTTGATATGCGAGACCTCGCCGCTGTAACCTTGACATTTCCTCACTTTTAAATGATGCTGAACGGCTTCGCGCGAGAGTTCGCAGTGAGAAATATTTGCCTTAATATTTATGAACATGTCCTCGCAAAATACACTTTCTTTTTTAATATTAAACTAAGTTTTGATGGTCAACATGTGCAGTTACACTATTGGTACAAATCTTTGCACACTTGGGGCCTGATCTGGTATGATCCCAATTAAAAATGAATGAATTGCATGTGCATTCCAACAGAATGTCCATGTGGTTGATGGATATTAGAATAATTGCGTAAATGGCAACAGGTGCAAACGTGGCGGTGACAGCAGTATTTAAATGAGGTTTTTTCATGTTTTAATGGTTTCCACAGAGAATTTGGATGAGCAGCATTTATGGAGACACGGTGATGAAATATAATACAAAATGCAAAATCTTCTTTCATTGTGATTTCATTGAGCGTGTTAGGAATTTACATGTTTTTACACACTGATTTCTAATGAATCAGGCCCATACATACATATACATGCATGATTATGTGTATCAACTAATCAATTTGAGTAATTTTTAAGATGAAAATGTTTAAATTCTCTGATTCCAGCTTCGTTCTTTAGTCTCTATAATAGTAAACTGATGATCTTTGGGTTGTGACTCTTGGTCTGGACATTTTAGGTTGAATCTTCAACTTTGAGAAGCTCTGATCGACATTTTACACCATTTTCTGATCGTCTCAATAATCAATAGATTAAGAGACTATGAAAATATTGGTCTGGACAAAAAAAAGACATTTTAGGTTGAATCGTCAGCTTTAAGGAAACACTCATCAACATTTTAAACCATTTTATGAACCAAACCACTAAGAGCTGTAAAGATTAAATGATTATTTACCAACTAGTACATTAACTGCCAACTATTTTGATGACCGATGAATTGATTTCAGTCATTTTTTAGATGAAAATGTCCAAATTCTCTGGTTCCAGCTTCTCTTCTCTGATTATTTCCTGGTTTCTTTAGCCTCTATAATAGTAAACTGATGATCTTTGGGTTGTGGACTGTTGGTCTAGACAAAAAAAGACATTTTAGGTTATAATAATTGATAATTTAGGAAGATGAGCATCAATTATCTGACTATTCTTCACACAGTTGTTGGTTGGCTATAATAAATCATTAGTCAGCTAAAAAAAAGAAAATCTCAGAGTTTATTTGGATTCTATTTATTTCTACATGAATGTATCTGTTTCTCACATTTACGTCGAACACGAGAATTCTTTATAAGGGCCTCCTATGGAGAAAATCAATGACTCTGCTTCTCTCGAGTTCCTCCAATTGAATCTTGCAGGTCAGGAAGTTCAGACTGAGCTGGATGAATCAGGCTTCAGCCCCAACTCGATCGATTACGATCCCCCCCCCGAAAAAAAGCAGAAAGTAGGGAACGAAGCACACCTCCGAGGCCATAAAACCGCAAACATCTGTGTTCGTTCGGACCAATTAATCGCGGGGGCGTTTGACGGCGCCGATCGGTGAACGTCTCCACCCTTCGCTCCTCCTTCATTAACGCCGCTTGTCATTTCCTCGTCTTCATCTTCATCTTGGTCTTTTGGCCCTTTTTCTATCAGCCATCTGTCTCCCCCTCCCTCCACCCTCGCCACTTTCCCCTGCATCATTCTATTTTCATCCCTTCGCCTCCACTTCTCTCCTCTCGCTTTTTTTCCCTTTAACCCTCTTCACCTCTTTGTCTCTTGCATTATCCCTCCCTCGCTGCTCCCTTGGCCTTTTTGTACCATTTGTTCTTGTACATAATGGAAATAAAGAGTAAAGATAGAATGTAGTTCCCAGATTGTCTTCTCGTGTCCTTCGTCCATTTCCTCCTCGACGTTCCTTTCTCTGTTTTTCCTTCTCGCTCCTTATCTCCTTCACCGATCCACACTTCATTGAACCCAACACACACTCACAAAATGTTGAATTAATTCCTGCACGTTCCTGCTCAGCGTCCGTGGTTCTTTATCTCTGGGGGTTGAGGAAAGGTGACTGGATGGCTCCCCGTCATTAAAACCTCATCATCTGAGATGACACTGTCTACCGTTATTGACTTTCGCCTTTTTTTTTTCCCCCCTTCTATACAAAGGATGTGTCCATAAAATCCAATTGGCAGATGACTTATTCAGCCACGATTTAATTAAAGGTGAATTCAACACTTTGTAGACGTCTTGAATACAGATTAAGATTCAGGATACTGTAATACTGTAGCCTGGCTACCACCAGACCTCATCTCAGTGTAGATTGATATTCAGTCTGGGAACCATCCATTCATGTTTGTATTAGAGGCGTGGTTTAAGAAAGGGGTTTATTGGGCACTATGGATGTGTATCAAATGTACATATCGTATCAAACATACCCAATCACTTCAACTAAAATCAACCAAACTAAGCACATTTGATTTAAATGGACAGAACCCTTATTCTTGTAGAGTTGTAGAGTTGTTCTTGGCTTGTTTGACGACCTCTCACCCTTCTTCAGTTCTGAGACTAATGCAGGAAACCCAGGAATTTGAATTTGGTCGAATCGGGTGGTTTCACACCCACTTTGGGTTTGTTGCATTGACCTCAGAACTGAAGAAGCCTCTTGAATGAGAGGTGAAATGTCTTCAAACAAACTGTTTTTCCTACAACTCCACAAGAAGTCTTTGGGCATTGTACAAACACATTTGATAGACATTCATAGCTTTCTTAAACCACACCTCAAATACAAAATGTAAAATGTATTCAAAGAGGTAAGAAATCCACAAGAACAAGGGTTCTTTGAGCAATGGTCCATTCTAACCAAATACGCCAAGTTTGGTTCATTTACGTTGGTGTGAAAACATAAATCACACTCAGGATCTAGACCTCCAAAAAGAACTAGTCTCAATCCCATTGACTTTGCACCAAATGACAAACTTTGGTTTGGTTCCTTTCGGTGAGAACGAGAACTTGAATCCAAACGAGGGGATGCTAATTAGTTCATAGCTAAGTTATTCCGACCTCATTCATTCATGAAAATAGCACGTCTCCTCTGATTGATTGTTCTCCAAACTCATTTAGGAATTTAGATTTTACTAAAAATGGCCAAATGCAGAGGATGTAATACACAAAGATAAGAGCAAGTAGCAAATTGCCAAGGTGTCGCTCCATTATCAGTCAGAATAGGTGCTAATTTGTACCAGAAGATAAACGTTGATGAAATGTCAATCGGAACAATTCTGGTTCGTTTTCAGTCTGTATGCTAATTAGTAAACGTTTTATTGCGTGGTGTTGACCAAATAATCAAAGTAGTGGTCTGAAAGTGCTCTAAGATGACCTGGATGGTGAAATTGGTGAAATTATTCTCTGGAAATGTGCAATTATTCTCCCCGTCAACTCTTCAAAATAATATTTTATCTTTATTTTACCTTATTTTATCTTTTGTATATCTTGTATATTTGTAAATTTAGTATCTTATTGTTAATTGTTGTACTTTATAGAGTGTATAGAGTGGCACCTCTGTATAGACGGTTCTGATTCTGATGCTGATGAAATAGTTTAGCCGCTAAAAGTCGATAATTTTTCAATATAAACTTGCTTTCTAAACTACTACTGCTGCGTTGAAAGCTGTGTTGGATCCACAGTAATCAACGGACGGGTATACCCAGGCTAGTAATTCCTCTCCCAACAGATTTACTTCATATTCTAAAAACGGATAAAAATGGGTTATGGCTTTCCTGAACTGCTTTCAAGTCGTAGTGATGTAGATAAAGAGAGAAAGAAAGAGAGAGAGGTTGCGGCGAATGAGAAAAAGATGTAAATGACAGAGTGGATCATTTCAGTGAAAGGCGTTCACTCCTGAAACCTAAAGGTCACGTCAATAATTCTCCTGTTTCTCCAGCTGGCCATTAATCATTTGGTCGTACGTCTGTCATCATAGGGGGCTAATGAGATCTACATAGATCATTTCTCCCTCTGGCTGGAGGACAGCCCTGCTGTTTAAAAAAAAAGAAAAGGCTTCTCATTGATCTTGTTGTTCCTCTCAGAGGATCCACGTGTGTCCAGGCACCTGCAGATTCTCCTTCTTGTCTTTGCGGTTGATTTTTTAATAATAATGATGATGATGTGGAAAAAATGGAGGTGTTCAAATCCAATTTTTGTGACCGGAATGTCCTTGTACCACAAAAAGCAGCCGGATATTTTAAAGCATTAATAAATAAAGTGTCTGGTCTGTCTCAGCTTGTTAAATATGAATATTTCTGTTTTCTTTCGTCGTCTATAATAGTAAACTGATGTAGACTGTTGGTCTGGACAATAAAAGACATCTTAGGTTGAATCTTCAACTTTGGGAAACAGTGATCAACATTTTACACCATTTTATGAAATGACTATTTGATTTGTTGTTTCTAGAGGTGTAAAGATTAATCAACTACTCTATTATAAGTATTTTAATAATTGATGAATCAATTTGAGTTGTTGAAAGGAGAAAATGTCCAAATTCTCTGGTTCCAGCTTCTCTTCTCTGATTATTTCCTGGTTTCTTTAGTCTCTATAATAGTAAACTGATGATCTTTGGGTTGTGGACAAAAAAAGACATTTTAGGTTGAATCTTCAGCTTTGGGAAACACTGATCCACATTTTACACCATTTTATGAACCTAACAACTAATCGATTAATCGTTTCAATGATCGATAGAATAATTAACCATCAAAATAGTTGCAGCTCTATTTTTCCAAAGATTCCTATAATAATCAATACTAACAATAGCTATAGCCTTAAAATATAACTAATTAATTAATCGCTGCAATGATTAATCAGTTAGTTGGCGACTATTAGATTCATCTGCTTTGATAATTGATTAATCAAATTCTCTGGCTCCAGCTTCTCTTATCTGATTAGTTTCTTTATTCTTCTATAATAGTAAACTGATGATCTTTGGGTTGTGGACAAAAAAACATTTTAGGTTGAATCTTCAGCTTTGGAAAACACTGACCAACATTTTACACCATTTTATGATCCTAACAACTAATCGATTAATCGTTTCAATGATCGATAGAATAATTAACCATCAAAATAGTTGCAGCTCTAGTTTTCCAAAGATTCCTAACCCTATGAAATATCAGAAACAAACAGCACATGAATCAATACTGACAATAGCTGTAGCCTTAAAATATAAGGCTAGAGCTGCAATGATTAATCAGTTAGTTGGCGACTATTAGATTAATCTGCTTTGATAATTGATTAATCAAAATCCAGCTTCTCTTGTCTGATTAGTTTCTTTAGTCTTTTATAATAGTAAACTGATGATCTTTGGGTTGTGGACTGTTGATCTGGACAAAAAAAAGGACATTTTAGGTTAAATCTTACATTTTAGTTTGACATTTTACGATGCCCTTGTACCACAAAAATCAGCCGGATGTTTTAAGTGCAGCACCACATAATTAACAAATGGTTCCCCGGAGCTGCTCTCTGACAGTGAATTGCAGGTAAACCGTGTTTTGTTGATGCTCTGCAGCAGAATCTGTGATCCGCATTGGCCATAAAACGTACCTGCTGTCAGAGAGTCAACAGAGATAACCTCCTTAATCACAGTCAGCGCTGTGGCTTCAGGATTAGGTCATCTAATTGTTATCCGCCGTGCTGTACAGGATATGAAGTGTACTCCCAAATAAAAACACCCAGCCTCTGATTAAAATGGCATCCCGCCACTTTTCTCTGACAAAGTGATCGATCGTCGCGCGAAACTCCGAACACGCGACGGGCACCTTCCGCATTTTCTCTCCAATAACTCAAGGCCTCGTTAGCGTCGTTGTCATTTTCCAGCGGCGCGAGCTTTCGTTTCTTAAGTGGCTGGAGAAGTTTGGGTCTTTAAAAAAACTATCTGACGCAGTGTTTAATGGTGTTTTATAATATCGTCCTCGAAGGAAACTCAACCGAGTGCTCGTCAATCATGATCAATAAATCAACGGCTTGGATCAATAAAACTCTAGTCTAACAATGTCAAACCAGCCATACATCAAGCTGATGTACATTTGAAGGGGGAAATACATCTGGGGCTGTTTTTAAACAGCTGGATGAAGGCAGATAAATTACCAGGGAACAAAAAAAACAACAAAAATGTTAATATACAATATATTTCATACATTTTTTAATTGTTTTTTACTGTAAACTACTTCATTTGCATTTTAACATCCTATTTTTATAATTATCACAATGGAAAAAAACACATTTAACCAATTAAAGAAAAAACTGTTCTTAAAGTTACAAGGTTTTCATTTGTCAGTGACTATTTGCAATTTTAACTTTAAAAAAATACAAAAAATAACCATATTTAATTCCTAAAATGACCATATATATGTATTTGATTTTGGAATTTAATGCCTTTATTGTGAAAGGGCCACTTCCTGTACGGTATGTTCCATCGTTAGGAGGTGAAATCTTTCTAACTCCGTTTTTACACGTTTTCTAAAAACGATAAATAAATCAACATGTAGTTTAACCAATGGAAAAACATTAAACCAACTAAAAATAAGAATGTGTCCCAGCTTCACAACATGTTATAAACCTTTAAAATTGTTATTTTTGCAGTTTTTCAATTTAACCAATTCCTAACACAAATGTTTATATGTTCAATTTTGGATTTTCCTGCTTTTATTGTTGAAGAGCCTTTCTAAAAGGATAAACAAACACTTACTGTACCGTATATTTTACTACGACCTGTACAGTTGGAATCGTCCACTCAGAGATTTTAACTGGATTTCACTTTAAAAAATAAGGTAAATTTTTCATTTTATCTCCTTTTTATTTTTTCAAAAATTGCAAGAAATGCATCACCGTTGGTGAAAGTGGAAAAAATGTTGTCAAAAAAATCAAATAATAGGAATTAAATACACAAAACCACAGTAAAAAACATGTATTTTACAAATCAAATGCAAACAAACTTAATATTTATCGTTGTAAGTATGACTTTTAATATTGTTTTATCTTTTAACATGATATAGGTACAAAAATATACTTCTCATTTAAAAGTACGGCCATTTGAATTAACATTTGACATAATATTTATTTAAATACTATTAAAACAGTTAACTTCAAGTACAAAGTAAAATATTGTAGATATAGTTAAGTCTATTCAAATTTATTTACATGTCACCAGTATTTCTATAAATGAAAAGTAGTTAAATGATTATAAATGGAAAAGATTATATCTGTGCTGTACAGGATGCGTAAATAAGAGATATTTATGTTCAAATATCCCCAAAAAAGGGGTAAAAGTGTGAATTTTTAGGCAGCGAGAGGCTTTAGTGAAGGGACTAATACAGTTTGCAGAGCGACAGCATTTCACAGCAGCACAGCAGCCTCCATCAAAGAAAACCTTGATCAGGAATGAGACCACAAACCTGAGGACAAAAAAACCTGGCAGACGTCCTGGCTTGTGATTGAGGTTCTTGCTCGGGAGGATCAGTGCGAGTCAATGATTCAATCCCACATGGCAGCGAGCTGAGAAATTCCAGGGAAAAAAAAATAAAAAGAGCACAAGAGCACGACCACGACTCTGCAGAAAAGACGACGTCGCTGCTCTTTTACTTGACAGTAATTCTACGTTTCAGCTCCAGAGTTGATGAGTGAATGAACACCTCTGAAGCTCAGCTCAGCAGGAAACTGCAAACACACGATTCAATGTTTAATATACGTCGTGTATGAGGTATAAATAGGATTTCTAGTGGAGTAGATGCATAAATATCCCATTTAAAAGCTGAAGATTCAACTTAAAATGTCTTTTTTTGTCCACAACCCAAAGATAATCAGTTTATTATTATAGAGACTAAAGAAACCAGGAAATAATCAGAGATGAGAAGCTGGAACCAGAGAATTTAGACATTTTCTTCTTAATAATGACTCAAATTGATTAATCGATTAACAAAATATTTGATTATTGATTAATCATTGCAGTTCCAGTCCACAACCCAACAACCACCCGGTTTACTGTTATAGATATATAGTAAGGACATAATTATATTTTAGTATTTTCAGTTGGGGCTGCATAAAATGATTGCGTATTCTGATAGTAGATGATACTATCAATAGAAATGATTAATCGATAAGTTGATTGGTTCAGAAAATTGTGTAAAATGTCAAAAATGTCAAAGATTCAACCTAAAATGTCTTTTTTTGTCCAAAGATCATCAGTTTACTATTATACTATTATAGAATAGTATAGTTTACCATTATATTTTCTTCTTAAAAATGACTCAAATCGATTAATTGATTATTATAATAGTTGGATATAATGTAATAATTGGTAACTAATCGATTAATTGACGAATTGTTGCAGCTGTAGTTGCAGAATATTTTGCTTATTGAAGTTAAGTTGATTTTGTAAAATAGAGCTGTAACTACTGATTATTTTAATAGATAAAATATTGATCTATTGATTATTGAAACCATTGATTGGTTAGTTTTTTGGTTCATAAAATGTTGATCACTGTTTTAATGGGATGGTTCAATGGGTTTATATCACAGCTGCAACTAACAGTTAATTAATCTACATATTATTGAAACAATTAAAAAATAATCAGATTTGAGGAGATGAAACCAGAGAAATTTAGGTTTTTCTTCATAAAAAAATGACTCAAATCGATTAATCGATGATTAAAATAATTGGTGATTAATGTAATAGTTGGTAGTTAATTGAGTTTTCAACTAATCGTTGCAGCAATAGATTCTTTTCAGTGTTTCCAACCAGTAATGAACAAATCCAACCTGCAAAATGTTGGTAAATGAAGATAATAAACATTTCTCTAGATAATACAAATTAAAATAATTACAGCTGTAATGATTAATCAGTTGCCAACAAACAACAACCAAAGACCATCAGTTTATTATTATAGAAGACAAAAGAAACCAGAAAATAACAAGATGGAACCAGATAATTTGGACATTTTATTTTTAAAAATTAATTAATCACTTAAATAACGGCTAATTATGGTAATAGTTGACAATTATTTGATTAATCATCTAATTGTTGTCGCTCTAGATCTCACATAATGATATTCAAAGACTGAAGATTCAACCTAAAATGTGTTTTCCAAACCAACAGTCCACAACCCAGAGATCATCAGTTTACTATTATAGAAGAACAGCGAAGACATTTCTGCTCTTTTTGTCGACGGTAAATCTACATTTCAACTCTTGAGTTGATGAACGAGTGAACACCTCTGCTCTCAGGCTCAGCGGGAAAATGCAAATCCGTGATTTCATGTCCAATATAGGTACTGAATGAGGCATAAATAGGGTTTCTAGTGCACTAGATACATAAATATTCCATTTATTCTGCATTTTAAATAAATCAAACACTCCCACTGAGACAACGCGTCAAAATCCAAATGAACTACTCGCCAAGCATGACTGTTATTTGTGTATACTCCTGTCTTCCATATTTTATTCACCTGTTTATATTCAGCCCATGTTCCCTGTAATCCCAGATAACGAATCGACATACATAGGCGCGTTCAATTACAGTAAATGTCGGCACTACAGTCGACAAAAGCCTTCCTGATTTTTCCATTTCAGCCGCGCCTCTCGCTTCTTTTCATTATAATGTAAAGTCCATTGTTGTTATAGTCATGATATGAGTCATAAAAGAGCCTCTTTGTGCGGGGGATGAATGAAAAGGTTTGGAGTCTCGCTGTTTATCGTCCGTTTATGACGCGACAGTAAACAACAAACATCACCTGTCCACCTCATCACAGCAAATAAATACAAACCACTGGAAATGATGAACCGCTCCACGTCACTGGAGAAATTTATGGTGTTTTTCCTTGAATTAAACTCAGTGAATCAATAATTAGACACATTTACATCTCTCATTAAAACATTAATATCAGTACAGTTTGCATAGAAACAAGATATTATTCTTACAAAGGAATATTGTACAAAATATTAGAAATATAGTGTCCATGTTAGGTTTAATCAGATTAAATAATAAAATATGTACAAACTCTAAACTAGAGCAGCAACTAATGACTGTTTTGAGTCTATTAATAATAGAAGACTAAATAAACCAGAAGTTGTCACCAGAGGTTTTGGACATTTTCTTCTTAAAATTACTCAAATCAATTAATCAAAGTAGTTGTGATTAATGTAATAGTTGGAATCTAATCAATTAATTATAGAAATAGTTTCTCTAGGTTCATATTTACAGTAGGAAACAGAGGGGAATTGATTCATCAAACTTTTTGCAAGGAAGCAAATCAATTTATGCTAATTTATGCTAAAGTATTCCTTTAACAAGAGACCGATGGGGTTTCAAAACAATAGTTAATGTATGAATTAATTTTTACTAATAATATTAGGGCTGCAACCAAATAACTATTAATTAGGAAGCTAATTAATCAGTTATTGAAACGATTAATCAGTGGTTTGGTTCATAAAATTCAGACCAAATATCATCAGTTTATTATTATAGAGACTAAAGAAACCAGGAAATAATCAGAGAAGAGAAGCTGGAACCAGAGAATTTGGACATTTTCTAATTAAAAATGATTCAAATCAATTATCAAATGCAATGTAATAGTTGGAAACTTATTGATTAATTGACTAATCACACCTATAGTTTCTTTCACATACTTTACTATAATAATTACACAAAGTATTGGGGTATTTGAATATATATTACAGTTGGAAAATGTAATAATTGGCAGCTAATTGATTGATTATATTTAGCAAACAGAGTGGAATTGATTTCTCATCAAACTCTTTGCAAGGAAGCAAATCAATTTATGCTAATTTATGCTAAAATATTCCTTTAATGAGAGACGGATGGGATTTAAAAACAAATAGTTGATCTATGAATTTATTTTATCAATTATATTAGCGATGCAACTAAATGACAATTTTGATAGTTGATTAATTGGGTATAGAAACGATTAATCGATTAGTTGTTTGGTTCATAAAATCCAGACCAACAGTCCACAACCCAAAGATCATCAGTTTATTATTATAGAAGAATAAAGAAACCAGGAAATAATCAGAGAAGAGAAGCTGGAACCAGAGAATTTGGACATTTTCTTCTTAGAAATGACTCAAATCGATCGTCAAAATAGTTGGTGGTTAATGTTATAGTTGATAACGAATCAGTTAATCAACTAATCATTAAAGATCTTGATATTCAAAGATTCTTTGTTCAATATAACTCAAATAAAAACAGCATATTATCAAAATAATGACTCAAACTGATTAAACGATTATCAAATGTAATAGTTGTTCAGATAAAATATCTCAAAATAATAATTTTTCGCTTTATTTTTTGCTTCTAATTGACCTAAATTAGACATTTTCAGATAAAACCTCCTGGATAATATGAATAATAGCTGTACGAGTCCTTGTGCTGCTTTTCATTGATTTTCATAACCATCTTCTTTATCATCCTCGACTTTTAAAGAAATCTTAAAAGTTAAACATAATGGCAGCTTTTCATGTTTTACCTCATCAAAGGCAATATCTGTATTTTACGTGATTTTTTTATTTCAGCTTTTCTCCCAACTCCATTTGTGACAGTGCTTAAAAGCGGGAGCTCGGAATGATGTAATTACACTGAGTGCATCAGGTTTCTGAAAGGAGAGATACTGATGGAGCCTGGAAAGTACAACAGGATATTTTAGAAGTCCAGAAACAGTAATGGACACTGCTGTCTATTTATAGTGGGAAGAGCTAAAGGCGCTGAATAGAAAGCTGAACAAAGAGCGAGTGAGAGAGCACAGCCACTGCCCTTTTATTTTATTTATTTATTTTTTTTATATATATAAAGCTTTTCTACATCGCGGCCCAGACAATCTAATGCAAAATCCATCAAATCTGGATTGTAACGTCCCACAGTAAAACTTATATATTTCATCCTCCAAACATTTTAAGTTGTTCTCCATATTCAGATGAGGTGTCATACGTCTCAGGTTATTGGTTTCAACATCTAAGCACATTTCTGCCTCAGTTGTAAGTAAGAAAAAATATATATTTGTAGGTTTTACAAATATATATTTTTTCTTCCCTGTGTATTTTCACTTCCCTGTGTTTGTCTATAGATGTAAATGTTGAGGTTATCTACTTTAAGATGAGCAAAGTTATTGTTATGAGTCCAGGAAATACAGCTACAGCATGAGTATTCTAAATATTTAAACGATTAATCGATTAGTTGTTTGGTTCATAACATCCAGATCAACAGTCCACAACCCAAAGATCATCAGTTTATTATTATAGAAGAATAAAGAAACCAGGAAATAATCAGAGAAGAGAAGCTGGAACCAGAGAATTTAGACATTTTCTTCTTAAAAATGACTTAAATCGATTAATCGATCTTCAAAATAGTCAGTGATTAATATCATATTTGGTGATCAACTGATTAATCGACTCACTCCATACAAAACTCCATAATATAGGTAAACAGCAAATGGTTTAGAGCTGCAACTACTATTTTGATTAATCTATTGATGATTAAAATGATTAATCGATTACTTGTTTGGTTCATAAAATGGCGTAAAATGTTGATCAGTGTTTCCCAAACCTAAAGATTCAACCTAAAATGTCTTTTTTTGTCTACAACCCAAAGATCATCAGTTTATTATTATAGAGACTAAAGAAACCAGGAAATCATCAGAGAAGAGAAGCTGGAACCAGAGAATTTGGACATTTTCTTTTTTTAAAAATGACTCAAATCGATTAATCGATTATCAAAGTAGTTAGCGGATATCTTTGCAGCTCTATTTCATTGTATTATGTTCCTTAAAAGGAGGCTTTTTTCTGTTTTTAACTCTAACTTTATTCATAACTTAAACATGGACAGAGACACTAAAGAATCATTCAATATCCAAAAGACATTATGCTTTTATTTTGGTATTTACTATTTTGGTAGTTGATTAATGGATTAATATTCAAGATTCAACCTAAAATGTCTTTTTTTGTGTCCATTATCAGTTTACAAAGCCAGACAATAATCAGATTTTAAAAGCTGGAGCCAGAGAATATGAACATTTTCTTCTTAAAAATTACTCAAGCCGATTAATCAATAGATTAATCGATTAATGTAATTGTTGGCAACTTATTAATTAAGCGATTGACTATTTATTATTTTAAGCAGTTGCCTCATGATAATTAGCCACAGTATCAGTTTTCACCAACCAATTTTCTGTCAATTAATGTGAAACTTGGCAACTAATCGATTAATCAACTAATCATTGCAGCTGTAATTCTCAGTTAATTAATACTTAATTGTTTGGTTCATTAAATGGTGCATGTGTGCATAGATGTAAATGTTGAGTCCATGTAGTTTCTACTTCTAGAAAAGAAGGAAGATGATTATTTGGTTGTTAAAACGATTAATCGATTAGTTGTTTGCGGACAAAAAAAAGACAAAAAAAATGTCTTTTGTCTTATTGTCTTTTTTTGTCCACAACCAAAGATCATCAGTTTATTATTATAGAGACTAAAGAAACCAGGAAATAATCAGAGAAGAGAAGCTGGAACCAGAGAATTTGGACATTTTCTGAAATCGATTAATCGAAAAAAAGTTGGTGATTAATCGATTAATCGTTGTAGTTCTAGACATAATATTATTCAAAGACTCTTTGTTCAATATAACTAAAATATATACAGTATATTTCAAAGTAATTGGTGATTTGGTTCATAAAATGATGTAAAATGTTGAATTTAAGAAGCTGGAACCAGAGAATTTGGACATTTTCTTCTTTAAAATGACTCAAATCGATTAATTGATTGCCGATTACTTACCAACTAATCGATTAATCATTGTAGCTCTAGATCTCACATAACCAACAACTCTTCTTTCAATATAACTAACATATATAGTATATTTCAAAGTAATCAAAGTTTCTCAAAAGCTGAAGATTCAACCTGATAGTTGATTAATTGCTTATTGAAAAGATTAATCGATTAGTTGTTTGGTTCATAAAATCCAGACCAACAGTCCACAACCCAAAAATCATCAGTTTACTATTAAAGAAGACTAAAGAAACCAGGAAATAATCAGATTTAAGTAGCTGAAACCAGAGAATTTGAACATCCCACAGCTCCACAGTTGTGCAAAAGCCATATTTCATCCTCTAAACACTTGAGTTCTTCTCCGTATTCAGATGAGATGTCATAACATACTTCTCAGGTTATTGGTTTCAACATCTAAGCACATTTCTGCCTCGTCTCAGTTGTAAGTAAGAAAAAATATGTTTATATTACCTGTCACTTCCCTGCATGTGTCTGTAGATGTAAATGTTGAGCTTATCCACTTTCTTACTACTAGAAAAGTGTGATTTTATTTTTCTTCTGTGATGATGTTTACCTCACATTTGAGAATATGGTGAGTCACTGGGTGTTTGTGGGGGGGGGGTTGGTTGGTTGGCTCGGAGCTGTTGTTTCTCCCTGGGAGGCCTTAAATCTCTGGTGCTGCTTGAAGATTAGTGCTTGAGATGCTGACCAGCAATTCGACATCAATTTATATTCTGAAATGCTCTATCCATACAAATCATGCGATTTGTCGTAGTTGTCAGGAAGGAAGAGACAGAGAGAGCGAGAGAAGACGGAGCAAAAAAAGGCGAGACATATTTGTTTTGTATGTGCTCAATATCGAAGTCAATGCTCTAATCACTATTCTGGCCACAATACTTTATAAAGTCGGGAGGAGTGAGGAAAACCTGGTTTTGAAATTCATCTTCTGCAGTGGATGATGCTGTAAAACCGTAACATGATCTTTACCTCTTTCATCAGACATATCTTATCGTACCTGTCTTTAGACAGATTTTAAGAAATCCCTGAAAGTTCTAACTTGAATCTTCAGTTTTATTTCCAAAACTGAAGATTGTCCAGACCAACAGTCCACAACCCAAAGATCATCAATTTATTATTATAGAAGAATAAAGAAACCAGGAAATAATCAGATAAGAGAAGCTGGAACCAGAGAATTTGGACATTTTCTTTTTAAAAATGACTTAAATCAATTGATCGATTGTAAAAAATAGTCAACGATTAATATAATTGCTGGCAACTAATCGATTAATCAATTAACTGACTAATACTTTTTTTTACCTTTTTGCTTTAAGTATTTTAACTACAAATCAATCAGAGAAACACTTGAATATTACAGCTGCAAATAACAACTATTCTTGTAGTGGATTAAACTATCGATTATTGAAACGATTAATCGATTAGTTGTTTGGTTCATAAAATGGTGTTAAATGTTGATCAGTGTTTCTCAAAGCTGAAGATTCAACCTAAAATGTCTTTTTTTTTTTTAAAGATCATCGGTTTACTATTATAGAGACTAAAGAAACCAGAAAATAACCAGAGAAGAGAAGCTGGAACCAGAGAATTTGGACATTTTTTACTTAAAAATGACTCAAAACGATTATTAAAATAGACAGCGATTAATATAATAGCTAGCAACTAATCGATTAATCAATTAATCTGCTAATCCTTGGTTGTGAATTGAGGTGAATGTCTGCACCTTGTTGGTCAAATAATTAAACAACTCAGTCCCAGAGCAACAATTGAATATAACACTACAACTAAATGTTATAATAATTTATGAATTATTGAAATGATTAATTGATTACTTGTTTGTTCATTAAATGGTGTAGAATGTCTATTACCATGTCTCAAAGCTGAAGATTGAACATAAAATGTCTGTTTTTTCTGTCCACAAGCTAAAGATCAACAATTTACAAATAATTCTGACATTTTCTTCTCAGAAATTACTCAAATTGATCAGAATAGTTGGCGATTAATTAATTAATTGATTAATCAACTAATCGTTGTAGCTCTAGATCTCACATAATGATATTCAAAACTCTTATATCAATATAACTAAATAATTATCTGTTCTTTTATCAGTTTACTATTATAGAAGACTAAAAAACAGAAAATAATCCGGTTTAAGTAGCTGGAACCAGAGGAATTTAACATCCCACAGCTCCACAGTTGTGTAATATTTCATCCTCAAAACATTTTACATCTTCTCCATATTCAGATGAGATGTCATAACATCCATCTCAGGTTATTGGTTTCAACATCTAAGCACATTTCTGCCTCGTCTCAGTTGTAAGTATAATATATAAATATATATATAAGCTAAACACTGTTCTGGAGAGGTGGAAGGAGTGAGGAAAAACGGTTTATTTTTTTTAAACTCATCTCCTGCAGCTCTGTTGGCCGACGCTGTGAAACCATAACATGATCTATACTTCTTTCTTTAGACATATCAAAGAATTATGCCTCATTTTGAGAAATCCCTGAAAGTTCTAATTCATATTCCCGCTATGATTGGACCATCAATACCCAGGGTGAGTGAAGGTCGCTCTGACAGTTTTATGGTTTGCTGGATTCGCTGCTTTGCTGCTGCTGCTGCAGCTTCACAAAGATGTGGAAAGTGTAAAGCTTTTTTTATTCTATTTTTATTATTCTTCATGTGGTGCTGATTGCATTTTATCATACAGTCATTTTAATAAATAGCAAACGCAATCAGATGTGTAATTGACTGAATGAGACCTTTTTTTCTGGTTCTTGATAATAAAGAGTAGCTCAGTCTTTTCTTCTGAGAAATACAAGTCGTTTCTGTCGTTCAGCTCGTTATAACAGAGATGTCCAAGGTTGTTTTGTCACCAATCGTAGAGAAAAACATTCTATTTCAGCTCAAAGAGCTTTTCTTCACTGTCAAAACACTTACAAAAAAGGGACTAAAAGGTTCTATACGTGTTGTAAACACTTCCACTGATGATTCAGAACTTTAAAAACAGCAGATTTCTGCTCCCTGTGACGTGACGGATGAATATTTTATAATACTCCACACCTGCGTTTGATATTAATGAACTTTCGGAGCCTACTTGCTCGCTAAGTTGACATATCTGCCCACCTGCTATGAATATTTATGTGAGTGAGTGGGTTAAAGAGGCACGTTTAGGGTTTTATTTTTTATTTTTTGGGCTTTGGAAGGGGTTTCATTCTGTTCGGTTGCTGTCCCTGGTGCTGAACTGCTGCAATCAGTGTTTTTCTCTCCGTCTTTATTCTTTTATTTTTCACCTTTTTTGTCCTTTCGCTCTGGCTCTGAAGCATTTAATGAACACAGATGCTGTTGTTGAGAGTCCCTGAAAACACATGGAAATAAACACAAAAAGCATTGAGCTATTAGAAGATGAAATATTGTATTTGAACGGTTCAGTGGGTTTGTGTTAGAGCTGCAGTCTATTGATTATTAACATGATTAATCGATTAGTTTGCATATAAACAAGCTGTTATGCTTACAAAGCAAAGTGTCTTCAAAAGGGTCATAAATTGACCATGTAATATTAAAATATTGACATATATTGTGTAATCTAAAGATAAGATTTGATCTGATTAGAAAACAGATTATCTGTTTAAAAACTCTAAAATAATGACTTTTCTGAGAGTGGATTAATTAATCGATTATTGAAATGATTAATCGATCAGTTGTTTGGTTTATAAAATGGTGTAAAAGCTGAAGATGCACAGTCCAAAATGTACAATAATAAGTCTGTATATGAGATGATAATTTGGATAATGTCGATCACTGTTTCCCAAAACTGATCATGTTTTATTACAGCATTGATCAATATATGTATATCTGTTTTTTTTTGCATACTCATAGAATACATGATTGATTTAAAGTGCTTAAAGAAGAGTCTGTAATTACTTGGTGTGAGTCCAGCTGTGTAAATTAAGAGATTCAGCTCTAATCATATGTAAATGTTTGAAAACCTTCATCTTAACAGCAGGAATTATAGCTGAGTTGTAATTTAACGCATCCAAATGAATGAAAAGTAGAGTTATTCATGATTTATGTAAATATCATTTAATGCACACTCAGAGTCAACCTCTCGATTATTTTAATGATTAATCGATTAGTTGTTTGGTTCATAAAATGGTGTAAAATGTCTCCCAAAGCTGAAGATTCAACCAAGAATTTCTTTTTTTTGTCCACAACCCAAAGATCATCAGTTTATTATTATAGAGACTGAAGAAACCAGGAAATAATCAGAGAAGAGAAGCTGGAACCAGAGAATTTGGATATTTTCTGAAATCGATTAATCGAAAAAAAGTTGGTGATTAATCGATTAATCGTTGTAGGTCTAGACATAATGTTATCCGAAGACTCTTTGTTCAATATAACTAAAATATATACAGCATATAATTGGTAAAATGATGTAAAATGTTGAATTTAAGAAGCTGGAACCAGAGAATTTGGACATTTTCTACTTAAAAAATGACTCAAACCGATTAATCAATTATTAACATAGTTGGTGATTAATATAATAGTAATAGTTTTACAGCTTTAGATTCTCAGCAGATATTATGATTCTTTGTAGGGCTACAAATATTGACTATTTGATCATTGATTAATCTATCAATTATTGAAACAACTGATTAGTCGTTTTGTTCATACAATGGTATAAAATGTTCATCACTGTTTTCTAAAGATGAAGATTCTTTTTGTCAAAAAAATATCTATTTTCTATCATAGAAGACTAGAGAAACTAGAAATAATCAGATTTTAGAAGCTGGAACCAGAGAATTTGGTCATTTTCTTCTTAAAAATGACTCATTGATTTTATGAACATCAAAATAGTTGGAGACTATTGCAATGTTTTTGTATAGTGTTAAATAGAACAGAATTGGTTGCAAACGGTTATATATCACAGCCAAACCTATGAAGAACTTGTGTAAACATGTCAAATGATAACAAAACGTCCTGTTTTATGCAACCTCCAACTCATTATTTCCTGTTTTTCCCCGACAACAAACATCTATTCAAAGAGTAAAGAAATAAAATCCACTTACAGCAAATAAACGATAAACCCATAACGCTCCCTGCTCATTCAGGATCACTCAAGTCCCACTCAAGAGCAGAGAAAAACTTGAAACCACTGATTGTAAGTAAGTGAATAGTTAGTTGAACTTCTCCTGCTCTTATCACACGGTTAAAAGGGAGGAAAAAGAGAAAACGTGAAAGCTTTGTTGACCTTGAGGGCTGTGGAAACACTCTTAGAAAGGTTTGAAAAGGACTTTAAATGTTGAAAATGCTGTTATACTTGACCCATATTAAATTCTCTCTCTCTCTCTGAGAAGTTTGTCCCAGGCTAAATAGAAATCCTGGGTGTCTTAAGTAGAGCTTCACACTGGCAAAAAACAACCGCAGCCTGTCCACTGCATAATAGACGGGTTGAAGTGTAAGTACAGCGCTCCATCCATGAAATCAATGGTCCACTGCTCGGTGGCTGGCCGACTCCCCTCAAAAAAACAAAACAAAAAAAAAACCACACAGGCGGCTGCCATAAAGGATGTTTATTAGGCTGACAAGTCGACACTGCAGCTCCTTGTCATGCTCTGATAATAGGAGCCAGGCTCAGGCTGCTGGATACGAGACAGACGAGAGCTTCAGGGGAGGAAGATAAGAAGAGGAGAGGAAATAGGAAGGAAGGAAGGAAGGAAGGAAGGAAGGAATCCAAGAAATAGGGCTGCAACTGACGTCTGATATTGAAGTGATTAATCGATTAGTTTGGTTCATAAAATGGTGTAAAATGTTCGTCATTGTTTCCGAAAACTGATAATTTAACCTAAAACGTCTTTTTTTTGTCCACAACCCAAAGATCATCAGTTTATTATTATAGAAGAATAAAGAAACCAGGAAATAATCAGAGAAGAGAAGCTGGAACCAGAGAATTTGGACATTTTCTGAAATCGATTAATCGAAAAAAAGTTGGTGATTAATCGATTAATCGTTGTAGGTCTAGACATGTTATCCGAAGACTCTTTGTTCAATATAACTAAAATATATACAGTATATAATTGGTAATTTGGTTCCTAAAATGATGTAAAATGTTGAATTTAACATTTTTTTAACATTGGACATTTTCTGAAATCGATTAATCGAAAAAAGTTGGTGATTAATCGATTAATCGTTATAGTTCTAGACATAATATTATTCAAAGACTCTTTGTTCAATATAACTAAAATATATACAGTATATTTCAAAGTAATTGGTGATTTGGTTCATAAAATGATGTAAAATGTTGAATTTAAGAAGCTGGAACCAGAGAATTTGGACATTTCTTCTTTAAAATGGCTCAAATCGATTAATTGATTTTCCAAACAGTTGCCGATTACTTACCAACTAATCGATTAATCATCGTAGCTCTAGATCTCACATAACAGCCAACAACTATTCTTTCAATATAACTAACATATATAGTATATTTCAAAGTAATCGAAGTTTCTCAAAAGCTGAAGATTCAACCTGATAGGTGATTAATCGAACAGATTAATCGATTAGTTGTTTGTCTCCAGACCAACAGTCACAACCCAAAGATCATCAGTTTACTATTATAGACGACTAAAGAAACCAGGAAATAACCAGGGAAGTGTCTCAAATCGATTAATAGGTTATCAAAATAGTTGGAAATGAATATAGAAATTACCAACTAATCGATTAATCAACTAATCGTTGCAGCTCTACTGAGCACAGATAGTAACGTCTATAAAATGTTAAATAAATCCAGTGCTGCAGAAACATCATTTTAACTCTTGTGATGATAGATTTCTTCTTCCAGCTCCCAATCTAATTATCTAAAAGCTGTTAATGTAACTTAATCGATTAATTGACTAATTGTACTAAAATATTTTAAAATGCTGATATTTTTGTGCCAGTTTAAGACAGAGATGTATGAAAATATCTCTATATGGAGTGTTGGTGCAGATTCATTCCAATATAAGTTGCTCATTAGTCACATATGGCTTAAAGAAGAAGTTCATCCAGGCTTCCTGTGGATTCTCTGCTCTTTGGTTCCATATTAGTGTGAACATCAGAGTCTCAGTCGACTGATTCCCTGCTGTCATGCATGAAAAGCATGAAAATAATGTTCCTGATATCACTGTCGAAGACTTTTCAAATGTTATTGGACTCAATGACTTTAAAGCTGACTACACAAACAGGGATTTCAGGCTTTTTGGACGCTTCGAAGTTCGTATTCATCATTTCACAGGCGTCCCTTTTGTAATTATTGTGTATGGAATGAGATGAAAAATGAATTTCAAGCCAGTGAGAGTCATGTCATCTCTGATTCTTTGCCAAAAACGTCCTCACAGCAGCACTCCTCCGTCATTTTAGACCTTTCTAGCGGCGTTTTCTGAAGCCGAAATCGCTTTGTAAGCATATCAGATGAATTAAAACGTTGTAAAAATGCATCAGAGACGTTTCCAGAGTCTCTCCTCTTCCTCGCTCGTCCTCGCCGTAATGAGCAGCCAGAGATTCACCGCGAGCCCATAACAGATGCGAGCTATAAATCAGCTAATCAATGGCACCAAAGTTAGTCCCTGAACAATATTGCAGGAAAACGGCCTGAATGAGCCCCATTGATTCGGCTTCACAAATCGTTATTCCTCCCAAGAAAGGTTGACCTTGAGCCGCAACCGGGGCGTTATTTGTCACTCCAACACGCACGGAAAAAAAACGATCCTAGCGCCAAAGTGCCTCATAGAGCAGGTTTTCTGCTCATTGATTCCTGAATGCATATAACGCGAGTCGTTTCTTATCAGCGGAACGTCTCCCCGCGACCTCCGATAATTATCTCTTCTAGCTCAGGAAGCTAAGTCGGAGCAAGGAGATGAGGAGATGGGAAGAGAGTCGGCTTGTTCCTCGCTAACTCTTCATTAGTTTATACCTTTTGAAGGTGTAAATCCATAGTAAATGATAGTAATGTACATTTTTCATAATATTAAGTACCAATAAGAATAATATTAATGTAATACTTATATTGATTATAGTATTGATATAATAATTCTCAATTAATAGAATCAGCTACAGTATGAAAGCTAATATACCCTTCTACTGATGAAGGTATGTTTTTCTGGTAGTTTTTAAAGTTTCAAAGTTTAATTTTTCCCCTTAATTATCATTTTAAAAACCTAATTCAGCCTAAAATGTCTTTTTTTGTTCAGACCAACAGTCACAACCCAAAGATCATCAGTTTATTATTATAGAAGAATAAAGAAACCAGGAAATAATCAGAGAAGAGAAGCTGGAACCAGAGAATTTGGACATTTTCTTTTTAAAAATGACTCAAATCGATTAACAAAGTAGTTGGCGAATAGTTCTAATTAAATAATAGACTATTCATTGCAGCTCTACAACAGTCCACAACCCAAAGATCATCAGTTTACTATTATAGAAGAATAAAGAAACCAGGAAATAATATTTGAGAATCTGAAACCAGAGAATTTCAACATATTTTATTTAAAAATGACTCAAATCAATACTGAATATATTGGTGATTAATGTAATAGTTGACAACCAATCGATTAATCGCTATAGCTCTCGATCTCAGATAATGATATTCAAAGACTGTTTGCTCAATATAACAAAATATATATATAACAGAGAATTTGGACTTTTTCTTTTAAGAAATGACTTAAAACGATTAATTGATCATGAAAAGAGTTGGCGATTAATCGATTAATCGTTGTAGCTCGAGATATCACATGATATTCAAAGACTTTGTTCAATATTTTAAATATATGCAGGATATTTAAAAAATAATTCGTGATTTGGTTAAAAAAATGGTGTAAATTGGTGTAAATCAGTGTTTCCCAAAACTGAAGATTCAACTTAAAAACCTAACAGTCCAATCGATTAATCGATTACCAAAATAGTTGGCAAATACTAATTGATTGATTTGATTTCTCATCAAGCTCATTGCAAATCAGTTCATTCCCATAAATGCTAAAGTATTCCTTTTATTAGAGAGAAAAATGGGATTTAAAAACAAATTATGCTAATTTATGAATTAACTTCATTAATAATATTAGGGCTGCAACTAAACGACTATTGTAATAGTTGATTAACTGCTTATTGAAACGATTAGAGAAGAGAAGCTGGAACCAGAGAATTTGGACATTTTCTACTTAAAAATGGTTCAAAATCAATGAATGGATTGTCCAAATAGCTGGTAATTAATGTAAATGATCATCCAAAAACCGAAGGGTCATTCCTGTTTGATGGAGGGAGGTTCCCAGACCCATTATGTTATCATGGGGGGGATAGGAGGACTGAGGGAAGGGACCATGTTACAGAAGGAGCTATTTTAATTAAAGCTGGCAGATTTACTCGCCGAGCCGGGTTTTAAAGCACAGGCGGCCCGGGCCGATGGGGGCCAGAGCGGCGGTCGTAAAAATGAGTCATGCCGGCCAGGGGTGGGAAAAAAAGAGCCCCTGGAGGGACTGGGCGGGGGAATTAAGGCGGCCAGTCCTGTAATGAGGACAAATAGCTGAGACGTTTGTCGTCTGACAGAAGGTCTGGAGCTGGTCTGGGAAATATGCACAGAACCAGGGAGCTGAAGAAACTGATAGAAAAGCAGCTGAAATACTGATGTTAGGGCGGAAGCTAGGGACTAGTATAACAGTCGGTTCATATATCCATCTAATGTGGTCGTTGTTTGGTTCATAAAATGGTGTAAAACGTGCATCAGTGTTTCCAAAAGCTTGAAGATTGAACATAAAATGCCTTTTTCTTTAGTTTATCATCAGTTTACTATTAAAAGACTAAAGAAACCAGGAAATAATCAAAGAAGAGAAGCTGGAACCAGAGAATTTGGACATTTTCTTCATAAAAATGACTCAAATCGATTATTATCAAAATAATTGGCCACTAATCGATTAATCGACTGTTCATTACATCTCTACTTCATTGTATTGTCCTCTTTAGAAGGACGTCCCATTTTTAACTTGTCTTTTAAAGATCTTAAAGTGATTCTTTAGTGTCTCTCTCCAAGTTTAAATTAGGAATAAATATGATGCTTCAAATAATGATAATTTTGGTAGTTGATTAATCTATTGATTACTGAAATGATTAATTGTTTATTTATGTGCTTCATAAAATGGTCTAAAATGTTGTTCACTGTTAATTATCAAAATAATGGTTCATAAATGGTGAAAAATGAAGATTCAAGTTGAAGATTCAACCTAAAATGTCTTTTTTTTTTAAAGAAAACTAAATAATCAGATTTAAGAAGCTGCAATTAGAGAATTTGGACATTTTCTTCTTAAAAATGACTCAAATTAATTAATCAATTATATTTTAATGCCATAGCTATTCATTATCTGATATTTGATAGATAACTATTCCCGTAGTCCTTTAATCAAATGATTAGTTGTTTGGTTCATAAAATGGTTTAAAATGTCAATCAGTGTTTCTCATTTAATGCACACTCAGAGTCAATCTATCGATTATTTTAATGATTAATCGATTAGTTGTTTGGTTCATAAAATGGTGTAAAATGTCTCCCAAAGCTGAAGATTCAACCTAAAATGTCTTTTTTTGTCCACAACCCAAAGATCATCAGTTTATTATTATAGAAGAATAAAGAAACCAGGAAATAATCAGAGAAGAGAAGCTGGAACCAGAGAATTTGGACATTTTCTTCTTAAAACAGACTCAATTTGATGAATTAATTGTTAAAATAGTTGCAGATTAATGTAATAGTTGGTAACTGATAAGAACCATGAAGAACCACAAGGAAAAGAAATGTGCATTAATTGTTTTTATATATGAGATGATTATTCAAAGGTAAATTAATAAATTTGGATTTTTTTTTTACAATAAACTGCAGATAACAACTATTCTGATATTCTATCAATTATTGAAACGATTAATCTATTAGTTTTATATTATCAGTTTACTATAGACAAATATAAAGTGCAGAAAATAATCTGATTCAAGAAGCTGGAATCAGACATTTTCAAACATGTTCTTCTTAATCAATCAATTACCAAATGTAATAGTTGGCAACTAATTCATGAATCGACTAGTCGCTGCAGCTCTAACTGATGGTGAAATCAGTACAAAAAATCCAAAATATCTCAGCTTTGAGTTGCTGCAGTTTGATCTTTTATCAACTTTGAGGATCTTTTATTTAGTGATTTTCGTGGCCTGCAGCAGAATCAGCAGCTTATCGTCTAACATGTCCTGGTATATGAGAGATAAGCTGTAACACCTTGCTGCACATGGTTCACTCTGTTCCCTCACAATCAGCAGCAGCTGATTACTGACGGGAAGGTAATATGATCCTCATTACTCGCCCTACGACTCACACGCCGCATCATTTACAATCAGCTCAATCTCAAAATTGGCAATTACATCAGCGAGCCAGGGTTCTTCTATGTGAACGACCTGAGTAACAACAGTAATGAATCCACCCACCAAAGACTTTAAGACCTTTATAACATTTCTAATCTAAACTCTTCCAGTGTGAGAGGATAAAGAATAATAATGATAAGATGGACTGAAAGGAGCTTTTAGATAATTACACTGGGAATTGGCAGAGGAAATTTATTATCACGAAAAAGTTCAAAAGTTTAAATAAAGTTTTTTGCAGCGCTGCATTTGTTTTTAATTAACATTAATCTACATCAATTTACATTAATCTGCATCTATTTTTACAATCAATTTTGTTTGTCAAGTTGGAGAAAAGCTGAAAAAAATTAGTATGTTTAAGATTTCTTCAAGTCTGTCGTTAATTGTATATAATATTCTTAAATTATATATATATAAATATATAATTATAATATATATATATAAATATAATATAATTATTCTTTAAACAAGATAAAACTGATCAGGAAAAAAAATAAAAAACCTTGAAATAAGCTAAATTTTATGCGAGTGGAATAAGATAATTCTATTATATTATATTAATCACCAGCTATTTTATTAATCAATTAATCGATTTGAGTCATTTTTAATAAGAAAATGTCCAAATTCTCTGGTTCCAGCTTCTTTTCTCTGATTATTTCCTGGTTTCTTTAGTCACTGATCAACATTTTACACCATTTTATGAACTAAGCAACGAATCAATTAATCTTTTTAATAATCCATCGATTAATTGACTATCAAAATAGTTTGTTTTCAGAGATCGTTACCGCTATAGAAATACCAGAAATAACTCAATATTGGAGTAATTGTACCAAAAACAAGACATTTTCACTTTTTGCAGTGTGTATTTGATTTTAAACATCAGTCATTGTTAAACTGTACCGATGACACCTGCTTTTAAATATTTCTCACTGCTGCAAACACAATATTTGTTCACTTTAATCCCTCTTAAATAAAACACACCACTGGTCAACAGTTTTAGAACACCTTGATTTATCAGTTCTTCTCTAGTTTAATGTGTCATGTGACAGATGATGATGGTCTGATGTGGATTATGTTGCTGTAGGATGAACTCCTGACTAACTAGGTCTAGATCATGGGGTTCTGCTTAGCTCTAGAGCTCTAGTCCTAGAAAAGACCCAGACATCAGGCTTCATCCATGCTGATATACAGACGGGGGTTAATTAACCAGAGAAACTTGGTTGGAGCAACTTTACACTTTATTTAAGTCCATTACTGCAGAAAAGATGGATGTCTAAGTTGTTAACTAGTACTGGATTCATGAACATTGATATCTTTTTATTTTTGTACCATTTAAATGTCCCATATTCTACATTTCCTGTTTTTATTGTGAATTTGAAGTAGCATCAGTATCATCTCAGTATAGTTTTCCACTTCTTTTCTCCAGCTTCTTCCTCCTCCTCTTTAAATGGCTGTTGGTGGTGACTGTATAGTAGTGACATCACAACTTCACATAAGTCATGACTGCTTGTTTTAAGGCTCAGTTTCTGAATACAGGCTGTGTATGTTTCTCTGAAACATGGGACAGTATTAATACACTCTCTGCTGCCATATATACAGTAAATATATATATATAGAGCTCTAATAAATCTATATTCATTGGAATTAAACTGATTAAATTTAAATAAAAATGTATGTTTAATCTTGATGATTGCATTTTTAAAGAATAAATACAGCTGTTTGTACAGAGGAAACCATTGTGCTGCTGCTTTTCTCTATTTCGAAGACATCTCTGCTGTTTTTGTGAATTTAAGGTCAATTAATCCTTTTCTTTACATAAAAATGAGGATAAATTTGTAGGTTTTATTATTTTTACATACATGTTTACTGGTCCAACCCACAGAGATTAAATGACACTGAATGTGGCTCATTGAACAAATAGAATCACATCATCTGCAAAGAGTAGAACAATTCAGTTCTGAACGTCCTAAAACCAGACAGTATTAATACACTCTCTGCTGTTATATATACAGTAAATATATATATATATATAGGGCTCTAATAAATCTATAAGGTATTCATTGGAATTAAACTGATTAAATTTCAATAAACGTAAAAATGTTTGTTCTAAAACTTATGAACTGTAAATTATACAGGAGCAGGTGATGCACCTGAGTTACATCTAATGGGTTTGGAGAACGCTGAAAAAGACTCATTTCACACAAGAAACATGATCCAAACTCCTGATAAAGGCAGAGTGTGTGTGTGTTTGTGTTTATATATGTGTGTGTGTGTGTGTGTGTGTGTGGTATTAAAGGACATGACCTTTCCTGCTGCCTAAGGTGTTCTTCATCATCCTAATTATGCTGCCACTGTTCCTGCTCTTGGCCACGCAACCAGTGTTTGTTCAAGTTTTAACTGTTTATGAAGCTCAGGTCTTATGTACACACACACACACACACACACACACACACACACACACACACACACACACACACACACACACACACACACACACACACACACACACACACACACACACACACACACACACACACACACACACGCCGTTATCAATCCCCCTGAGTGGTTTCCACTGAACCTGGAGTCAAGCTGTAAAGCTTCATACTCAAGATTCAATCTGGCACAGATTGACCGAGCTGATGGAAAAACGGCGGCTGAACAAACGCTGATGTAGAGATGAAAGTTGAGAGTCGAGAGTTTAATCCTTCAGCCTCGTCCGAGTCCGGAGATACCAGGAAACCGTCAAACCGGAGTCGCGGCTTAAAGCGATTTACGGATAATTAATCTTTCAAATTCAAGTCTGATGAAGAAACCTGAAGTCCCCCGTTCACTGCTCATCATGTTACAGTAATCACATCTCATGCTTGTTCATTACACTAATTCATTCCTTTCTCTTTTGATTAATCGTCTCATATACAAACTAGTTAATGCACATTTTCTGTTCCAGTTCCGTGTGGTTCTTATAAATCTCTTTACAGTTACAGTAAAATCTCCAACTATTTTCATCGTTGATTTGAGTCACTTTTAGAAGGAAAATGTCCAAATTCTCTGGTTCTAGCTTCTTTTTTCATATAAAATATTGCCTTTTTATGCAGGTTTACTACTGTATTAGAGCTACAATGATTGATTATTTGCCAACTATTATATTAATCACCAGCTGTTTTAATTGATTAATCGATTTGAGTCAATTTTAAGAAGAAAATGTCTAAATTCTCTGATTCCAGCTTCTCTGATTATTTCCTGTTTTTTTTAGTTTAATTTATTAATTAATCATTTCATTAACTGAAAGATTAATCTACTATCAAAATATTAAATCGTTTTCTGCCCCTATTGAAATATCAGAAATAACCAGCACATTATTAAATAATGACAATAGCTGTAGCCTTAGAATATTAATAAATAATCAATGAATTGTTTCTATAGCTACAATGATTAATCGATTAGTTGCCGACTATCACATTAATTGACAACTATTTTGATAATCGATTTATCAATTTGAGTCATTTTTAATAAGAAAATGTAAAAATTCTGATTCCAGCTTCTTAAATTAGATTATTTTCTGCACTTTTTAGTCTTCTATAATAAATCATTAAAATAATCAATAGAATTCCTTTGAATAATCATCTCCTAACATATTTAATGATGATTTCTTTTCCTTATGATTCTTGTAATCGCTGCAATGATTAATTGATTAATCGATTAGTTGCTAACTATTACATTCATTACCAGCTATTTTGATAATTGATTAATCGATTAGTGATTTTTAAGCAAGAAAATGTCCAAATTCTCTGGTTCCAGCTTCTCTTCTCTGATTATTTCCTGGTTTCTTTATTCTTCTATAATAATAAACTGATGATCTTTAGGTTGTGGACATAAAAATGAATTTTCGGTTGAATCTTCATCTTTGGGAAAGAAGGAGAAATTCACACCAACTATACATGAAGTGATGCTGAGTCTTGTACGTTGGTGTCCGACCTTCACGTTGAAACAGGTGTAACATGCTTATTCTTTTATTCACATCTTCGCCTTGGTGTCTTTCCAAGGTTGGGTGGAGGGTTGAGAGTGAATTATACATTTGTTTTATATTTTATCAGCTGTAAAAACAAAAGAAACTGAACAAGAACAGAGAGACACAGGCAGAGAATGTGAGTGAGGCTACAACAAAGAAATAAAGTGATTGGATGCTTTTATTCAGTTTAATTCTGATCCAACTTCAGAGGTTTTAAATAACTGGGGACAGACACGTTATAACTGTGAATAACAGGCTACAAATACAGAATAAATGATATCAAAACCAGCACAGAAAACACAGAGTTCCATATTGTGCTCATCTGATTTCTGAAATAATAAAATCTCACCAGGGTTGGCGGACGAGAAAATGTGCTAAAGAGAGAAAAAAACAACATGAAGAGACATTTCATTTCATGGGCATCGGAGCTGTGATTTATTCAGGAATATACAGGTTTTTTCTCTTTTTTTTTTAACTTCTTGCTGTGCTGAGGTGTCCCGTCGAGTGACAGTTCACATTTCATGAAATGTCAAAGCCACAAAACTATTTACTCAGCTGCAAAATTAGTATTTGGAAAAAGTATCGCGTCTAAACAGCAGAATCAATCTGAATAAAATGAACATGAAAGACCTGGTTTCTTTTCCAGGGCAAATGTCGCTCTGTACATCTGAAATTGGAACTCGAACAGTCTGTTTTTTTATATTATAACACTCTGTTCATATCCCTTTTTGTTTGTTCTATTGTTCTGTTGCGTTTAAGATGGCAAAGTGCCCAGCAAATGTGTTCATGAAGCTCCCGTTTCTTTGTTGTGTTTAGTTACAGAAGATAAAGCCTCGCTGGTAAAACGGAATATCTGGCAGCGCTGAAATATAATCAGAGCTTTTAGTGGGTTGTTGGATAATTTTCACACTATTTAAATGTCTGAAAATAGAAAAAACACAGCGACACGTGCAGCCTGCAGTCATAAAACACCGTTAAACTCAGCAGCTTCATTCACACATGTTCATGTATGTTTGAAAGCTGCCAAAGTAGTTGCAGTCACACGTCTTAAACTCATCCTATAGTTGTAATTACAGTAGAAAGGAACAGAAGAATTTTCAGTTTAACACATATTTCAAAGAAAACTGACACGTTTATTATTATTCTATTATTCTACACAGGTTTTCTTACAAAAATTCTTACAATTCATTGATTATCATTAAGACATAAAGACACCAAGCAACCAGAGAAGTGTAGTTACAGATAATCAATCAGTAATCAGATATTATGGGTGTTAATTATATATTTATTTATCAATTTCTCTGTTGATGAATCATTTCTAATACAAACCTATTTAGTTGATTAATCAATTAATCGATTAGTTGCCAACTATTTCGATATTTTTATCAAATTTTTAAAGAAATGACTCAAATCTAAGGTAAAGTTCTTAAATACAGACATTAATTTTCATTCAGAAGAAGCACCAAATCATGGAATATGTTTTGCCATCTATTAAATTAATGTTCTTCAGTAAATTAGAGCTGCAACGATTTGCTGATTAATCGATTAATTGATTAGTTGCCAACTGTTTTGATAATTGAGTCAAATCTAAGGTAAAATTCTTACATACAGACTCAAATCTTCATTTAGAAGAAGCACCAAATTATAGAATAGTTTTTTTTCCACCTCTTCAGTAAATTAGAGCTACAATGATTTGTTGATTAATCGATTAATCGCCAACTATTATATTAAATTTTGAGAAGAAAGACTCAAATCAAAGGTAAAATTCTTACTTGTAGATGCCAATTTTCATTCAGAAGATTTTAGATTTTCCCCATCTATTAAATAAATGTTCTTCAGTAAATCAGAGCTGACGATTAGTTGATTAATCGATTAATTTCCATTATTTTGATCATCAATTTGAGTCATTTTTGTAAAGAAATGACTCGATGCAAAGGCAAAATTCTTACATACAGAAATCCATTTTCATTCAGAAGAAACATTAAATTACTGAGCAGTTTTTCCCCACTTATTAATTAAATGTCTGTAATTTGTTATAAAATATGTTTAATTGCTGTTTTATTTTATTTTTGTCATTGACAATTTATTGCAATATAATAATGAAAATGATTATAAAACACAGATTTTGTTTAATAGGGGGCAACTCATCGATCGATTAACTGATTAATCATTGCAGATCTAAGCTAGAATATCTAGTACTTTAATTTTAAATAAGTATTAAGTCTTTTGCTGTGTTTCCAGTCTTTCTTCTATCAGATGTTTGATTAAAAAAGCAAGAAGAAAGTTCAACAAAGTGTGACAGCAACATTTGTTAAAACAGTCGGAAACTCGACAAATGCAGCGTTGGCAGAACTCATTAACGAAGCATAATATCTTGTGCATGTTGAAGTGATTCTTTAACATCTGTCATCTCCAAGGTTAACTAATGAATAAATAAGTATAAAAAAAAAGGCACAAAAACCTTCACACGTTTCAAGAATCTAAAACTTGTCTCTGTCGACAGCTGGAATCCAGAAGACCAGACAGCAACAGGATCAGTCCCAGGTGGCGTCTCAAGGTGAGATGCAACTTCACATGCTCGCTAAAGTGTGTGTGTGTGTGTGTGTGTGTGTGTGTGTGCATAATCGTGACCACTGCAATGTAAAGAAAACACCTGTATACTGAGCCTGATGTGACTACAAAACCTGCAAAAAACACTCATTTCCTGTTTTAATCGATGGAGGCTGCTGTTCACACTTTAAAGCTCAGCTGGACATTATTTGTTTCTAGATAAGCTGATATCTGTTTGCTATATGTGTGTGTCCCTGGTTGCAAAATTACAGTAATTTTTAAAGTTGGAAACTTTCCATTGGTGGTAATAAACTGGAATAAATCCAAAATTTACTAAATTTAACATCCGCCCTTAACCAGGAACTTTAATATAGTTGGAGAAAATATATCTTAGCATAAACTTGGCTAAAACAACCAGATTTAATGCAAGTCCACTCCTCAATCCCAAAGCTACCCTACTAAATATTAAATAAAGCCATTCATATAGTAGCTAGCTAGCTTAAATTAGGTGCTAAATAACCATACAAGAATTTATACATCAATTTTCCGGTATTTTAAAGACCATTCCAGTTGCTAGTAATGCCTTTGCATTAGTGTGCAATACAAGCTTTTTTCTGTTATTCTATTCTAGAGAAAAATGCCACATTCCACAAACTGATGTTGATAAAGAAAGTCTTTGTACATGTGTGAATATTGCAGAAAACATATGTGAAAAATGTTAGAAAAATGCTGCAGCTACTGCAAAGTGGCAAAAAATGTCCTCAAGGCTGAAAAACATTCAGCAGAGTAGAGTTTATCTTCAGGGGAAAAACAATCTGCTCTATCAGAGTCAGATAAATATCAATATTTTCAGAATTTACCAGAAATCTGACGGTAATTTTCTGCCTCTTAGCATTGGAGCACATACAGTTGTGTTCAAAATAATAAAGCCAAAATCCTTATAATGATTTTTATTCCGATTGGGATTGGGAATACTGCATTTTATACCTTAAATGTGAATCTCATGGATCAGTTTGCCTATATCAAAATACTTGAAGAGGTCATGTTGCCCTACGCCGAAAAAGAAATGCTCTTGAAAGTGAGTTTCAACAAAAAACACCAGTAAACCAGCAGCATCTTGGTTCCAGACCAACAGAATTAAAGTTCTGGAGTGTCCAACCCAAACCCTGGAGCTTAATCCCCTTAAAAACATGTGGGTTCACGTCAAAAATGCTGTTTCTGAGGCAAAACCAAGAAATTCAGGAGTTGTGAGGCTGAAATATCTCAGAAACCATAGTTATACAACTAAATATTAGTTTAGTGATTCAGAGAACTGCTAAATCCTAAATTTCTGTCAAATAATTCACAAATTGACATTTTGATTTCAGGATATAAAATGCAACATTCATTTTTTTTCCAAATATTTTGATATAGGCAAACTGATCCAAGAGATTCACATTTACAATATAAAATGCAGTGTTATCAATGCATTAAAATAAAAAATATAAGGGTATTGGCTTGGCTTGTACCTTATTTTCAAAGATTTCATGCATATATATTAGTTAAATCACTAACAATCATGTTATGCATCTATTTTTTTCCATTTCTTTACAGAAAATAACATTTTTAATGGCTATTATAGTTTCTGCTTGCACAAAAATCTATTTAATCTATGTACAAAATTCTTTTCGGGGGTTTTTATTCTAGAATGATGAATGATTATATAGATACATACATGTCAGGGTTGTATAAGTATATAAGTATAAAATGACAGTAATAGACTAAAAGGCTCATAGGCTTCAATGGGTTAAACACACTTCTATTATAGACACAACTGTACCTCAGCAGCTCTTCCAGTCACATATCTCAGTGATCTGGAGAAAATGTGGATGCACCATTACTCTTCCTGCAGTGGGTTCCTACTATTGCTGATTTATGTGTCTTCCTCCCGTTGGGCTCTCGGCGGGGCACGAGGTTAAATTAATTCTGAAGAACGTGATTCTTTCCGTTTCAGTATCGGCTCGGCTTCTCTCTTTTCATGAGACTGATGTTGGGGAAACGTAGTGTCCTCGCTTACAGTAAATCTGAGGATAATAACGCACCACTCTACCCTCTATTCTGTCCCTGGAGTGGAAGCCAAGCTACAAACCTTCTCTTTAGCTGTCAGACCTAAAGAATTAGCAAAGCATAAAATGACGAATGCACTCGCTTAGGTTCCTCTTCCTCTGTTCCTTTTATTTAAATGAGTCTTTGTAAGAATACCTGAGGTAAATGGAGAGGGTTCAGAGGTAAGATTGTAAGACATGAGAAGGAGTTAAAGTGCAAGTGAAGGTTTTTAGATGTTCAACTGTATTTTAAGGATTTTCTCCAATGAAATAGTAAAAAAAAAGAACAAAATCAGTCCAATATTTATCTGCTGGGATCATCTCTGCAGCTTCAATTGACGTCAGAGGTGTCAGAATCCTAGGAATTAGTCTGATTTATGCTCATTTTAAAGCTGTTATTGACTAATAATTCCAAGATGTGTAGACTCCATATTCTTAAGATCAAGTAAAAGCTGCTGAATCAGAATTTCTCTTACAGAGCTGCAACGATTAATCGTTCAGTTGCAGACTATTACATTAATGACCAACTATTTCATTAATCAGTGGATTTAGGTCACTTTTAAGAAGAAAATGTCCAAATTTTCTGCAGCTTTGGGGAAAAAGCGATCAACATTTTACACCGTTTTATGAAGTTGCCCTAATCTTGTCATTGTCTCTAACATTTTAAAACACAGCTATTGATCTATCAGTCTATCTCCTCATTTCTAGCATGCTGGTGAATCTTTATGCGCTAATTCATGGTGTAAATGTCTTTATTTATGTAAAGAATTCATTCACCGGGTAAAAATTCAAAAGACAACAGAATAAGATGGAGACATTTTACATTTTTCAAAATAAAAGTCTTCTGCTTCTTTCCTGCATTTTGGGGGGGAGGCTTCCATCCTTTCATCCATCCATCTCTAGCTTTCTGGTGAATTTCTATGCACCAATCACCCATTTATGTGCTTTTTGAAAGTGTCAAAAATAAAATGGCTGCTTGATTGATATTATTGTTGATGGTCACATGGTTTTAAAACCTCAACAACACCCACCTCCTGCGTATTTGAACCAATGATGATGCATCACATGCGGATCAAGTCATGAAAATTACAATAAATCATCAAAGCTGTGGAGCATCGGGTATAAATGGGCGAGTGAGATGGGTGCAGTAGATGTATCGGAAGTATATGGAACAATAATAAAACTTTCTGGTCTAACACCTCTTCAATCAACAAGTCCTTGCTCAGACGAATCAAAAAAAAAGAGCAGCGACACCTTCATCGTCAGAAGGTGACGACGTCCTGTGAAGACGAATCTGGACACGAGAACAAAGGTGTTAGAGGCGAAAATCCAGAGAAATGATGTGGAACCGTGGAGAGAGAACTGAAAACCCTGTGAATCATGGCTGAATTCATTCAGCTGCTTCAGGTTCAGGGTCTGGATATTTCCTGGAGTCCTGAATACAACAGAGCCATCGTTAATTATCTGTAATTTAATTAGTGACACCATTTTATGAAGCCATTAATTGATTTGATGGTGAAAGTTGAAAGTTAATCCTTTTATACTTTTTTTAAGAAGAAAATGTTCAAATTCTCTGGTTCCAATTTCCCAAATCACTTTATCATTAGCAAATCATTGACCTTTTTAGACGCATTTAGTTCATTGATTTAGAAAAAAAAGACAATTATGAACATTTTTTCATGTAAATATGTCCTTTTTATGCAGATTTATTATATATATTTAGTGTTAGACCTGACAACTATTTCAATAATTAGTCGTTTTAGAGAAGAAAATGTCCAATTTCTCTGGATATTACCTGGAATCCTGAATACGGCTGAGCCATCACTAATGTTCTGTAATTTATTAGTGACACCTGTGTGTTTCCTGCTTGTTAATATACTCACTGCGTAAAAAGGTCCATCAATCACAGTTTGTTCCTGCCCACATGGTTCAGAGAAAAGATGGAATCAGTCCTTCAAAGGTCCCACGAAATAAGTGAAAACATCTGGTGGACGGAGCAGTGAGTGTGTGAGAGTCACTTTTAAATAAAGTGTGTAAAGTGAGTGAAAATAAAACACTGCTGATCGTGCTCTAAAGATTTCAGGTGGCACCAGGAAAGTCGAGTCAAAGTCAGAACATTTATTATCATACGCGCAATGAAATTCTTGACAAGGACGCAGCCTTGTGGGACGCCGCCGTTCCTCTTCACACTGTTTGTGCTTTAAGTTTCTAATTCTGACGGCTTGCTGCTGAAAAATGAAGCCACAGAGTTTGGGGGTCAAGGCCAAGGTTGATTTAGAGTTTGCACAACCTTTGTGCCAGTCCTATTCTTTTGGCCTTTTATTCACATCAGTGCTACTTTTTGCAAGTGAGACGCAAGGGTTAAAGGTATCCAGTCCAGACTGGATCTGTTCTCTGCAGTGGTTTCAGGTGTAAATTACTCTGGATCTGAGCCAGAATCAGTGATTAACCCTGTTCACAGAGCCAGCTGATTGATTATAGATGATGACATCCAAATTGATGGAAGTATGTCTGTCTTTACCCGATATGAGTTTCCGCCGTCTTGGACGGCGACACCACTTGGACGAACCCCTTTTGCAACTTCGTTACTATAGCAACCCATGGAGATTAACACTAATCCGAACTGATCGATGCAAATCACACTTTGGACGGTCTAAAATCTGATTTGATTTGAGATTTGGGTCGAGAAAACAATCAGATCTCCTCTCTGTGGAGGTTTTAATGGTCAGGTCAAAGATGGAGGTGAAAACTTCAGCCAGTTCTGTTGTGTTGATGGTTTGAGTTTGCTGTTTTAATTCTCCACAGAGCTCGAACCGCCCAAAAAACAGGTTCCGTAGACCCCAAGGAGCCAAACTGGTAAATGTACTGTTAATTAAAATGAAGTTCACAAGCGATAAATGAAAAATTAACTCATAAAGACAAGATTAAAACTGAAATATTTGTATTCAACAAACTCAACAACTGGAAAACGCCCAGAAAACATTAAGAAGTATATTTACTTTTAATAATAAGAGTAGTAGTAATGCAACAAAATACAGTATACACATATATTAATACCATTGTTACATTAATCACCAACTATTCTGATTAATCAATTTCAAGAAAAAAAACAACCAAGGATTCAAGCTGCAATGATTAGTCGATTAATCGATCAGTTTCCAACTTTTAAGTTTATTTCCAACTTTTTTGACAATTGATTAATTGATTTGAGTCATTTTTAAGAAGCAAATGTCCAAATTCTCTGGTTCCAGCTTCTCTTCTCTAATTATTTCCTGGTTTCTTTATTCTTCTATAATAATAAACTGATGATCTTTGGGTTGTGGACAAAAAAAGACATTTTAGGTGATATGTTAAGTTTTTAACAAACTACAATAAATTGGTTAAAAGATGCAAATTTTAGGTAAATTTAAATGGAAGGATCTTGCAAATCAAATATGTAGAATGGAAAAAGTAAAGACGACAATCAAAATTAAATTCATATGCAGAAAAAGAAGCAAAATCTCTATCAAAGGACAATTTTTTCACCCATTTCTAACTTTGACCAAGAAAGAACCCAAAAATAATAATTTTCCCAGTAACAACTTAAACATATACTTCACTGTATATTTGACCCTTACTTATAAACATCTTTGCTGCATTAAGCTGAGTTTTGACCCTTAGAATCATCTCTTAGACTTAGACTCTCAGTGGTGGGCAGAGAGGAGGCAGGAGGCAGCGCTGCATGTTTGCTTTTCTAATTACTTCTCAGAGGAACCCAGCTATCGATTGTTGCAAATGCCCATTGATTTTCTTTTCTTTTTTTTTTTTTTATGCAGGGCTCTACACCGGTTGACGTTTGAACTAAATGCCACAGGACGAACGTCGTCGTCCGTGACATCAGGATGTGTTTTTTTGCGTGTTTAAGCGTACACATGATTTGTATGTGATCATGTGTTAAATGAGGGTGAGGCCGAGTAGTTGAAGGATGGAAAAAAAAAAAAAAAAAACAGCCGCCATGGCGTTCCTCTTTGGACGGATCGAGGAGCATCGATCCTTCCGGGGGAAACAGTGTGCTTACTCGCACAGCGAGATCGCCAAAGGCTATCGGCAAAGTGTTTGTTCTCATTGGATGGAATCACAAGACTTTCCTCCCAGTGGTCTGAAAAGATCACTATGTCAGAAGGTCAGGCAAAGTGCCACCATTAATCAGCAACTTTCCCTTCAATATTTCCACTGATGCCGCTGTTTTAATGAAGACCTTAACCGTCCGTTAATGGCTTTCACCAACGCCTCATTTGTTGAGTTGATTTGTCAGGTTTCCGACTGTTTTAACAAATGTCAATGTGGTATTTTAAAGACTTTTTGTTGAACTTTCTTCTTGCTTTTTTTTTTGGCTTCATCTGACATTTGATAGAATGAAAATGGATAGGAAACACAGGGAGAGACTGATGCTCAATTAATAACACTTAAAAATAAAACTCCACATACTTTAATTTAGAACTGCAATGATAAATTACCAACAATTACATTCATTGCCAACTATTTTGATAATTGATTAATCGATTTGAGTCATTTTTTAGAAGAAAATGTCCAAATTCTCTGGTTCCAGCTTCTCTTCTCTGATTATTTCCTGGTTTCTTTATTCTTCTATAATAATAAACTGATGATCTTTGGGTTGTGGACAAAAAAAGACATTTTAGGTTGAATCTTCAGCTTTGAGAAACACTGATCAACATTTTTCACCATTTTTATACGGTTGATCGGTATAACATAATTTCATGGTGTTTGAATTGATTTTAACTGAACTCAAGGAAAAAAAACACCATGTTTACAACAACTCTAACAGCATCACCTACTTGCAAAAGTAGTTTATGTATTCATATTCATCAACCAAACAACTAATTGATTATTCATTTTAATAATGAATAGATCAATCAATAGTTGTTACAGCTCTAATATTCAAGTGTTGTTCTGGGAGTGAGTAGTTTATTGATTTGAAGTTAAAATACTTGGAGCAACAAGTTGGATCACAAAAGAAAAAAATAACAGAATTAGATTAGAGATGCAGCATCAATCGTTTAGTTTGCAAATTTCACATTAATTTCCAACTATTTTGATATTTGAGTAATAAATTTGAGTCATTTTAAAGAAGAAAATGTCCAAATTCTTTAATTCCAGGTTCTCAAATCTGATTTTTTTAGTCTTATATAATAGTAAACTGATGATCATTGGGTTGTGGACAAAAAAAGACATTTTAGGTTGAATCTTCAGTTTTGGGAAACAATCATCAACATTTTACACCATTTGATGAATCAAACCACGAATCGAATAATCATTTCAATCATCAATAGATTAATCAACTATAAAATAGTCATTAGTTGCAGCCCTAGTATCCAAGTGTCGTATGGGACTGAGCTCCTTATTGATTTGAAGTTAAAATACATGAAGTAGCAAGGTGCAATTCAAGAACACAACCAAAGATTTGAGCTGCACCTAATAGTCGATTAATCGATTAGTTTACAACTTTTACACTAATTTCCAACTATTTTGACAATTGATTAATTGATTTGAGTCATTTATAAGAAGAAAATGTCCAAATTCTCTGGTTCCAGCTTCTCTTCTCTGATTATTTATTGCTTTCTTTAGTCTTCTATCCACCATTTTAAGAACCAAACCACTGTTTTTATAATCGATAGGTTAATCAACCATCAAACCAGTCGTTAGTTGCAGCAAACATACAAACTAAAACTCCTGTAAGTCCTGAGATACCATTTAACCACCTCTGTGCAGCTATGTGTAGAGCAAACAGCTCCGGAGCTGTTTCTGATCCTCCCTCGCCTACAGGTTCTGCATATTCACAATCAAGTCATCTGTTTATAGAGATTAAATGTGTTTAGACTCTGAGGATCAATCAGTGCAGGGTATATTCAACGCCAACTTGGCAGCACCCAGCACATTGGTTCCAGCCTCTTGGTTTTCCACATAAAAACGTGTGATGTGTTTCCTGTGAGGTTTCGGAGGCTCGATGCTTGGCAGCTAACTGGCTGCTCTGTTTTGCTCTGTGATCCCTCAGCACATGTTATCCTGCTCTAACTGTTCACTGGGTGTTAGAAACTCAGCGGTGTCAATCATGGTCAGTTATTCATACAGTAGTTGTAGCGAGGCTGGAAATAGACGATAGTTGCAGCTCGAACATTGAAGCGTTGCTCTGGGACTGAGATATTTATGGATTTGAAGTTAAAATTCAGGAGAAAAACCACAACCATGTATTAGAGCTGCAGTGATTAATCATTTAGTTTCCAACTTCCAACTGGGAAACCATTTTACACCATTTTATGAACCAATCGATTAGTCGCTTTAATCATCAATCGATTAACCGACTGTCTAAATGATCTTTAGTTGCAGCTCTAATGTTGTGCTCTGAACTATTTACCCTTTACCTTTTGTTTGGAGTTTTTATTAACTACTAGAGCTGCAATGATAAGATTATTGTTAACTATTAATTTCCAATTATTTTGATCATCAATTAATCAATTTATTCTCTGGTTCCAACGTCTGGTTTCTTTATTATATAATAATAACAAAAAAGACATTTTAGGTTGAATCTTCAGCTTTGGGAAAGACCAATCGTCATTTTACACATTTGATGAATCAATTAATTCATTATCAAAATAGTCATTAGTTGCAGCTCTAATCTTATGCTCTAAATCATCTGTTTAACTATCATTTGAAGTTTAATTAATTACTAGAGCTGCAACGATTAGTCGATTAATCCATTAGTTGCCAACTATTGCATTAATCTCTTTACTATTTTGATAATTGATTAATCAATTCGAGTCAATTTTAAGAAGAAAATGTCCAAATTCTCTGGTTCCAGCTTCTCTTCTCTGATTATTTCCTGGTTTCTTTAGTCTCTATAATAATAAACTGATGATCTTTGGGTTGTGGACATTTTAAACCATTTTATGAACCAAACGACTAATATATACATCACTTCAATAATTAATAGAAGAATCAGCTGTGAGAATAGTCTAACTTTTACATTAATCGCCAACAATTTTGTAACAAACTACAATAAAATGGTTAAAAGATAATAACTTGGGTCACTTCAAATAGAAGGATATTCTAAATGAGATATGTAGAATGGAAAAAATTAATGGGACAATCAGAAAACAAGTTCATACAAAAAAGAAAAAGCAGAAAAAATGTCCAAATTCTCTGGTTCCAGCTTCTTTTCTCTGATTATTTCCTGGTTTCTTTAGTCACTGATCAACATTTTACACCATTTTATGAACTAAGCAACGAATCAATTAATCTTTTTAATAATCCATCGATTAATTGACTATCATAATAGTTTGTTTTCAGAGATTGTTACCCCTATTGAAATACTAGAAATAACTCAATATTGGAGTAATTGTACCAAAAACATTTTCACTTTTTGCAGTGTGTATTTGATTCTAAACATCAGTCATTGTTAAACAGTGCTGATGACACCTGCTTTTAAATATTTCTCACTGTTGCAAACACAACATTTGTGTTTGGTTTCTGGTTTCTTTAGTCTTCTATAGTAGTAAAAATATATTTTAGGTTGAATCTTCAGCAGAGAAAAGAGAATTTCACCTGATCTTTTTTTTTAGGCCATTTCATGAACCAAACAGCCAACTCTAACTCTCTGTACAGTTTGAGCAAATGGAAACTTCAAATGTTTTTTGAAGCTGTTACTGGATTGATATAAAAAAAAAATGATTGTTCTTCTAAGGCTCCATTTTTCTCCACTTTCTTAACAGACATTTGGTTCACAACCCTTCACTTACACTTTAACTAGGGAGATGGGTGCAGTAGATATATATCGGAAGTAGATGGAACGATAATGACACCACCTCCAATCAACAAGTCCTTGCTCAGACGAATCAAAAAAAATGGGAAGCGACACCTTCATCATCAGAAGGTGACGACGTCCTGTGAAGACGAATCTGGACACGAGAACAAAGGTGTTAGAGGCGAAGATCCAGAGAAATGATGTGGAACCGTGGAGAGAGAACTGAAAACCCTGTGAATCATGGCTGAATTCACTTAGAGAGAACTGAAAACCCTAAAAGACAGACCTAAGAAAAACTAAAATAAGTGCAGATTCTTTACTGCTGCTCTACAGGCCGGCAGGGTTAAAGGTTAATACGTAGAAAATACAAGAAAGATTCAGTCATTCATGGCTGAATTCATTTAGCTGATTCATTATCAGGGTATTACCTGGATTCCTGAATAAAACCGAATCATCGTTAATCATCTGTAATTTAAATAGTGACGCCTCTGTGTTTCCTGTTTGGACAAATGGGAAAACATCCGACATGTTAATAGGACCATCGAACCATTGAATCTGCAGCTTTGGGGAAAAAGGTTTGAGTCCATATTAGTGATTATTTTCATAATAAACTATGTATTTTAGTATATTGAACAAATAGTCTTTGAATATCTATAGCAACAACAATTTGTCGATTTACCGACTATTTGCCTGTTTGATAATCGATTTGAGTCATTTTTAGGAAGAAAATGTCCAAATTCTCTGGTTCTAGCTTCTTAAATCTGATTATTTTCATAATAATCAATCAATCAGTAAATTATTGACCTTTTTTAATGACGTTTATGTTTTTTACTTTGAAAAAAGACAATCATGAGCATTTCAGATCTGATTTATAACACAAATCAGGCTTTTATGAAAAATGTAGCGTTTTTATACAGGTTTACTATATAATCTGTATTAAATCTACAATGATTGTCACTTTAAAGAAGTAAATGTCTAAATTCTCTAATTATTTCCGGTTTCTTTAGTCTTCTATCATAGTAAAAATATATTTTAGGTTGAATCTTCAGCTTTGGAAACACTGATTGAAAATAACCCACAGAAAAAAGAATTCAACCTGAGGTTTTTGTATCAAATGTGATTATATAAAAGAAGAGAAGTCCTGGATCTCTGCTCTGTGAGGCGTTGGATTTGTCTCCGTTCTTTCCTGCAGCCTCTTACCTTCTTTACTCGTCTTTGTTCGTCGTCTCAGCAAATTCCGAACGGCGATCTCTTTAATGGGGATTTTTCCTGTCATTGTTCCCGACTCCTGACGCGTTTGAATAATTCAACGCTCCGTCCTTAACTTCCATTTGAATATATGTGTCCGGTCAGCAGAAGGAAGGAAGTGACAAAGAGACTCAGAGGGAGAAGAAAGAGAAGCTCAAAAAAGTGAAAGAGAAGCAGGAAAATAGAAAGAAGGATTGAAGTGGTGATTGTTAGAGTCCACACAGCTGATAGTACAGCATCTATATATTTATGTTCCTAAGGATCTAATGGGATTTGCTTGGTTAATGAGACAAGCAGCCGTTTGTTATTTGTGTTTTTTATTTTTCTTCATCCTCATCCTGAACACTCATTGCTTGCAGACGTTTTATCCGTAGTTGTTCTGAATGTGGACGGACGGTGATGAATGAGTCTGATCTTTCTCTGCTTTGTTTTAGCTTGTGGTTCATTCAGATTTAAGCATAAAACTGTCAAGTGCCTGTTTAGTCAAACAACACGAACAAAGAAGGCACTTTAACAAGCTTTTTAGCTCCTTTCCCCCCACAATATTCTAATTATTTGAGATGCTGGATGCTTTTATTCTTAATCATCTCCATCATCACAATAATCGTCAGAAAAAATGAATCTTCACTTCACTAAAAATCTTCACTAAAAATTGGAAAAATATAATTTAAGGTACATTTAGAACCAATAAAAAATGTGATTAATTAGGGTTTGGCGAGTAGCTCAATCTGAAGAAGTGGCCCAATTGTTGAAAAACTTGTGCTAAAGTGCCCCCTTGGAAGTCAAAATATGTGCTAAGGTGCTCTCCAGGAGCTAAACAGCATGTTAAAGTGCCCTCTAGGAGCTAAAACATGTGCTCAAGTGCCCTAAAAGCCAAAACCCATGGTAAAGTGCCTTCCTATGCATATGTAAGTACAAAAGCATGTTCTAAAGTGCCCCAAACTTGTGTTAATGTGCCCTCTTGCAACCTGAAAAACATGTTAAAGTGGCCATTTATACAACATATAAAATGTGTCTAAAGTCCCCACTAGGTGAAAAGGGGCACATTAAAGTCTTAGAAGCCAAAACATATACTAAAGTGCCCTCTTGGGAGCTAAAAAGCTTGTTAAAGTGCCCTCTAGGAGCTAAAACACGTAATAAAGTGCCCTCTGGTATCAAAACGCATGTTAAAGTGCCCTCTAGAAACAGAAATTTGTGTTAAAGTGCCCTCTAGGAGCCAAGACACATGTTAAAGGGCCCTCTTGTGAGCTAAAAAACAACAAATTGGCGATTTGTGCAACATATAAAACATGTTGAAGTGCCCTCTTGGAAGCCAAAACATATACTAAAGTGCCCTCTTGGGGGCTAAAAAGCTCGTTAAAGTGCCCTCTAGGAGCTACAACATGTACTAAAGTGCTCTCTGGAACCAAAACATGTGTTAAAGTGCCCTCTAGAAGCCAACATGCAAGTTAAAGTGCCCTCTAGGAGCTAAAACATGTACTAAAGTGCCCTCTAGGGAACCAAAACGTGTCTTAACGTGCCCTCTTGTGAGCTAAAAAACATGTTAAAGTGGCGATTTGTGCAACATATAAAACATGTCTAAACTCCCCTCTAGGAGAAAAAACGCATCTAGGAGCCAACATGTAAGTTAAAGTGCCCTCTAGGAGCTAAAACATGTACTAAAGTGCCCTTTGGAACCAAAACGTGTTAAAGTGCCCCCTAGAAGCCAACATGCAAGTTAAAGTGCCCTCTAGGAGCTAAAACATGTACTAAAGTGCCATCTAGGAACCAAAACATGTCTTAAAGTGCCCTCTTAGGAGCTACAACGTGTACTAAAGTGCCCTCTGGAACCAGAACGTGTGTTAAAGTGCCCTCTAGGAGCCAATATGCAAGTTAAAGTGTTCTCTAGGAGCTAAAACATGTACTAAAGTGCCCTCTGGTATCACAACGCATGTTAAAGTGCCCTCTAGAAGCCAACATGCAAGTTAAAGTGCCCTCTAGAAGCCAACATGCAAGTTAAAGTGCCCTCTAGGAGCTAAAACATGTACTAAAGTGCCATCTAGGAACGAAAACATGTCTTAAAGTGCCCTCTTAGGAGCTACAACGTGTACTAAAGTGCCCTCTGGAACCAGAACGTGTGTTAAAGTGCCCTCTAGGAGCCAACATGCAAGTTAAAGTGTTCTCTAGGAGCTAAAACATGTGATAAAGTACCCTCTTGGGAGCAAAAATCCATATTAAAGTGGCCATAAAAACATATAAAACTCATCTAAAGTGCCCTCTTCAGTGGCTAGGTTGCTCTATTTGTGCCCTTTCTGTCCTTTCTACCCTTCAATAATTCCGTGCACACCACTGATGGGAACCAAACACCCTGATAGATGATGATAATTTGCCTTGAAGTTACTTCAGAGTTCAGTCTGTGGTCAGTGGGACAGACACCAACAGAGCTGGGGGGTCACAGCGGTTTATCGATTTTATTCAGATGCCAGTGGATCAATAATCAGAGGATCAATAGAGCAGACCACATGTGGAGCTGTAACCTTTTCCTGTTTTAGGCTGCTGGCATTTTCCACCACCTTTAACTGTGAAGTGAATCCGGATCCTGTTTAAATCCTGTAAGAAAACAAATACATCTCAGTCTTTTTGTCGCCTCTGAGGGCAGAAACTTCATCACTTTGCTGCAAATTTACCAGACTTATATCATATATCCTGTAATTACATTTGGCAGCGGACTCTTCCTGTAAGAAACACACTTAAAAAAAGACATAACTTGAAATGAGTTTCTCAGCAGAGCAGAAACTGAAGAGGACAGAATGTGATTTGAGCTTCAACAACAACGCAGCTGTTACAGAATCACTTTATAACTATAAATCTACTTTAAAGTGAGCGGGATGATGCAGTTCTACTTTATATCGTACATCAGCTGCACTGAAAAACTGTTGAAATTACTTCATTTTATTATGTCAAGTGGTTGCATGAAGTTGGTTGTACTTGTACTTGCAGAATAATTATTTTTGAGTAGAATTAACTTTAATTTTCCCTGAGATTTCTGCTAAAATACATTAGAATGGAATTTCCTACTGAAATGAATCATGTAGATTATACTAATATTATGTAGATATACTAATAGTCATATATAATAAAGCTGAGGATCATCAGTTTATTATTATAGAGACTAAATAAACCAGAAATAATCAGAAGAGAAGCCGGAACCAGAGAATTTGGACATTTTTTTCATAAAAATGACTCAAATTGATTCATTGATTATCAAAATAATTGGTTATTAATGTAAAAATCTATAAATTTATTGTATTCTGCTCATTAGAAGTAAGGTTTTGTCCTTATTTTATCTTATTTATTACACAAAAGAATCATTTATTGTTTTCCAAAGTTAAAGATTCAACCTAAAATGTCTTTTTTTGTCCAAAGATCATCAGTTTACTATTATAGAAAACTAAAGAAACCAGAAAATAATCAACATTTGGACATTTTCTTCTTCAAAATGACTCAAATTGACCAATCAATTATCCAATTTAATTGAATTATTGGCAGCTAATTGATTAATCAACTAATCGTTGGAACTCTAACTGATGTAAGTCAAGACAGAAATAATTTCTCATTAAAACATTTGAGATTCTCGACATGTTAAACTGGTGAAATCAGAAAAAGAACTCCCCTTTTATCAGTGTAAAAACTATTTAATCAGGTGTAACTTCATAGTAACTTAGACAGTTATGTTTATTTCTCAACAGCAATGATCAAAAAGTCAAAAATCCTAATAAGCATTGTTAATATTCCATTATTAACTCCATTACTGACTATTCTATCAGTATTTAATAGAATAGTAATGGTTTAATTAGGATAAGTCACTAGTTTTTCATAAAAAAATGCATGTTCATGTTCTTTTCTTAATGTTTCACCACTATTTTACATTTAAATTTAGCTTCTGTGTGTTTAATATGTCTCAAAGTTCCTGTAGTTTGATGCTGGGTCAAACTTACCTGATTATTATGAACCAACACTCTTTTTCCTGGATCTTTTATTTTAAAACAGGTCAATTTGAGCCATATCTTAACAGGAGGGTGAATCGTTCAGATCTTTCTCTCCTTTAAAGCAGCATCAGTCTCGTATTTTCCTGATTCTCCTCCTTCTCCCTTTTCTTTTCTTTTCTTTTTCCCCTCATCCTCTAAAAAGACAAAGCCGAATGGCCCGACAGCATTTAATTGCTGCGGCTTTTCTATGTGGTCTGTGGAGAAGTAATAGCCACTCAGCACTTCTGTCCACAAGACAGATGCTGCTGATGCTTGTCGAGGAGTCGGCTGCAGCGTGGGAGAGAAACCGCGAGTGCAGGTGAAGTAATAAAAAAAAAAAGAAGAAGAAAAGAAAATGGCTCGTCGAAGGAGGGGAGGGAATCGGCCGCGATGGGTTTCATTTCCTCATTAGAGAGCAGTCACTCGGGGGTCGACACGTGTGCACAAACACACAAAAACCAGGGTCGGAGACTCGTTAGGATGAACCTCAGCGATGGAAGCAGCAGAAATGAAAAGGAAGGTTCAGTCCTGTAAGAGGAATTAACTCTGGTGTCACAGGTGGAAATTAACTCTTTGTTCCAGAGGCCTGAGAAAATACTCTAATAATAGAAATCTGTAAAATTACACTTTACACTGTATTTTTAAGCCTCAGGTGATGTTTTTACATGGAGATTCCTATTGAATTAGAGCATTTATTGTCATTTTATTTTGCAATTCTCATTGGAATATCAGTCATTTCAGCAGGAAAGTGATTTATAATCAAAGCAGGGTGACCTGGAAAACCTGGAAAACCTGGAAAACCTGGAAAACCTGGAAAACCTGGAAAAACCTGGAAAAACCTGGAAAATGATTGACCAGGAATGTTTTATTTATGGGTCAGTGACAAATAACCTTTAACAAAATGAGAAAATCCAAAACTTTTTAAAGTTAAAGTTTTCAGAATCGTTCATCCTTTGTCTCAAAATGTACATTTTCTCTTTATTTGTCATTTAAAAATCCATTTCTAGATTAGTTCTGTATGATTTTGTGGAACAGAATATCATATGCTGCAACCTAAAAAATATTTAATCCACCTAGAATATAAAACTTGTTGATATCACGTGATTTTAATTCAATAAAAACATTTTTTAAGAGATTTAAACTATCTGGTACCAAGTGAATGTGATTTAATGCAGATAAATTAGCATTAACGCTACCAACCAGTCACTTTGACTTCATTTAAGAGACTTTAATGTCATTATCCTGGATAACAAATGTTGATAAACGTTAATAAATAAGAAGTATTGCATATTAAGGCACACGTTATTAGTGTAAGTGTTGAAAAGTAAGAGTAAAGAATTTAAATAGATAAAAAAAATGTGTAAAATAAAGATAAAACAGTAAACTGTGAGATAAAATTAGTGGAAATGACATTTTCAGCATCATTAATTGAAACTAGGCCTATAAATAATAAATAATAAAGCAATATTAATGCATATTGTCAATATCTACATCATCAATACAATAAAAAAAACTCCTTTCTGTTGCATTTTAATGGATAAATGTTTAATTGACAAACCACAAATGAAGTTTAATAGAAAGTGGCATATATGGTATATTATTAAAAAGTAGATAATTAAAAAGGGTCAATAATTATCATTATGTACTGATGTGAAATAGTTTGTCCCATTGATGTTTCACATTTAAAATGGATTATAAATAAAAAACAGGCTTTAAATAAATGTATAAAAAGGTTTTAATGAAGGAAATTTAGATTTTTGACAAATATATGTGTATTATTGGACTTTTACACTTTTAAAACTCAGAGAAATCATTCAGTTCATGTTGATAAGTCTTCAATTTAAAACAAAGAGAAGAGCTCTAAGGATTCCAGCATTTATTTCACCATTTTTATCAATGATGAGTATGAGTGCATGTGTTTTTTGTCGATTATTCACACTTTTTCTTTGGCAGGATGATGGAGACTTTTAATTAAACTGCTCAGTTTCTGTAAAATACAACATTAAATCTCTGGCCAGCTGATGAACATCCAATATTAATTTCTCTTTTTACCAATTTTTTTTTTTCATTTCTAACAAATATATAATTTTCAGCAGGTTTACAGATTGGACAACTAGAAATTACTTTATAGCTTCAAGTAAATGAAGAGTCGGGTCATAATTTTCTGTAAGTTTATTATAAAAATGTTGATTGAAGCTGCTTATTTTCTGCTAATTATCACCAACCAACCTGCTAAAGTGTAAAAAAATGTACTGAAATAAGATAAATATGTCAAACATCTGTATTTTACATGCAGTTTTAACAGCTGTGAAATCTGAGCAGCTCTTAAAAGATAATAAAAGTATAAATATCTGGTGAAAGCCAGAATGAGACGGCTGAGCTGTCATAAAACAGGAAGACAAAGAGAAGTCTCAGGTTTCTATTATGAAACGAACACTCGTAAAACTCAAATTTAAATCAGATCACATCACTTCATGTGGACGTATTTTCTATTATCGCTGCAATATTCAGTTCTCAGAGGAAATACATCACTTTACTTTAGGATTTTGTCTGTTGTCTTCATCCAACAAGATGCAGCACTGAATAAAAAGGTAGATTTTGTCAAATAGGACTTTAAATGTACCGTTTTATCAGAGTGATATTGTCTAATAGATATTTTTTAGGAAGAAAAAAGTTGTAAAAATAGTCTCAGGATAGTTTCATGCTACTCCACATTAGGAATTTTCTGTATTTCCCTGTTGTTGACATATAATAACAAACCAATTTTAGCATATTAGGGGAAAAAAACTTGGAAAAAAATGTAATTTAATTCAGATTTAATTTTTTATTTGGTTAAAATGTTCCCAAATTCAGAATGAAATTCCTTCAGTTGTGAGACAGTGATGCTCAGATGTTGACTGTCCATCAGCAATAGGGATATCCTCATGAATTGAATGTCCTTCAAAATAAAAGCGTCCTTCTCGCGCCATATGGCAACACTATGCATTGATACATTGATGTAATTGATACATGACATTATAATATACAAATTAGATTTAATCCCTACATAAACGTTGGGTCATCCTTGATATTTCTCTAATTTACAGAAAGTCTCTATCTCTTATTACTTTTAAATTATAGCTTTTTGAATTTAAATCGAACGTTTTATCGAAAATCTCTGGCAGAAAGTCTCTAAGCTTTTATTTTCTCTTTAAGTTACAGCCGAACATGGTTTTAACTAAACTTTAGCTACTTTTACCAAATGCAAAAAAAAACAACACCATGAACATCCTGACAGGAAATTAAGTATGGATCACAATAAATAATAGATTACTGGAACTGAACCATGCCAGAAGTTCACTGAAGAGTTTAATTGCGATCCGTGTGATTGAGTTTTGTCAGTCTCGGCCGACGATAGAAATTCAAAATCTGAGTCCATGAAAAAGCAATTACTTGCTTTACTGCTTAACTGTTGAGGAGCTCTCATTATCTAGTTAAAAGCTTTCACACTTTTAATTCAAAGGAAGCTTCACTTTGCTTTATTTAATGTCAAACCGGGTTCAGTTTACTCCTTGTGTGTTGAAAACACTCGGCAAACATGAACGTGACATTAGTGACTCGTATTATCTGTGGAAGATCAGTTTCTACAGCAACAGCTGCTTGATTAAAAGAATCACCTTACATATAAAATACATTATTAAATTACAAATGAATGGATACGAGGAAGTTATTCCGAACAAAATAAAAGCTGTGGGGAACTTTATTCGTCAGCGACATCCACTCCCCTGAACTTTGAGTTCTTTAGAATGGAAGCGAGCTATTTAATTATTGTTGCTAATTAAAAGATATTAATGCATCACCAGTCACTGCTGTCATCATCGTTTGAGGTACAAAAAAAAACCTGCTTCACTTAAATAGTCTACAAACGTAGTCTGTTACTGAAGCTGTGAAGATGAGTCTCGTGGGACTTTTGCAGGTTTTTTGAGTCTTGACATAGATGTTTTTTTTTTTTTTTTGGCCTGAGGCTTAAATCCAAACCACATCCAAATAATAGATGTGGCCTTTTTTCACCCGTTTTTTCACCCGTTTGCTCTGAGTCATGAACATGTATTATCCTGTATTAAAATCTATATCATAGGCCAGTTTTATATTGTTTTATTTGCATGTTCATATCAACCATTACTAGATCAGAGCTACAAATAACAACTTTAATTGATTAGAAGCCAAAGATCATCAGTTTATTATTATAAAGACTAAAGAAACCAGAAACTAATCAGAGAAGAGAAGCTGGAACCAGAGAATTTAGACATTTTCTTCTTCATAATGAATAAAATCGATTAATTGATTATCAAAATATTATATATATGTAATATTTGGCTGAATATGTTGCTTATTTTAAATTTATCCTGTTGATTTTGGGTGATTTTGTAAATTGGAGCTACAACTCATGACTATTTGATAGTCAGTTAGTTGTTTGGTTCATAAAATGGTGTAAAATGTCTTTTTTTGTCCACAACCCAAAGATCATCAGTTTATTATTATAGAAGAATAAAGAAACCAGGAAATAATCAGAGAAGAGAAGCTGGAACCAGAGAATTTGGACATTTTCTTCTTAAAAATCACTCGAATCTATTAATCAGGATAGTTGGTGATTAACGTAATAGTAGGCAACTAATTGATTAATTGACTAATCGTTGCAGCTCTAATAAAAACTCCAAACAAGAGAAAAACCGTAAATGGAATTTTTTAACCAATTTCTTTAAGTTTGATAAGTTTCATAAAAATGACTTTAATCAATCAACAAATTTAATGTAACTGTTGGCAACTAATTGATTAATCGACTAATCGTTGCAGCTCTAACTGTTGTAAGTCAAGACATGTGTGGTGTAAATTATTTCTCATTAAAAATAAAGATTGTTGAAATCATAAAAAATATATCTAAACGTTCAATTTCTGCACTTTATCTGTATCGTCATCACTTTACTATTATAGAGACTAAAGAAACTGGAAATAATCAGAGAAGAGAAGCTGGAACCAGAGAATTTGGACATTTTCTTCTTGATAATGACACAAATCAATTAATTGATTGTCAAAATAGTTAATGATGGGTTTAATAGTTGTCTAATTGATTAATCAACGAACTGTTGCAGCTTTAGTTGACAAAATATTTAGCTTATTTGAAGTTTATTGTCTTGATTTTGTAAAATAAAGCTGCAACTAACGACTATTTTGATAGTCGACTAATCTTTTGATTATTGAAACGATTAATTGATTAGTTGTTTGGTTCGTAACATTTGTAAAAAATGTTGATCATTGCTTCCACAACCCAAAGATCATCAGTTTACTGTTATAAAAGAATAAAGAAACCAGGAAATAATCAAAGTTGATGAGCAGGAACCAGAGAATTTGGACATTTTCTTCTTAAAAATGACTCAACTCGATTAATCGATTACCAAAATAGTTGATGATTAACGTACTAGTTTACAACTAATCGATTAATCGACTAATCATTGCAGCTATAGTAAGTAATAAAAACTCCAAACAAAAGGTAATCAGTAAATAGTTTAAAGCACAAGATTAGAGTTGCAACAACTATATTATTAGTCAAGTCAATTAATCTATTGATGATTGAAATGATTAATCGATTAGTTGTTTGGTTCATAAAATGCTGTAAAATGTCACTTTTCTTATTAATCAATCATTTTCTTCCTAAAAATGACTCAAATCAATTACTCAGATACATATAAAATAGTTCTAGATTACTGTAATTGTTGGCAACTAATTGATTAATCGATTAATCGTTTAGATCAAATCACAGGTGGTTGCATGTGGAGCCGTTTTCTGGCTCCAGGTGAGGTGAACATATCATAATGGAATCAGCCAGGACTCAGCCATGTGTTCACAGGTCCTGAGACTCATTAACCAGCAGCATCCAGCTGTTTTCCAGCATCCTGACATGTCCTCCCTCACCAGGCAACAATCTCTCCTTTCCACCCGAGGTGGGCGGACGTTAGAAATCGTACCTACTCCCGGATCTGATTAATGTTTAATCGATGAAACCTCGTACTCTCCCGACTGAAAGAAACCCTTCCCGAAGAAGGATGAAACCCGGTACTTTAAGCTGCAGGAGGTTCTCACAGTTCAGGGAACTCTCTCCGCTGCTTCAGGCCCAGGTTACTGTAGTGATCCGGGCAAGAGGCCGACATTTGTCCTAATTGAGCTGGCAGCGTGTCGCTTCCCTACATGGAAAACAGCCCCTGGTGAAAATGACTTTCCATTACTGACCCTGTCTGTGAATCACAGTCCACCACTGATACTCAGAAACCGGACTGGACTTCTGCTGCTGCTGTTAGATAGTGGAGGATAAAGGTGGAGAAACTCCTCCCTAAAAATAGTGATGTATACGTCTTTTTCTTCATTTTTAATAATGTCACTTACCACAAAATATGGATAAAATGCCAATTCTTTTATCTAGATGCCAGATATTTGATCAAGAATTGTATTTTCTATTCATTATAAACCATTTTTAGAGTGAACTCGGGCTGCAACTAACTGTTTTAACAGTTGACAAATCTTTTGATATTGAAATGATTAATCGATTAGTCATGTAAAATGTAAAATTTTGTCCAAACCAAGAGTCTACAACCCAAAGATCATCAGTTTACTATTATAGAAGAATAAAGAAACCAGAAAATAATCAGCAACAAGAGAATTTACACATTTTCTACTTAAAAATTACTTAAACTGATTAATCGATTATCAAAATAGTTGGTGATTAATGTAATATTTGAAAACTGATCGATTAATCAACAAATTATTGCAGCTTTAGTTGGCATAATATTTTGTTTATTTGAAGTTTATTATCATTGATTTTGATTGATTTTGTAAAATAAAGCTGCAACTAACAACTACTTTAATAGTCGACTAATCTTTTGATTAATGAAACGATTAATCGATTAGTTGTTTGGTTCGTAAAATTGTAAAAAAATGTTGATCATTGCTTCCACAACCTAAAGATCATCAGTTTACTGTTATAGAAGAATAAAGAAACCAGGAAATAATCAGAGTTGATGAGCAGGAACCAGAGAATTTGGACATTTTCTTCTTAAAAATGACTTAAACTGATTAATCGATTATCAACATAGTTGGTGATCAATGTAATACTTGACAACTAATCGATTAATCAATGAATAATTGCAGCCTTACTTGGCAGAATATATTGCTTACTTCAAGATTGTTCTGTTATTTTTGATTGATTTTGTAAAACAAAGCTGCAACTAACAATTATTTTGATAGTCGAGTAATGTATCAATTATTGAAATGATTAATCGATTGGTTCGTATAATTATATAAACCTACAGATTCAACGTAAAATGTATTTTTTTGTCCACAACCCAAAGATCATCAGTTTATTATTATAGAAGAATAAAGAAACCAGGAAATAATCAGAGAAGAGAAGCTGGAACCAGAGAATTTGGACATTTTCTTCTTAAAAATCACTCGAATCTATTAATCAGGACAGTTGGTGATTAACGTAATAGTAGGCAACTAATTGATTAATTGACTAATCGTTGCAGCTCTAATAAAAACTCCAAACAAGAGCAGTAAATGGAATTTTTTAACCACTTTCTTTAAGTTTGTTGCATTACTGCTAGAAAATAATTAGATTTAGGAACCTGAAACCAGAGAGTTTTGACTGTTTTTTATAAAAATGACAATCAATCATTAAATTTAATGTAACTGTTGGCAACTAATTGATTAATCGACTAATCGTTGCAGCTCTAAAAAATATATCTAAACGTTCAATTTCTGCACTTTATCAGTATCGTCATCACTTTACTATTATAGAGACTAAATAAACTGTAAAATGATCAGATTTAAGAAGCTGGAACCAGAGAATTTGGACATTTTCTTCTTAAAAATGACTCAAATCGATTAATCGATTATCAAAATAGTTGATGATTAATGTAATAGTTGTCGACTAATTGATTAATCAATGAATTGTTGCAGCTTTAGTGGGCAGAATTTTGCTTATTTCAAGTTTAGTCTGATTTTGAATGTTGAAATGATTAATCAATAGTTATTTGTTTTGTAAAATGCTGGAAAAATGTCTTTTTCTATCCAGATCAACAGTCACAACCCAAAGATCATCAGTTTATTATTATAGAGACTAAAGAAACCAGGAAATAATCAGAGAAGTGAAGCTGGAACCAGAGAATTTGGACATTTTCTTCTTAAAAGTGACTCAAATCAATTATTAAATTAGAATAATGTAATAGTTGTCGACTAATCGATTAATCAACTAAACGTGCAGCTCTAGTAAGCAATAAAAACTCAAAAAATAGGGAAACAACATTTTTGATAGTTGATTAATCTATTGTTGATAGATTAATCGATTAGTTGTTTGGTTGATAAAATGGTGTAAAACATCCATCACTGCTTCCCAAAGCTGAAAATTCAACCTAAAATCTGTTTTTTTGTTCATTTTCTTCTTCAAAATGACTCATAAGTGTTGACCCCAGTCTGTGAATCACAGTCCACTGCTGATACTCAGCGACTGGGCCAGATTTCTGCCTTCATTGTGAGATATAAGAGTAACCTCAGCATGTAGAAACACCGCCCTAAAAATAGACTAATGTATTCATCTTTTTTTTAGTTGGAGATGTTTGGATGATGGATGATATTCAGAGGAACTCGGTGCTTCCACAGCCTGGAACTCACAAATAAAACAATGTCGACTCGCTGCAGGTTTTCTTGTCATATTTGTCCTGTTTATTTTCGGTGTGTATCTGTGTTCAGATTCTCCCACAACTCTGGATAATGATGCTGTGGATTCTGCTGAAATATATCGATCCGGATCATTAGAATCTAATGAATGAGGAGCACATGTTAAAAATCCTTGTTGCTGCAGGACGATTCTGAAAGAGACTTGTTTTATTGTGTAACTCACGAATCAATAGGCTCAAAATAACAAATGATCTGGAATCAAGTTATGTTCTTACAGCGATCTGTCATAGTGTGTGTGTGAGTGTGTGTGTGTGTGTGTGTGTGTGTGTGTTCATTTAGCAGAAAAGCAGGATTTAAGTGTTGTATCAAAGCAAAAGAATCGATGCAGAAGCTCTTTTGATCTCTTTTGGCTGTAGAACAAATATCAGTGAGGCGAGATGACAGAGAATGAAATCCTGCATTTTTAATATGTTTTTGTAGAAAACAACTTTCTGCTGTTTTGATTCCGAAGCTAAATGTGTTGATTTATGTTATTCTGTTATTTGGATGTTGTGAATATCAGGAACAGAAATAGCAGCATTTAAATCCATGTTACTTCATGTAATCATCCACATTATTAGTGCTTTTCTAATTTATAATAATCAATGCTGTAAAAATCATTAACACAATTAAGATAAACATGTCTTTCAGATGGTTTAAAGTGAGATTTAACACACTATTATATGACACTAGATGGATCCATTGATACCAAACATGCTTGTCGTTAACAATGGGATTAATTAGTTAATTGTGCTTAATTGATTGACAGCTCTATGATTAATTATAGTTCATATAGAGAAGTGATTAAAACATCAAGGATTGATAGAAAATCAAAAGCGCATATATGATGTGATAAATTAAATTGTAACATCTTAATCAAACAATATTACAGTATAATATTATGTAAAATATCTTCTAATTAGCATATATTCATTTGTTTATATCTATAATATATATATATATATATATATATATATATATATATATATATATATATATATATATATATATATATATATATATATATATATATATATATATATACTGTACCAATACTGCTTTATTTTTTTTTAAGAAAGAAGAAAAACAGAAATGACTCAATTGTTTGGGTGTAATTAATTAAATAAATAGAATTTTTATTATATTTTATCTTAATCAAACAATATTACAGTATAATATAATATACAAAATGTAAAATATGTTCTAATTAGCATATATGAATTTGTAATATAGATATACAAATATATATACAGTAAAATAAATAAATACAAATTTAATTTAAATTAATATTCTGCATTATATATATAAATATTCAGTATTATATATATAATACTGTACCAATACTGATTTTAGTCTATTTATTTTTTTAAGAAAGAAGTGAGTCTTGTATATATATATATATATATATATATATATATATATATATATATATATATATATATATATATATATATATATGTATATGTATGTATGTATTTTCCTAGACATATGAGTGTGATTGGAGAGGAGAGACCCTCCTCACTACTTTCCTATTTTAAACATTTCCTGGAGCTTTATTGTGTTAGCGGCTGAAAATGTGAATCTGTATTCAAGCAGAAGTTTTTAAGCCTGTGAAAAGGGAAACGGAATCAATGAAACATGCAAAGTTGATTCTCTGGTTTTGCTTGAATAACCGAGCTAATAGAAAAACTTTTATCAAAGCCGCCTCTCACTTTCCAAAAGCAGCATTCTTTGGCGAGTAGACTCATCTCCTGAGATTATAGCAGAGAGTTAATGTTAGACTGAAGGTGGGGAATGTGCATCTGTGGAACTTCTAGTTCCTTAACGCCTTTTATCGCTGATTTTTGTGTTACATTCTGAACCGAGAGGGAAAAAAAATACTGAAAATGACAAAAACACCAAATATAAAGTCAGGAATGATGGAAAAATGGACGGAAGACTGAATTTATCAGAGAGAAAAACTAGTTAAAACACTTCATGTTACAGTTGGAAACAAAACCAATAATCAATAGTCTCCTAATGGATTAGTGGCAGTAAAACAAGGAACAAAGAAACACAAACCTCATCACTGGAGACACTTTTATCTCAGAAATGACCTTGAATGTTCATTTGTGGGCGAATCCTGTTTCTTTTTTGAAATAATAACGATTAATTTTGATTTTTTGGTCAAATATTCACTTTGAAAGTGAAAAGGAGTCAAACTCAGTTGAGTTTATTCAACATAATTTGATCTCAAGTGGGATAAACCAGTAAAAATGACCATATAAACAACATCAAACATACAAAACAGACTGAAAACCAACCATTTACATTCAAAACTGAACATATTTTATCTCTTGAGCCCTGAAATATTAACCATTGACTTCACATTTCTGTGAAGAAACATTTTTTATGAAGTCATTTTCCATCGGGCCGGTTTGGACTCTTCAGTGGGCCGATTCTGGCCCCCGGGCCACATGTTTGACACCCCTGATTAATATAAAAGGCAGGTTTATTATATTATACTATATTATTTACAAGTAATTCAAAGTGTTCTACATAAAACATTAAAAGCATCAAGATACAATTCAAAAAATGTTGATTAAAAGGGGAAAATGTTTAATTAATTCAAATTTAATAAGGTTAAAAATGAAAAATAATAAATTAAAATCAAAAAACAAGCAATATATTATTTAAAACAGTTGATTAAAAGAGGAAAAAGCAGGAAAATAATTGAGGATTAAAATTATATTGAAACAAAAATAATAAACAAAATCAATAATGCAAAAAAAAAAATGCAAAAAATGAATATTTACATGATTAATTAACCTTCAATTTACAGGAAAAAATCTAATTTATTCCATATTTAGTTGATTTTAATATAAAACATTTAATTTATCTCCTGAATTGGATCCGTTTGGTTTTGTTTGAAGAAACAAGTCTAATATATTCTTAAAAAAAGATTAAACTTGCTAAAATTAATAAAAACAATTTGAAATAAGCTGTTTTTACATCAAATATAGAACATTTAAATTAAAATAAAACATATAAAGCAGGCAGCAAATATTTACAACAATAAAAATATATGTAATCTAATATTTTTTGACATTTTCACCTAATAATACTTCATTATTTTTGTATTATCTTCACATTTCTGTAAAAAATGTCTTATACATTTGGCCAGATTTGGACCCTTTAGTGGGCCAGTTCTGGCCCCCGGGCCTTATATTTGACCCCCTGTAAAGCCTTAATGACATGTTTTTAACCTCCAATCACTAATTTAATTTAAAAACGCCTATAGTTTATATATTTATATGTGTAATTATTCATTTCAGATAATTTTTAATGTACCTTTCTGTGTGAAACGTGTCATTATTAAAGACTAAAACCACAACTGGAGCAGTTTTTCCATGTTATTCTAAAACTCACTGCCTCCATTTTTATAATTTTCCATGTTCCATTGTTGTAGGATTCTACATTTATACTGTTCAACATGCAGGACACATCCATGTTTAATGCTGCATTTACATAACTTTTAGTGGAAGTTGTTTAAATATCTTTCCAGGCTTTTCTCTGTTATTTAAGCTGCTTCTTCTTCTAGTTCCTGTGTGTTTCTGGCTGCTTTAATAACTGTGATGCAGATATATCCAACAAAATGATAATTAATGCACTGACGACTTTGTAGTCGAGAAATGGATCAGAAATGTATGAAAATCTGCATTTTCATGAGGAAAAAGTCGTTTTTAGTTTGTTTGTTTTCTCTCTCTCTCACACACACACACACACACACACACACACACACACACACACACACACACACACACACACACACACACACACACACACACACAGTAAAAAGAAGTACATGACTTTACCTCTACTCGCTTTCATTTCCTCCTTCCTTCTTTTCTTTCTTTTACATTTTACACCATTTTATGAACCAAACAACTAATTATTCATACTATTACATTACATTTCAACTATTTTGATAAACGATTAATGGATTTGAGTCATTTTTTTTATAAGAAAATGTCCAAATTCTCTGGTTCCAGCTTCTCTTCTCTGATTATTTCCTGGTTTCTTTATTCTTCTATAATAATAAACTGATGATCTTTGGGTTGTGGACAAAAAACAACATTTTAGGTTGAATCTTCAGCTTTTGGGAAACAATAATTGACATTTTACACCATTTTATGAAGCAAATAACTAATCGATTAATCATTTTAATAAATAATAGATTAATCAACGCTTTTGTTAAGTTTTAAAAACCTTTTTATGAGAGGCAAACTAACTATAACTATAAGATTTTAGGGTTACACTACTAATATATATATATATATATATATATATATATATATATATATATATATATATATATATATATATATCCTGAATAGAAATAGCTGCAGATAAGTGTGTTCTTGCCTCATATTCACACCTTATATCTAAGATGACTTACTATTCATTTAATACAGTGATTTATCCATCAATTACAAAATAATTGCAAAATAACAAGTAACTGCTGCATTAATGCATACTTTTATGGAAACTACCGTATTCTCTGGAGTACAAGTCGCACCAGCCATAAAATGCATAATAAAGAAGGAAAAGTTTAACTATAGCATCAATAACATGCTAAGAAGTTTAACTACAGCATCAATAACACGCTAAGAAGTTTAACTATAGCATCAATAACACGCTAAGAAGTTTAACTATAGCATCAATAACACGCTAAGAAGTTTAACTATAGCATCAATAACACGCTAAGAAGTTTAACTATAGCATCAATAACACGCTAAGAAGTTTAACTATAGCATCAATAACATGCTAAGAAGTTTAACTATAGCATCAATAACACGCTAAGAAGTTTAACTACAGCATCAATAACATGCTAAGAAGTTTAACTATAGCATCAATAACATGCTAAGAAGTTTAACTACAGCATCAATAACATGCTAAGAAGTTTAACTATAGCATCAATAACATGCTAAGAAGTTTAACTACAGCATCAATAACACGCTAAGAAGTTTAACTACAGCATCAATAACATGCTAAGAAGTTTAACTATAGCATCAATAACATGCTAAGAAGTTTAACTACAGCATCAATAACACGCTAAGAAGTTTAACTATAGCATCAATAACACGCTAAGAAGTTTAACTATAGCATCAATAACACGCTAAGAAGTTTAACTATAGCATCAATAACATGCTAAGAAGTTTAACTACAGCATCAATAACATGCTAAGAAGTTTAACTATAGCATCAATAACATGCTAAGAAGTTTAACTATATCATCAATAACATGCTAAGAAGTTTAACTACAGCATCAATAACACGCTAAGAAGTTTAACTATAGCATCAATAACACGCTAAGAAGTTTAACTATAGCATCAATAACATGCTAAGAAGTTTAACTACAGCATCAATAACATGCTAAGAAGTTTAACTATAGCATCAATAACATGCTAAGAAGTTTAACTACAGCATCAATAACATGCTAAGAAGTTTAACTATAGCATCAATAACATGCTAAGAAGTTTAACTACAGCATCAATAACACGCTAAGAAGTTTAACTATAGCATCAATAACATGCTAAGAAGTTTAACTATAGCATCAATAACACGCTAAGAAGTTTAACTATAGCATCAATAACATGCTAAGAAGTTTAACTATAGCATCAATAACACGCTAAGAAGTTTAACTATAGCATCAATAACATGCTAAGAAGTTTAACTATAGCATCAATAACATGCTAAGAAGTTTAACTATAGCATCAATAACATGCTAAGAAGTTTAACTACAGCATCAATAACATGCTAAGAAGTTTAACTACAGCATCAATAACATGTTAAGAAGTTTAACTACAGCATCAATAACATGCTAAGAAGTTTAACTACAGCATCAATAACACGCTAAGAAGTTTAACTATAGCATCAATAACATGCTAAGAAGTTTAACTACAGCATCAATAACATGCTAAGAAGTTTAACTACAGCATCAATAACATGCTAAGAAGTTTAACTATAGCATCAATAACATGTTAAGAAGTTTAACTATAGCATCAATAACATGCTAAGAAGTTTAACTACAGCATCAATAACATGCTAAGAAGTTTAACTACAGCATCAATAACATGCTAAGAAGTTTAACTACAGCATCAATAACATGCTAAGAAGTTTAACTATAGCATCAATAACACGCTAAGAAGTTTAACTACAGCATCAATAACATGCTAAGAAGTTTAACTATAGCATCAATAACATGCTAAGAAGTTTAACTACAGCATCAATAACATGCTAAGAAGTTTAACTACAGCATCAATAACATGCTAAGAAGTTTAACTACAGCATCAATAACACGCTAAGAAGTTTAACTATAGCATCAATAACACGCTAAGAAGTTTAACTACAGCATCAATAACATGCTAAGAAGTTTAACTACAGCATCAATAACATGCTAAGAAGTTTAACTATAGCATCAATAACATGCTAAGAAGTTTAACTATAGCATCAATAACATGCTAAGAAGTTTAACTACAGCATCAATAACATGCTAAGAAGTTTAACTATAGCATCAATAACATGCTAAGAAGTTCACCAAAACCATCCGTGTCACTAAAACCCAATGAAATCTTCATCCTCGGTGTCACTTTTCATCAACTCCTCTAACTCCGGAGGTAGAAGATGTGTCGCTTCCTCTTCTACGTCGATGACGTCATGTTTTACTATGATTTTATGTTCGCTGCCGTTTTTGTTCAGTTCTTCTCAGTTGTTTTTAAAAGTTATAGCTAATGTTGAAATCATCAACACAAGCCTAGAGCGCATCATCAACATTTCAAATAATGTGAAATGATATACCGGTAATAATGTGGTAATAATTTATAAGACGCATCCCCGGACTAACTATGA